>CM017556.1:38599383-39111873 GCA_007844125.1 Sinonovacula constricta
TTTCCATTTGACATATTAACAGAAACAACCACTAATGTAAAGTGCTCGTCTTCCATTTGACATATTAACAGAAACAACCACTAATGTAATGCACACGTCTTCCATTTGACCTATCAACAAAAATAATCATCAATGTAACGTGCTCGTGTAAAGTCCCACTTCTCTCATAACTATCGGTTGAAACGCAACATCCTTTAGCGTTGAATGCGGAACAGAGCACATACATGCCAAAAAATCAAAGTAAACAATAAATATATACCTACGATATAAAAACACGCTAAATCTTTACAACAAAAATAAACAAATGAAACTGATAAATATTAATACTTGGGTTAAAGGGAGATTAAATAATTAGACAAGACGTATATATTCAAACAAGTGCGGCGATGGTAAAGATTTCATTTAATTAATTTCGGGATCTTTTTTTCTACCCCACCCAAACCCCTTCACCCATCACATTTACATGTGGACTTGTCCTTCAAAACTCTGAAGCAATTTGTTGTCAAAGCAGTAAAATAGTGAGAGTGTAAACGTTGCGCTCTTTGGAATCTGACGTGGATTAAGCTTAAGATGAAGTGTATATAGGACCAAGTGTTATTCTACGCATTATAGACTACATAACAATGTACGCGTGTGATCTAAAACTACTACCAATAAGAATCGCTTAAGCATTCATTCGAGATAACATTGCATCAACATTCGTCAGTCAAAAGTGAGGCTAGGCTAGATATATACGCCGAAAAAAGACCTTACCCGTAACACATATGGGCGCTGAACCGCTCCATCCTGTTTCGGTGACACATGTGCGCGTAGAGGATCCGGACAATTGGTACCCGGCTGAACAGCTGTACACGGCTGTGTCTCCCGAAGTGGTTCCCAACACTGTACTGACGGCGCCATTAGTAGGACTTGGCCAATGCACCACAATCTGGTGGTTAAAGAATGCAACAGTGATTGTAACTTTCAAAAGTATGCCTGTACAAACCTTTCAACAAAATCTGACCGTAAATATATCATCGATCATTAATACTACAACAATACGTAGATCAATTAAAATATACGTCTTTTGCACCCAATATACAATAAGAGCAAGTATTAGAGTCAATCAATAAATATAATATATAAATTTAAAAAAATGATTGCAATCTTCCTGAAATGGCATGATTGCTTGACGTTGACATTCTATTTTAGTTTTGCAAGAAATAGCCTAGCTGATCTGAGAGTATACAGTATTGTAACAGCCGGAGAAATGAACATGGTACGTAATAACGACGTCTTTAGAATCCCTACGGCATGCATTGTCATAAAAATGTGTTTAAACTTCCTGTAAAAATGCTGACTAGAAATGTAGCGAGGACCCGAAACCGCTTACCTACGTGTCGTAGACAAAAGTTGTGTTTTTTTTTTTTGTTTTGTTTTGTTTTGTTTTTCAAAGACCAAAATCATTGTAACAATGTTGACAGGGAAATTCATAAGAATCATTGAAATCCAAATTCACTTTGATCTTGTTTTGAAAAGTTTTATAACTGCAGAATCGCCATGCACCTGGCGGCTATGTGTTTTGATCGATACAGTTTCTATTAAGAATCTTGATAGAGAACCACACAAGGAGCATGTATTCCAAATATCAAGGCAATAGCTCTCTCAGTTTCAGAAAAGGTTTTTAAAATGTCTCTATATAGACATTAATGGATAGTGGCCTCTATATAGACACATATGGTAATGGCCACTATATAGACATATATGAAAAATGGCCACTTCATAGACATATATAGACATATATGGAAAATGGTTACTATATAGTTATGTATGGAAAATGGCCAATATATAGACATGAAAATGGCCAAATATGGAACATATAGAACATATGGAAAATGGCCACTATCTAGACATATATATATATAAATATATATATATATATATATATATATAATATATAGTATATATATATATATATATATATATATATATATATATATATATATATATATTGACGTATTAACAGAAACAACCACAAATATAACGTGGTCGTCTTCCATTTGACATATTAACAGAAGCAACACTAATGTAACGTGCTGGTCTTCAATTTTAAATATTAACAGAAACAACACCAATGTAAAGTGCTCGTCTTCCATTTGGCATATTGACAGAAACAACCACTAATGTAAAGTGCTCGTTTTCCATTTGACATATTAACAGAAACAACCACTACTGTAAAGTGCTCGTCTTCCATTTGACATATTAACAGAAACAACCACTAATGTAATGCACACGTCTTCTATTTGACCTATCAACAAAAATAATCATCAATGTAACGTGCTCGTGTAAAGTGCCACTCCTCTCATAACTATCGGTTGAAACGCAACATCCTTTCGCGTTGAATGCGGAACAGAGCACATACATGCCAAAAAATCAAAGTAAACAATAAATATATACCTACGATATAAAAACACGCTAAATCTTTACAACAAAAATAAACAAATGAAACTGATAAATATTAATACTTGGGTTAAAGGGAGATTAAATAATTGGACAAGACGTATATATTCAAACAAGTGCGGCGATGGTAAAGATTTCATTTAATTAATTTCGGGATCTTTTTTTCTACCCCACCCAAACCCCTTCACCCATCACATTTACATGTGGACTTGTCCTTCAAAACTCTGAAGCAATTTGTTGTCAAAGCAGTAAAATAGTGAGAGTGTAAACGTTGCGCTCTTTGGAATCTGACGTGGATTAAGCTTAAGATGAAGTGTATATAGGACCAAGTGTTATTCTACGCATTATAGACTACATAACAATGTACGCGTGTGATCTAAAACTACTACCAATAAGAATCGCTTAAGCATTCATTCGAGATAACATTGCATCAACATTCGTCAGTCAAAAGTGAGGCTAGGCTAGATATATACGCCGAAAAAAGACCTTACCCGTAACACATATGGGCGCTGAACCGCTCCATCCTGTTTCGGTGACACATGTGCGCGTAGAGGATCCGGACAATTGGTACCCGGCTGAACAGCTGTACACGGCTGTGTCTCCCGAAGTGGTTCCCAACACTGTACTGACGGCGCCATTAGTAGGACTTGCCAATGCACCACAATCTGGTGGTAAAGAATGCAACAGTGATTGTAACTTTCAAAAGTATGCCTGTACAACCTTTCAACAAAATCTGACCGTAAATATATCATCGATCATTAATACTACAACAATACGTAGATCAATTAAAATATACGTCTTTTGCACCCAATATACAATAAGAGCAAGTATTAAGTCAATCAATAAATATAATATATAAATTTAAAAAAATGATTGCAATCTTCCTGAAATGGCATGATTGCTTGACGTTGACATTCTATGTTTAGTTTTGCAAGAAATAGCCTAGCTGATCTGAGAGTATACAGTATTGTAACAGCCGGAGAAATGAACATGGTACGTAATAACGACGTCTTTAGAATCCCTACGGCATGCATTGTCATAAAAATGTGTTTTAAACTTCCTGTAAAAATGCTGACTAGAAATGTAGCGAGGACCCGAAACCGCTTACCTACGTGTCGTAGACAAAAGTTGTTGTTTTTTTTGTTTTGTTTTGTTTTGTTTTTCAAAGACCAAAATCATTGTAACAATGTTGACAGGGAAATTCATAAGAATCATTGAAATCCAAATTCACTTTGATCTTGTTTTGAAAAGTTTTATAACTGCAGAATCGCCATGCACCTGGCGGCTATGTGTTTTGATCGATACAGTTTCTATTAAGAATCTTGATAGAGAACCACACAAGGAGCATGTATTCCAATATCAAGGCAATAGCTCTCTCAGTTTCAGAAAAGGTTTTTAAAATGTCTCTATATAGACATTAATGGATAGTGGCCTCTATATAGACACATATGGTAATGGCCACTATATAGACATATATGAAAAATGGCCACTTCATAGACATATATAGACATATATGGAAAATGGTTACTATATAGTTATGTATGGAAAATGGCCAATATATAGACATGAAAATGGCCAAATATGGAACATATAGAACATATGGAAAATGGCCACTATCTAGACATATATATATATAAATATATATATATATATATATATATATATATATATATATATATATATATATATATATATATATATATATATATATATATATATATATATATATATATATATATATTGACGTATTAACAGAAACAACCACAAATATAACGTGGTCGTCTTCCATTTGACATATTAACAGAAGCAACCACTAATGTAACGTGCTGGTCTTCAATTTTAAATATTAACAGAAACAACCACCAATGTAAAGTGCTCGTCTTCCATTTGGCATATTGACAGAAACAACCACTAATGTAAAGTGCTCGTTTTCCATTTGACATATTAACAGAAACAACCACTACTGTAAAGTGCTCGTCTTCCATTTGACATATTAACAGAAACAACCACTAATGTAATGCACACGTCTTCCATTTGACCTATCAACAAAAATAATCATCAATGTAACGTGCTCGTGTAAAGTGCCACTCCTCTCATAACTATCGGTTGAAACGCAACATCCTTTCGCGTTGAATGCGGAACAGAGCACATACATGCCAAAAAATCAAAGTAAACAATAAATATATACCTACGATATAAAAACACGCTAAATCTTTACAACAAAAATAAACAAATGAAACTGATAAATATTAATACTTGGGTTAAAGGGAGATTAAATAATTGGACAAGACGTATATATTCAAACATGTGCGGCGATGGTAAAGATTTCATTTAATTAATTTCGGGATCTTTTTTTCTACCCCAACCAAACCCCTTTACCCATCACATTTACATGTGGACTTGTCCTTCAAAACTCTGAAGCAATTTGTTGTCAAAGCAGTAAAATAGTGAGAGTGTAAACGTTGCGCTCTTTGGAATCTGACGTAGATTAAGCTTAAGATGAAGTGTAATTAGGACCAAGTGTTATTCTACGCAATATAGACTACATAACAATGTACGCGTGTGATCTAAAACTACTACCAATAAGAATCGCTTAAGCATTCATTCGAGATAACATTGCATCAACATTCGTCAGTCAAAAGTGAGGCTAGGCTAGATATATACGCCGAAAAAAGACCTTACCCGTAACACATATGGGCGCTGAACCGCTCCATCCTGTTTCGGTGACACATGTGCGCGTAGAGGATCCGGACAATTGGTACCCGGCTGAACAGCTGTACACGGCTGTGTCTCCCGAAGTGGTTCCCAGCACTGTACTGACGGCGCCATTAGTAGGACTTGCCAATGCACCACAATCTGGTGGTAAAGAATGCAACAGTGATTGTAACTTTCAAAAGTATGCCTGTACATCCTTTCAACAAAATCTGACCGTAAATATATCATCGATCATTAATACTACAACAATACGTAGATCAATTAAAATATATGTCTTTCGCACCCAATATACAATAAGAGCAAGTATTAAGTCAATCAATAAATATGAAATATAAATATAAAAATGATTGCAATCTTCCTGAAATGGCATGATTGCTTGACGTTGACATTCTATGTTTAGTTTTGCAAGAAATAGCCTAGCTGATCTGAGAGTATACAGTATTGTAACAGCCGGAGAAATGAACATGGTACGTAATAACGACGTCTTTAGAATCCCTACGGCATGCATTGTCATAAAAATGTGTTTAAAACTTCCTGTAAAAATGCTGACTAGAAATGTAGCGAGGAGCTGAAACCGCTTACCTACGTGTCGTAGACAAAAGTTGTTGTTTTTTTTTGTTTTGTTTTGTTTTGTTTTTTCAAAGACCAAAATCATTGTAACCATGTTGACAGGGAAATTCATAAGAATCATTGAAATCCAGTTTCACTTTGATCTCGTTTTGAAAAGTTTTATAACAGCAGAATCGCCATTTACCTGGCCGCTATGTATTTTGATCGATACATTTTCTATTAAGAATCTTGATAGAGAACCACACAAGGAGCATGTATTCCAAATATCAAGGCAATAGCTCTCTCAGTTTCAGAAAAGGTTTTTAAAATGTCTCTATATGGACATTTTTGGATAGTGGCCTCTATATAGACATATATTGTAAATGGCAACTATATAGACATATATGAAAAATGGCCACTTCATAGACATATATAGACATATATGGAAAATGGCCACTTTATAGTTATGTATGGAAAATGGCCAATATATAGACATGAAAATGGCCAATACATAGACATATCAAAAATGGCCACTATCTAGACATATATAGACATATATGGAAAATGACCATGCTACAGGGGACCATGGATTTCGACACTTAATCATTTAACAACGTTGATTGATACCTACTTGATACTAGAAACATGTGTACCAACTATCAGTTCGTGTAGACGGCAACCCAAGCGCATGTGTACCATATATTTATAAATGTCTAGCTCTTGCTGTTTGTGACAAGAAACTTTTCCCAGATTTACTACATAGTCGTATATCTTAAAGGGCAACGCCCCTGGCGGCCATATTTTTGAATGGATCAAACTTCTTAAGATGTCTTTTCGCCCAACTGCATACTGTCGAAGTTAGGCTAAATTTGGAAAGCAGTTTCAGATGACATGTTGTTCAAGAAAGTTGGCGAACTCGAGACGCCAGACGTCGGATATGATAACATTATAACTCATCCTGAGAATCTGTTAAGGTGTGCTTATAAAACGATAAACGTAACCAAATGTTAATGATACACTTAGCACGATATGGGTAATACAGGACACTATTATATATACTTACCGTAGGCGCAATTATTCGTTCCATCGTTAGCGTACCTACTCGAACACACGCAAATGCTGAGTCCTGTGAAACACTCTAGATGTTTGTCCGTTCCGCACTGGCCTCCTCCCGTGGTGCATACTTGGAAAAGAACGTCAAGATGTTTCTAATACAACGTACGCAAAGATATTGTTTTGTAATCTTCTAATCATTAAAATCGTTGTGGAAATTTGTAAATAGTCCCACTTTGTATTTTAGATATCGATATGATCGCATATATATAAGACTTTTGACCAAAAATTATGAGTAATACTGTGTTTGTAACGACAACTTTTTGTTTGACCTACTTAAAAGCGTCATCTAAATGAATCGCCACCGTCGTTAATGCATCAATGTTAAATTCTGTTGACATGTATCAACGTACGTTCTGTTTGCAACAGGTTTTCGCTACACTTTCCATCTAACATAGCAGGGATATAAGTGACTGTTAAATTTGAAGGCGATCTTCTTAATACTTCATTGGACCTTCTTTAACTGTCCTGAATTTACCAAAGTGTGACAATACTGTGATGCGGTTTCCAAACATTAACAATTTGAAAGAAAAATTCTGATAAAAGTGACATCCTGATGCAAATACGGGGCTGTAAAATTAAACAAAATGGCATTATTCTCAATCTAAAACAGGCATCCAATCAAGGTTGGTGTTACATGTATAAACGTTTTATAAAATATAGCAAAAAATCAGCGCCTGAATTTAACATTTGAAATACCTTTTGTCAATATGTTATAATATTTTAACGACTTAACTTTTTTTACTACTCAAAGGCAATTTAAATGTAACTAATAATGCTATACTATGTTGATATAGTTGAATTGTTAAGCATTACTAAATGGTTCCAAAATTGAAATCATGTTGATATTTTTTTAAATAATAGGCAGTATGAGCAAGCCTGTAATTTAATAACAGTCGTAACAGTTTAAACAAAATGTCTATTTTAGATTTCAACGATTTTGTGTCAGCTCCTGAAGACGTTTGCATATTTCAAGCTTGCGAGAGCAAAAGAAGCGCATATAGAAAGCAGGTGACAAGTCAAAAGAAGCTTGCATGGATTTATATCTGTTGTGTCAAGAGAGTCTGCCATAATCTTAATTAAGAACCTGGGGCGAATTCCACCAACATTTACTTAGTGTTAAGTATTCCCTAGGTAAGTATTTAAAACTTAAAACGTCAAAACGTATTCCACCAACACTATTTGTCAACTTAAAAACTTAAATTTTTAACGTTAAGTAAGTCGGCACCTAGCGTTAACTTAAATGCACGTGCAAAACTTAACGTCGCGTGTTTGCATCCAATATGGCGACCGTAAGACGTCTACGTCGAAGACGAGAAAGAAGAACGCCAAGAATAGTCCTTGAGAGACCGTTACCTCAGGATGAGTATATGTGTCACGAGTTTATCGCCAGGTACAGGTTCTGCCAGACGTCCGTAGAACTTATTTGCGGGTTTTTAGCCCCATATCTGACCTTTACGTCGCAGAGAAACAGACCCATTTCAGCGTTCGTACAAATACTTGCGACGCTGAGGTATCTGGCAGGTGCTGGAATTCAGCAGATATGTGCGGATAGCTTAGATCTAGCTACCTCTTCGGTTTGTCGAAGTATATGGAGAGTGATAAATTGCTTGTGTTCGCCGTCGATCATACGGCGATTCATAAACATGCCTACTGACCACAACGCCGTAAAGCGTGGATTCTTTCAGATTGCCAGTAAGTATCACACATTAACTAAAATACACGATCACCGCTTAAAAGGGACATAAGTAATGTCAGTACAGTTTGGAAACACAGACTCTGAAAACGATAAGTGCTTTAACAATTTCTTTTTGTAAAGTCAATAAATATGGTCTATGATTGTTAATTTATTTACATCGAAGAACTTTTTCAAAATTACCAACATCAATACCGTAGAAGATTGAACGAATATTTGAATTTGAATTAAGATACACATCTAGCCATTCTAGGTCAATGTCAAGACAAAAGTAGTTTAGTGTAAAAACTGCACATAATTGTAAATAGTATACGACGCATGCACAATGATGTAAACTTCAATTACTTTTTACCAATAAGATTGTAACCCTTCCCTGTAGATTAAGTTGTGATTATTTAATAAGACCCCATATAGTAGTGTTTGTATATTTTAATTAATAGGTCAGAGTATATGTGACTGAATATGTACAATATATGCATATTACTGCATACAAATAATTATAAAGGATAAGTGTAACATAAGGAAAAAAATGTTCAGCCAGTCCTGGACTCGAACCCAGGACCCTTCTCTCAAAGGGCGAATGCTCTACTGACTGAGTTAACCAGACCGCTTACACATTCTCTCACAATCACCTGGCTACTTGTTGCAGTCCATTATTTATCTTAATTATTATTCATAAACCCTTAACCAACCACTTAATATTGACTTTTACAGCTAATTGCTACCAGACCATTAAGAAAACAAAAATAATTTTAAGTTCAAACAAATCAGCTGTTTGGGCATCTGTGAACTAGATGTTAGTGTCTTTTAATTTCTCAGCCCATTACATTTGGGTTTGATTAAGGGTCACATTGACAATGTTCAGTTGTGGAGATATTGCAGTTGCATTTAAAGTAAATCTGAGAGGAGAAAATAATCCTGTCCTAAACTGGGATTGAACCCAGGACCTTCAGATCAGTAGGACTTGAACTGTCCAATTGAAGGAACGAGAGCTTTTGGCTTTCAGACTGTGAAAATAGCCCGATGTGTCATTGCTGTTGGCTACCAGTATATTAATAACACTTATTACATTTATGTTGAATGTATTGCACTTATTGACCCTAATATTTGCAAAAGTCAACAGAAAGTGCATAAAATGTCTGCTTATTTTGATGTACATATTGTTATGTAGCAAATTGATTTTATTGTTCAGGTTAGTCAATTAATTGGTCAGCTGTGTAAGAATTTAACCATTTACTGATGTTCTAAACTTTGCTATCTCTAGTCATGATTTGTACAGATTTTATTGCAAATCAAATGCCAAATACCTGGTATGTAATTGTCCTAAACCTGCGATGCCAATAATTAATCATTTGTTGCAGAATTCCCTAATGTTATTGGAGCTATAGATGGGACCCAAGTGCCCATCTTAAAACCAGCAACTGATGGGCATGAGTACATCAATCGCAAAGGATTCGCCTCCATTAATGTTCAAGTATGCTCGTTGATACTCAATAAATGATTCATTTTCTCAAGCTAAATGAATGTAACTAAATTGTTCTGTTTCATTGCTTACATTGTGACATTTCTGGTTAGTGAGTACATGTTGTAAAACATTAATTTTTCAAAACTTTAATTTTTTATGAATAAAATGTTTGTTTATAATAATATTATATAATCTTTATTTCAAAACTATAATTTTACCATGTTTTAACCCTAGGTTGTTTTTTTCAGTTTAACTAAACAAATTTACTAAAACAGTGTGTTACTTAAGTTTGCAGTACTGTTAGTTTGTCTGCTTTAGGGCTGAGTGGTCAAGAGTCACCAATTAGTATCTACCAGTAGTCAGCCCATCCATCACATTGGTTTAAGTCCCAGTTGGGACCTTATTGTGGTGTGGTCTGATCTGCATTGCACTGGTGGTTCTACTCAGACTGTAATTTTGGGTCTTGATACACTAAAATTAATTTGATGTCATCAGTATGACCATAATTGTGTTGATGTCATGTAACAAAACAAACAAATATAAGTTGTCTATTGTTTTATTTGTAATTTTCATCTGATCATATACTTTCTGCTTCATTGGATTTGAAGTATGAATGATTTACATGCATAAACTCTATTAAAAATATTTACCTACACATATATTTTTTGTCATTTCACAGCTTTCTTGGACTCTTTCATTTTATGGCACATTCCACTTTATCCTTTTTTAATACAGTTTAGCAACTGCAAAACACTTTTTTGTATCAATGTATGTTAGATGACCTCTGATTAATGTGTAATAAATTTTGTTTCATTATTATTTTAAGTTTTATACAGGTCAGATTGTACATTTTATCTAATACTAAAGTAAAAAAAAATATCTTGTAGAATTATCCTGTCGAAAACATGTTTCAAATTATGTTATACTGTCGAAAATATGTACAGATACCAATATTGTTTTAATATTTACTGTTATCTAAAATGAAATACAGAAGTACACTTATCAACACAGTTATATTACAGTATAATATTATTTCACTTTTCTTAATGTGTAAAAGCAGCTAGATTTTTTAAAATATATTATTTCAAAATTTCAGGGAGACTTATTTTTCAATGTTAATATCAAAGGACAAGAAAACCAAGCTTTAAACGAGAAAAAGTTTTAAAAGCTTATTTGAGATACTTATATCGATGATATTTATAAATATGTATTCCAGTCTTCAAATGTTAAAAATATCTATAATTTGTTTTATTTTTTAATAATTCAATCTCGATTTGTTTTATTCTTTTATAATATAGGAAGACTCTTTCAACAATATTTAACATCAAAAGGTAAATAAGAAAAGGTCCTATCAAAATTGTCACAGGTATTTAAATCTAATCTACCTCTAGACAAAGGCAAACATGGTAAATGTTAATGTGACAAAAACACAGAAACGAGACATAACACACAAAAAACCGCCTTGGAACGGTCAGTCGGCAAAAAGACAGACTGGGGTGCTTAACCCTGGTTTGTGGAGCGCTCCAACCTCGCACTTCCTGGAGGTTTTCCTCTCGAACAAACAGTGTACATAACAATATCCCGCCAAAGTGAGACAACTAACAGTAAGCACCTGCATCGGGAGCTAAACCAGATACAATGAACTTATATACAGACAAAATAGCTAGTAATAAAAAAAACTATCAACAAATGAACAGTATGTGCAGTAGATAAAAGCCTGGGCAGCCTATAAATTCCAAATGAGAGAGTAGTTTGAAATAAAACAGCCCACGCGCCGACGTATAATAAGAATAATTTAATGACGTCATACAATGCCATGACGTCATATGCCAAATATGTCAAAAGTGAAATGTAAAAAATACTAAGGAAATCATCGAATTTTAGAAAACTACCCAAACCAACAAAAATAAAATGTAGTATTGTTAGGAGTTAATATGTAATATGTTTTAAAATAACATATAAAAAGCCGAGGATTTATCCGCAGTTTACATATTTTATAATAAAGGTACACAAAAACTAGATGTTATACCTATTGTGCAATCTCACGAAAAGGGCATGGATACTGCTCAAGTTGTCTCACTTATATAGGGCACGACTAGAGAGATGAAGAGGCGGAAAATTTATCAGTGACTTTCTAATTATGGCTTTAAGTCACTGCTTAGACATTTTCAGTCATCGTGTAATTTAAAAAGCAATGCAAGTTCTTGACTGTAAAAGGGTACAGGCAAGCAATACAGTACAACGAATGATTCCCGGGTTGAACCGTCAGCAATACATTTTCTGATAAGTTTTGTAAAGTGGTCAGCAAAGTTATTGAGACTCTTGATTTTCCTTAACTTGTATAAAACATTTCCATAAAATGCAGGATGGCTTATGCCTTTCTGCACAAGTGTTTTCATACTGCTGTTATACTTAGAAGCAATAAAATAATTGCGCTGAAGGAATTTGGAAAACGCATTTATTAATTTGTGAAAACGAAAGCCTTCCTGTAACAGTTTAGAAGAAATGATCGGTTTCTAGCATTGAAACCTTCTACTTTAGTACAAACTCGTGCAAACCTTGTAAGTTAAGATGTGTAAATACCATAGGAGGTAGCACGAGTTGAATCACCGTAAAGCTATGGATAATTCACAATACCTGTCATAGGTTCTGGCAGAGACGTTGTTATTGGAAATAGTGATCTAGAAATGCTGCATTTAAATGTCAGTTGTTTTTTGTTTTGGCTTTATTAAGGGTAAGTTCTGGAGGGTAAATCAGATGGATCATTTGAGAAAAGAAAAGATTATCTATAGTAAGAATATCGTCAAGATAGCGTAACGTTAAATTGAAAGCCTCTGTAATGTAGCTCTGGTTAGAAGGAGATAAAGTTAACATGAAATCACGTTCAAAGCAGTATGAAAACAAATCTGCTATTAATGGTGCACAGTTGGTTCCCATAGGAATACCAATTACTTGTCTAAATAAAGTGTCACCGCTTTTTTTGTAAATAATGTCTAATAGGAAACTTAGAGCTTCACAAACTTCCGTGGAAGTCCACATAGTAAACTTTTCTAAGAAATAGTTGGTAAAAAATGCATTACTTTCATGACATGCAATGTATAGAAGTTGCTCTCGAGCAAATTTTTTCTCAGTCAATTTGGTCTTAATTAAATCCTGAGGTAAAGAAGTGCAGAGCAATGAAAGTTTAAAGTACGACGAGAACTTAGTCATAATGTAACATTTCAAACAGAAATTCCCGAGGTTGTACTGATCCCTATTAAAAATATAATACCTGAAAGTGGACATTGTTATTTGATTAGCTGAAAAGCCTCTACAATAATCAACCCATCGTTCACATACCTGTCCCAATTGTTTGCCCATCAGCGGAGGAATATATCATCAGCAAGAGCCCAACCATTAATACGACCGCACGGTGTAGCTGCGGCATAGTGCACATAAACCCTGAACAAAGGTTTACCACAATTCAAGTCCTACAGAGAAAAAGAGAAACAATCTTAAAGAAATTGGCGAAAAATATGCGTCTTTTGTTTTGAGTCTACTCGTCTCCGCCACTACAAGTTAGATCCACGACAAACATAGATTAACTGATTATTTGCCTAAGGTCGGTGGTTTTAATTTGGCATGTGCTAAACTTGGTTCATTGTCTTAAAGGTGGTATCCGACAGTTTGGACCTGACTTCTTTTTCTGAAATAATCATTCCAAGTCAATATTTCTTACCTAACAAAAATACCACAAAATGCTGCTTTTTTATATCCTACATCTATGTCAAAAGTGCAGTTTAACACACCATTCGTCATTACAGACATGTATTCCTAATCCGAGCCACTCTGCACAGTTTGCAATTTTTAAACTAAAAGAAAAACACGTGACCATTTCACGTTATAGCGTCATCCGGGTTATCCGCACTGGCGTGGTATCTATTTAAGCAAAAGAACATACATATTTATAAATTTGATAAGAAGGGTCATTTCTAGTTGTTTACAAGAAGCACTATCTAACAATTGAGGTAGTGTTAAAATCGTCTTTATTTAGACAAAAGCGTGAGTGTAAGCAGAAATTATGCCCAAAACAGAGGTAGATATAAAATATAAAACACAAAACCCCACTGAATGTATATGCATAGTCTGTATTATACTAACCCCTGTACATTCCTTTTTCAGCATAAAGTAAAAGGTTCATGTAAATGTAAAAATTGGACTCTTTTTATACATGTGCTTAACCATTTCCTTGTTCCGTTTAGTATGAACGTTTTACTCTCTTTCCTCTCATAAGCCGAGGACTTTGTTTATATATATGTGAAATGCATAATAAAGGGAATGGTTTAGCGGCGGCCGGGCCTCGGGCGTCCAGGCATGGTTAAGGGAATATAGGCATAGGACCCCTATTTAAAAGGACTTGGTCATAGGCAGACCCCTTCCAACCTAACTTTCGTTTCTTTATATGGAAGAAGTCAGCTTAAGATCCATACCTTTAAGAAACAAAACAGTAAGTTAAGTAACCTATATTATGGGCAAAATAGTGGTCCAATGCTTTACATCAATATTGTGAATATAGGGTTAATGACAGGCAGAGAAGTTCACAAACATTCATATACACCTTATCTTGTGACAAAAACACCAAAACAACAATTTTCTAGCTCTCAAGATGTTTAAGTACCAAAACTGGATACCTGATAGGAGCCCATTTTCTGCACTTCAGTTAAAAGTCTTTAAGTCATGCTTGGGCAGCATGAAGGAGTCACGATGACATACGGATGTATTTGCTGACGCATAAATAACCTAGTTGTCAGTCAGTAAAACAGAGGTAAGATTAGGTTAATTGTATTTGTTATATAGGCCATCTTTCGGATATCGCCTTTGACGGTTATCTTAGATCTTAGATACGAGGTCTTTTCTTCCGTGCTCCATGGTCCAGTTGTCAGTGGTTATGATTGTTTTGTCTTGCATTAGAAATCTCGAATCACCTTAATCTACCCATTTGTATATTGCAATATACCGTTTATTTAAAAGTGGTATCCTTTAGTTGGCCTATATCAAATATATTTAACAATATCGGAGCTATGTTTGGGGTATTTGTGCATAATTTCTGCATAAACTGTTCATTATTTTCAAACCTATCAATAAGAACGATTGGGATTCCTGCTAAAATAGACATTAACGTCACAGCGGACGGCGTGGATGAACTAAAACATAAGTGGCCACGTGGTTTTCATAGTTTAAAAATAGCTAACTGTGCAGCGTGGCTCAGATAGGAAGTAAATGTTTGAAATTACGAATGTGGCGTTATGGTTCACTTGTCAGACAGGTGTAGGACATCAATGAACAGCATTTTGCGAGGTCTGTTCTGGTAACAATGGTTTATTATGATGTTTAATGAAGATATTTTTGGTCCAGAATGTCGGATACCACCTTTATATACTATTGCTAGACATTGTGTTTCCTACCAATTGCTCCCAACTTAGCAATATATTTTCCCTTTTATTTATTTTTTTGCAACTTGTTACGTAATTCTTTAACCCTGGGTTATTGCTAAAAATGGAGTAGGAACAAAAACCTTCGATAACACAAATCTTCCTGTTCATTGTTTTTGTGGTTTTTGTTTGTGTGTTTGTTATACTTTAGATTTTGTCCGCCTATGCTAAACTGAACGGATTTTGTTCGGGAGGTATTTTGTCCTCAAATGGTAGAACTATTGCCACTGTTTGTATTTTTATTTTGCCTGTATACGTAACTTAAAATTGCATGTTTTCTCTATTTTATGTCAGAATCAATCTCAAAGCGGTGACCTTAATATTTTCACATAAAAATCTCCTTATTATAAAACACCATTTAACCATTTTGTCCTGACCTGAAAATGTTAACTTTAAGTACACTGTAAGTCGACTGTTAACCTTGGTTTGGATGCAAGGTGAAAAACAATCGGAACACCTCGGCTAATAAGGTCCGCATAACCTCAGAGGAGTGCCAATAAAGCTCGTTAGTGAGTCAGATGGCCTCAGGGATCTGGCTATCGGCTGGAGTGGGGAGGGGGCGAGTGGCCTTAATTCCTGCTCGGGCGGCTAACTATATGACAGTCTGAGGGCCTGAGATAACAATGATTATCTCTACACAGTCTACAAAATGTGAGTGATCAGGCTATTTCTCAATAGATATATTGGAGACAAGTGTACGACCGGGCCGACTAGTGGTGGGAGCATGGTTCCCTCGTCCCGCCCCCACACCCCTACACACGGTAAATCCGGGCCTGTTAAACTTATATAGTAAGTTCTTTTAACCAGTCCTTTATGGTTTGCTCCGGCATAAAGTACATTGTGCTCAGTATTCTTTATAGACCTGTGTTAAATCAAAAGACAAACGTTACTTTTGTTTAGTTTATTACTGTTTTGTTCTTGTGGTTGTTTTTGTAATTAACAAAAAGGAAAAGGAAATCATTACATTTGGACTTGAATTAATTAAATTGAATTAACAAGTCGGCAATGCTTGTCTTGGTTGTGAATTTTGACGCAAGGGTAGTTTATATCGTTCTATGATAAATATCGATCCGTTTTCGTTCTTAATTGAAAGGTCCAGGGATGAATCCAGGTGGCGGGGGATGGGGATGCATCCCCCAAGGTCATGCCCTTAATGTCAAAAAGTATGCACATATATGTTTTCTTACGTGGAGATATGACAAATTGGGTTATAAAATGTGTTAATCGCGCATATGGGAAATGTAACCATATTTTGGGCAATTCTTTTTAAGGTGTACAGTCAAAAAAACAAAACGTTTTTCATTTATTTTTGTTAATGTGAACATTGTTTATAATTTATTTAGATGGGGGTGGGGTGTATATTTGGTTTTTGATTGTGGCGATCATTATGCGTAATTATAATTTGTTCTCTTGACAACATGGCAATATTTAGATTGTAGCATCTCGTAATTGATATTACAAATATTGCTTGCTGTGATTGCATATTCAAGTAAGTAATACGGAAATTGACACATGCAATTATTTGTATGTTTCTTTTCTCGATTTTAGAGAAGAACTGATTGTTCACACTGTAACATAAATCAGTTGTTGTTATTTTTTCATTGAAAAATTATAAACTAAGTATATGTACGATTATCATTCATGGATAAATGCTGCCGAAAAGTGGATTGATAACAGTCTATTGCTCTGAATTATATCATTTTATTGCTTAAAGCTGTAAATGATGGTAAAAATATATCATAAAACCCGATGATTAACGCCATTATTAAAGTTGTCCCTCAGTACAGTAACGGTATACTTCTTTTTGCTGTGTATGTATCAATAGCAAGATATAGTCTATATGCATTGTAACTTCTAATCATATTAAAAAACAATTTTTCCAAACATAAAGTTTTAGATTCATATTGCTGTGTTTTTCTTTTTGTCCGAAAAGTATGTCCGTTTGTTTATTGGGTTTATCGTACCACCAACAGTATTTCAGTGTCTTCTAGAAGTAGTGTATCTGTATAGACCTTTCCGAAAACAAGGTTTACCTGCCCCTACATTTCGCTCTTCAATTAAGATTCAACTTCTGGAAATCGCGCACCTGTTACTTCCGGGTACTAAATTCAGCCAAATCTGAACACCCACATTACTCGGCGAAGTGTAATGAGCAATACTTCGAAAAAGAACGGCAATGGACACGTGCGTTATCGTTGTGTTTGTTTAGGAAATTTCAGTGGCAAAATGATTAGTGCTGTGAGACTTTCCTTACATCGATTTCCTGTTTACGCCGCGGCAGTCCGCAGCAAAACATTTCTTATATTGGGAAAGGCATATCCAGTTATCATGCTCTGGATTTTTTTTTCTCTCATTTTCAATTAGAACGGATGGCATTACTTCGCATCTTACGTACACTAGGTTATCCTCAAATCCTCAAAGCTGGCGTGTTCTATGCTATGGACATGTTGATTAACAGATGTTTCGCTACCTTGCGTGTAAAGTCTATAGTCGGCATTTTATGTGTCGATATATTCTTGTTAATTTTACGTATGCAAAAGAATCGCTAAAATTACACTCAGACAATTTCTATCATTAACTGAAATCACTGTGAAGCTCTGAAGAATCAAACATCGGCCACGCGACAAAACCCGTCCGATCGTTGTAAACTACACTCGCACATCACACTAACTGCTTGTTAAACAAAAAGCATTCGATGTCCGCGATGATGCTATCCGTGTGGCTGATCAGCTTCCTAAAACCATCCAAGACAGGCGTAAACGTCTAATACCATCACTTAAAAAGGCCAGGGATGCAGGTGCATCCGCTTAACTGTCATACGACAAACTATATATAAATGGCCGTATGTTCACTGCCGACACAGTAGCTAGCATCGGATATGATACATAGGACACCACCCCGAAGCAGTTGTTGTTTCTTCTATGGAATATCCAGGGTATAAAATCAAAACTAACTGACAGTGACTTTATAAGTTTTGTTTCGAAATATGATATCCTCCTTTTCGACTTTAAAGTTGGTAGTAGTGGCTTCCCTCCTAACGCTCAGGGCTAAGGGGACATCATTACGCCTGACTCGTCGGTGTCAGTATAATGGACCGGCCGGGTTCAGTCCCTGGGCACCTCATTAGTGCCCTTGTGCTATAAAGATAGAAACTTCGCTGCGCAGTATCGGCAAAAATGCCGGATTATCATATCCCATCCCATCCCATATCCTTCTTTTCACAGGAACATGGAGCACAACTACATCCAACGTAAACATAGCTGGTTACACATCCATTGACTGTCCGAGACCACGTGCAAACACACGTGCCAAGCGTAGTGGTGGCGGCGTGTCCGTGTATTATAAATCGAAGTACTCCAACATGGTTGAACTGGTTATCTTGAATCAAAATGGTATTGTTTGGTTTAAAACTAAACAAGAGTTGTGTGTGTATAATGCTGACAAATACGTTTGTCTATGTTATATTCCACCAGAGGACTCTAAATAATATAGAAATGTTATCTCTAGCCTATTCAAATTTGCATTTTTTGATCGTCTTAGTAACGATAATAGAAAATACGCTGATTGTGGTGATATTTACTTAACTGGCGATTTAAACGCTAGAATTGGAAATAGGCCAGACTATATTGAAAATAACCTGTCCGTTATACCCATGACTTGCACGTGAATAATTTTGGCGTCCAACTTCTTTCCTTGTGTAAAGAAAACAATCTTACTATATTGAATGACCGACACGAACCAGGACTGTGCATGTTTACCTCTGTCTAACAAACCTGTTTTAATACTTAATGACTACATTATTACTGACAAAAGCAAGTTTAATTTTGTTACACACATGCAAGTTTTTGATATCCATGACATACGTAAAAGTATAATGGGATAGGGACAAGGTCGCACAATTTACAAATTTATTAAATGAATCAAAAACGTCATTCGAAGATATAACTTGTAATTTGACCAGTAATGAAATAGAAATAAACAGCTGTATAAATTCAATCTCAACTTTGATACATAAAATTAACCTGCTTTAGTAGAAAACACGTCAAAAAAGAAACAATAAAACAACTCGAACTTCTCCATAGTTCGATAATAAATGTCGAGAAGCAAACAATACATTTCTAAATGCCAAGACAGTGTTTAAGATGCAGCCTAGTGAAAGTAGCAAAATATTATTTTTAGAAAATAAAACTAAATAAAAAAAATAGAAAAATGCAAAACAGATATATGGACAAATTGAAAGAAAAACAACAGATCAGAACATTTAAGTAAAACCTCTCTGACAATTTTGGGCGTACATAAATAAATACAAAAGAAACAATAATAATAATATTGCGGATATTGATCTAAAAACACTTTTTAACATTTCTCTAAAATGGGTAATAGGTCCGAGTCTCAGTTTTGTCATAATCGCTACGAAAACACCTCTCGAGAAGAAATACTGTATGTAAACGAGCTTGATATTCCATTTACTGTCATTAAAATACAAAAAAGATAAGATGCTTGAAACGCATCAAGAGCAGTGATCTTGAAAGCATAGCTGCAGATTTTTTCATTGATGCTAAGGACTTTATATCGCGATATGTACGGTATTTACTGTAATCTTTGACAAGGGCACATTCCCTGAACATGGGTTAGAGGCATAATAGTACCTATACACAAAAAAGTGATAGAAAAAATGCAGCTAATTATAGAGGTATAATAATAATAAATACTTTGTCAAAAATATTCTCTATAACTCTGGGCAACAGACTTAATTAATGGGCAAAACATAAATGCGTGTTTTCACAATCGCAATTTGGATTTCGGGATAAGCGATCCACAGCTGATGCCGTGTTTATAATACACACTATTATACAAAAGATATTCGGCGCCGTATGACCTATCAAGTCAATCGGAACTCCTCGGGTAATTCCGTCCTCGGGACAATCATCCCTCGAATGTATCTGGTGCAATGATACGTGCTCGAATCACGATCGTTTTGTTCGCCGGAAGTCGGAAGAAGATGCTTAAAATGTAGTTCGCACAAAACATAAACAATGGCGTCGTTTGACAGCTATGTCTTTGCTGCGCCGGGTAAATTAAACTTGGATGATTTAAATTAGAAGCAGCCACAGAGTAAAGTTTTACAGGTATCCTACTATAGTGAGCTCTCATCCGAGCTGCCATCTTTGTTTTGACGTCTGTCACAAAAGAAGTCCCATTTAGGGAAATGGTCGAGGTAATCCGACTACCTACATACATCCGAGAGATGATTCGTGAATTATCCGAGGTGTTCAGATTGCTATCAAGTGTCGGTGAGCCGTAACCCCCCCCCCTCCCCCCCTCCCCCGCACACACACACACACACACACACACACACACACACACACACACAAAAGGTATTGTCAAATCAAGGTACAATATGGTGTGCGTTCATTGACTATGAGCGTGCGTTTGATACAATTATTCACGACGCTCTCTGGAGTAAATTGATAGAAGTCGGCGTTAGTTGTAAAATGGTTACAATGATCAAGTCCATGTATAGATTTGTAAAATTATGTGTCACATTACCTAACAGTAATGCCTCTACGAGTAATCCTTATATGTCTAAATTCTTTAATGTGTCAGTTGGCCTGAAACAAGGTGAATCCTTTGTCGCCAATAGTATTTTTATTTTTATCAACGATAAAAAGTCCTGTATTGACTTTTTTTTTGGTGGAGTGTACCCTGGCAAGCATAACGTTTTGTTTACATATGTGTACATATTTTATTATTTTCTGTGAAAACAAGGTTTGTGACATATTGGTATCAACATAGTTTATTACATGAAGGTATGGTGTGTATATGGATTGCAGTATAATGGTACAATTGCTGGACATTTGACAGATATTCACATGTATCCTCATGTGTCAATAGAACTGGTCTACCCCACCCTACTGTGTAAAGCTGCTTCGGAGGGACTGTACTAATGTTTTACTGTTTTATCGATACGAGCAAAACTTATGGAGCGTTTATCACTTGTCATTACAGCGTTATTATTTACTAGTAAATTATCTGTGGTACATAAGTCACCTCTGTGTGTTGCCGTGAGATATATTCAACAGATTTATGCCGTGATTTCATTGCTCTTTCTGGGGACTCTACATGTGTTTTCAGTTTTAACCATTTGATTGTATATGACAACCTTGTTACATCATATCGTCATATACCTAAACACCATGGAAGTGCCACCTTTATTCTTCGTGTAACTACAAATTTGCAGCAATATATCTGTAATTGTGTGGAGATATTCACCCGTGTCCTGGTCCGCAGTCTCTTCAACATGACGATCCACCCACAGTTCACAAATATGACGTCTTCTACAAGAGAGGCCTACATTTTGTCCACTTGAATATAAGAAATCTACCCAATAAAATTGACGAATTACGTATTTTTGCCAGATATTGTCGAGCAGCCTGTCTATGTGTAACTGAAACTTGGCTTGGTGAAACTATCTTTGACTCTGAAATCAACATTGAAAATTACACTCTTACCAGAAACAGAAATGGTGGTGGAGTCTGTATATTTGTCAGAAATGATTTTTCATTCAACTGTCTTACTGAAATTTCTCACAGTGATTTGGAAGCCATTTGGATTGAACTTCTTATTCCAAAATCTAAACCTATCTAATGTGGCTGCCTGTATAGACCCCCAAAACAAAGCAATTTTTATGATCTACTTGAAAATATGTGTCTTTCATCGCCCTTTTTCATGGACAGAGAATGCATACTTTTAGGTGATTTTAATACAGATGTTTCAAAGAATGCATGTACCACTTTGACTAAATCTCTTCAGAATTTTCTGCATATGTTTGATCTCACCCAAATTATTACAGATTCAACAAGGGTATGTCATGCATCACGATCTACTATTGATCTTATTTTAGTGTCTGATAAACTCAAAATAAGCCAGAGTGGTGTTATTGATATTGGCATCAGTGATCACTCTTTAACTTATTGCACAAGAAAGGTTACCAAAGATGTTATCAACAAGCATAGAACTGTTAAGCTAAGATGTATGAAAAGTTATAACAAAGAAATATTTCAAGAAAATCTTATTAACACTGATTGGTCTGCTGTTATGCTATGTGATAATGTTGTAGATGCATGGGATTGTTTTAAACGTATATTTTATCAGTAAATGATCACTTAGCATTAGTGAAAGAAATCAGAATTAAGCAAAGAACTGAGCCGTGGATAACACTTGATATTTTGATATCTATATCTGAGAGAGATAAAGCCTTTTATGCTTACAAGAAGGATAGTTCAAGTGCCAACTATGAGATATTTAAAAATCTTAGAAATAAAACACAAACTCTAATTTATAAGGCAAAACAAAAATACATTACTACTACCATTGAAGATAACAAAAATGATTCCAAATCTCTCTGGAAATGTTTAAGAGAGATTGGCATGCCTTCTAAAAGATGCAAGAATACATCTGCAAATATTGGTTTGAAAATTTCTGATTATATTGTCTTTGACAAACTAAAAACTGCCAACCATTTTAATACATATTTTACTAGTATTGCCTCAGATTTAGTATCCAAATTGCCTAAGGCTTTAGGTCATTTTGGTGCAAGCTTTGTGTCATCTTTTTACCTTAAAAAAGATGTTGCTTTAGATAGTTGTTCTTTCTCACTAGTGACAGAAAACAATGTTTTAAAGTATCTTAACAATCTTAGCATAACTAAAGCAACAGGTCTTGATGGAATATCTGCCAAATTTGTTAATGATGGTTCACTGATTATTGCTTGTCCTCTTGCACATATTATCAATTTATCTCTAATTCAAGGAGTTGTGCCTGACGATCTTAAAACGGCTTCTGTATTGCCTCTTTATAAGAAAGGTGAAAGGACAGAAGTTGGAAATTACAGACCTATATCCATTTTAAGTATTGTGTCAAAGGTATTTGAGAGAATTGTGTATGATCAAATTGAAAAGTATCTCCATGATAAAAATCTGTTATACAAATTTCAGTCTGGTTTTAGGAAATCTTTTTCAACAGATACATGTTTGTTATATTTATCTGACTATATCAGATTTAATCTAGATAAAGGTAATTATGTTGACATGATACTTTTGGACTTGCAAAAAGCCTTTGATACCGTTGATCATCAGATCCTTTTATCAAAGCTTGAAATGTGTGGTTTAGGTTCTGATATTGTAAGATGGATTCGATCCTACTTGTCTGATCGCCAACAGTGTGTTAATGTGTCAGGTGTACTTTCATCATCAGTCAAAATTACATGTGGGGTACCCCAGGGGTCTATTCTAGGACCTTTATTATTCATAATGTATGTTAATGACATGTCCGGTGCTGTAAAAAATAAACTTTTACTATATGCAGATGATTCAGCCATACTTGTATCTAGTAAGAATAAAGCAGAAATTAAAAGATTACTTTCTGAAGATCTTAATGTGGTGAGTCATTGGCTGATTGACAATAAACTATCTTTACATTTAGGAAAAACCGAAAGTATCATGTTTGGCTCTCAGGCAAGATTAAGGAAAGTGTCTGCCCTCGACATATATTGTGATGGTTGCCAGATAAAACAGTCCAATTCAGTAAAGTATTTGGGAGCATTATTAGATCAATCACTCAGTTTCGAATCGATGGTAACCTCTTTTATACAAAAGCCAATGCCCGTCTTAAATTTTTGTTCAGAAAGAAAAGCTTTTTGTCTTTTTATACCAAAAAAAGTATTAATCACTACTTTAATTCAATGTCATTTTGACTATGATTGTACGGTCTGGTACTTTGGTCTTTCGAAGAATCTAAAAGATAGGCTTCAGACAACACAAAATAAACTTGTAAGGTTTGCTTTGAATCTAGACCAACGTTCCCACCTAGATGCAGATCATTTTGTTAAACTAGGTTGGCTACCAATTGAACTTAGGGTTCACCAAATTTTACTTAACCATGTGTTTTCCATTCACAATGAAACTGCTCCTAAATACTTAAAGGCATCTCAAAATCCTTATATAAGTGACCCCCCCCCCCATTTATTGCCCCACCCAGCATGTGAGGGCATCTGTTTTCTGATAAGCCAGGCTGCCACAGTCTGTAACGATGTGTCTGTCACACAGGTATTGTTCAAGATCCAAGTGTATGTATGCTATATCTGGGGGTTGAGCATAGTCATTCACAGTTTGTAAAGGAAACAGTTGTGAATATACCAATTACGCAATCATATATATATATATATATATATATATATATATATATATATATATATATATATATATATACATATATATATATATGATTGCGTAATATATATATATATATATTTATTTGTTTTCTTTCTTACTTTGTTGGTTGGTTGATTTTGTTATTTCTTATACATTTTGTTATTTCTTTCTTTCATTCTTTTAGTTCTCATATATATTTTAAGTTATATTTTATTTTGAATTGTAAAATGTAATGAAACGTTTCTAACAAAAGCAATTTAAAAAGTCATTCATTGTCAGAATAATGTCCTTCAGACTCATTTTAAGTCATTTTGAATACTAAAACTTGTATCTCTCATGTATTTTCAAAATCAAATATTTAGCTATGAAATAAATACATAATCTTGCAGTTACAAAATTGACACCTTGTAATTAATGCAATAAAGAATTTGTAAGGGATCATATAGTAAACAACCCACATTATCACTAACATTAATGTTTGTGGCTTTGTGTAAAACTAGCCTTCTGTCTCACATCCATACTAGCAGGTAATTTAGTTTTGCATTAACCCATCAGAGGTTTTACTGTGACAGATTAGTACTATGTTGGCTAAAGACTCCCAGCAATTAGCAGGTCTGGTCATAGCATATGGGGGCCTGGCTCAGTGGGATACCACATTCCTTTCGAGATGCCTTTAAGTGAAAATTTTATTTTAGCTCGTTCAATTCATAACCACAACACTCGTTTTAGTGCAGAATCTTGCTATGTTCTTCCAAAAGTTATAGGTTTTGTCAAGAAATCTTTCTCTTACAATGGCTGCCTAATCCGGAATAGCTTGCCGACCAATATCAAGTCATGCACCAATAAAGTAAAGTTTAAATCCGCTGTAAAAACGCATCTATTTGCAAGCATGCAATGAACTCGAACAATGTGATGAACATCTCCAATATTTTGTTTAATATTTAGAATGCAATACCTACCTTCACATTCTTTGTTGTGAAGCCACGTGTCTGCAGTCATGTAAATCATGTAAATCCATAAACTAAATGTGATAAACATTTTTATACATTACTTACAATATTTAGATTGTAAAGTTTACTTTTAGGTATTTTGCTAAAAGTACCCATCTACTTGAAATTATGTAGTGACCTCAAACAATTATGTATATGTGATATACATCTGTGATATTGAGTGTTAATAATAGTATTTATTTAGACTGCAATTCTATTCTGTACTGTAAAATCTTATCTTATGTGCAATCATACAATGACTATTAACAGAACAAATACCAGTGATATATTATTTATAACATTTACACTGTGATATTTACCTTTAATCTTTTGTAATAAATGTCCGTATTTATGCATTCATGTGATGACCACTATATGTGAAAATATCTGTGATACATTATTTATAATGTTTAGATTAGAGAACCTTCCTTTTAAATTTTATTATTTATTTATTGCTGCAAATCATACTGCTTTCAATCATGTAATGACTACTAAAATATATAATAATCTTAAGGAATGTGTTATGAATATCAATAGTTACCTTTGATTTCGTTGCTTGTAAGACTTTTGTTATGCTTTGCCAGAACACGCCATCATGAACAGGACCACAATGGAAATAAGAGGATATGTATCCACTTTTTTGTGTCATCCTTAGTAATGACAACATGTAATTTGGTCTTTTTAAAATTATTGCTAGCAAATTCTTACCTTAACATTTTTTCATCATATTTACTTACTTAATTATTTGTGTTATATTTTTAGCTATTTATGCTTTATAGAATGACTTTTGTCACAATTTGTGTTTTATAGCATGTCATGTATGTCTTACTGAAATAAACTATAAAAACTATAGACTTTAATACTTTGACTGATAGTGATATTGATTTATTAAGTTTATATCTTATACTTTTGCTGATGATATTGTTGTTTTTACTACAAGTCACGACAGTCTACAAAAGCAACACAATAATATTTTTATTATTCATGTTAATAGGGTTTAAAACTTAACGTAAAAAAATATGTGTTTTTGAAAAGAAAAAACAAAAACATCCTGACATATACATAAACAATGAAACAATTGAAATGGTTGAGGATTTTAATTACCTTGGCATAAAATTTAAATATACTGGCACATTATCACTTGCAATAAAGTCACTTAAAGATCAAGCACTGAAAGCCTATACTAGTATGCTGTATCTTTTTGATAAATTAAACTTTGAGATCAAAACTAAGTTTAAAATATTCGATAATATGATTGCACCAATTCTCTCATATACCTCAGAAGTATGGGGAGTTTATTGTTGCAAAGAAACAGACTCTATACATCTTCGCTTTTGTAAATATGTACTTGGAGTGAAAACACAGACAAATACCTTTGTGATCTATGGTGAACTCGGACGTTCCCCGTGAGTCTTATTTGCAAAGAAAGGGCAATAACATTTTGGCTAAAAAAACACAACAGTGAAAACATATCCCCTATACACTCTTGTTACGTTGATCAGCATAAGTTAGTTTCAGGTAGCTGTTGGTCCACTAGGATATACTCTATCATTGATCACATAGTATTTTCATACCTACGTTAAGATACTCATCCTCCACATGTTTCTTACACATTTATGCTATTGAGAAAAACATTGCGTGACCAATATATTCAAGAATGGAGAGCTTCTACCTCAACTAGTTCAAGACGTCTATACTATCCAAAATATAAAGTTTTTTTTTTTTGGTTGTTTTGAGAATTATCTAAAACTTATTCAAAATGAAATGTTACATAAGCAACTCTGTTGGTTCAGACTAAGCTCACATTTTTTAGAAATAAAAACTGGTAGGTTCAACAACGTTCCTTGTGAAAATAGAATGGTAAACTTTGCAACATGAAACAAATCGAATCAGAGTATCATTGTCTTATGTGTTGTCCCAAATATAATGACATTAGAATTAAATATTTAGGCTATACAACTTGGCCTAATATAAATAAATTTATAAAAATCATGTCTCATACAAATGAATTAAAATTGGTAAACTTTTAAAGATACTAACTTTAATAATACACGTTGCAAATTATTCATTATTAATTATCTGACGTGTTTTGGTAAAAGTCTAGTGATACCCTGTCATTAATAACTGTTTCTATTGTAATTTTTTTCTTTAATTTCTGTTCTTTGTTATATGTTTTATACTTGTAAATGTGTCTTTGCCATGATCTTTACTTTGTAAATGGCCAAAGTATGATCCCGGCAATCACGGAAAATTCCTGTCTCTCACAAACTGTGAAAGGTCATGCATGACTTACATTAGGGACAAATAGGGTTATCGAGTTGTTTGGATTATTTAAGAGTGAATTACAAAATGATATTTAAAAAGGTAAGATATTTCAAAGCTCAAAATCATGGAGGAGGATACAAAAGAAAAAATAATAAAATTCTTTTCTCTCTGAAAACACTACTTACGTCGGCATTATAAGGTCACTTTTACACCCTGTATTGTTAGTTTATAATTCGAACAAGACCAGTTAGCAACCAATAAACAAATTGCTAATTACACACACACACACACACACACACACACACACACATACACACACACACACACACCATGAGTCAATTAACACCTTTAATTGTATCGTATGAGATTGGATTCGTTTCCTTTGAGGACTATTAATCCACATTTAATAAGAAAATTAATTAATACGATTTTTCTTTTAGTTTTGCATATTTTTTAATCTCTACAAGATGTCATGTTTTCTTCACAACAAATAATATGAATTTTTACCGAAATATTTTATATACACTCATTCTATTTGGCATATCATATTATTTGGCAGAGGTATGCTTTGTGACCTTGGCTTGGTTAGTCAAATAACTTATGCTAATATCTCTGCCGTTAAATAGTAGTTGCCTAGTTGGTATGTATACTATTGATTTGTTTATGCTATAAACATTTATTATTGTTTAAAGCAATAAAATGTTGAATTGATTATACGTACGCTACAGCAGTTACCAGAACTCGTCGTAGTTAGCAGCAGGCGCGTTTCGGCCATTACGCACTTTACGCACGTGCGTAACCTCCGTTCGAAAAATCGAAAATCTAAAAGTACCAAAAACACTAAGAAAGTCGATGCCTAACCCGGGTTAGGAATGATATATTTTATTTCCGTAGTTTCTATGTTATAAAATCTTATTACCACACAAATAAAGTTTAAAAGTATAAAATGATTAAACTTATACACATCAGGATTTTAGTCGTTCATATTTTGTGTTAAGTTTCTCGCAAATCCGCATTTTACCTGTTATTCATCACAAAAAACAAACCCGAATTTATTAAAAAGTATTACTACAACGGTTATTTCCCTTGTAATTGTGCGTAAATTCAAAAAAACGGCCAAGATACGCGCCTGGTTAGCAGTGAACTATGTGTTTGTTTTTGCTGCATAAAAATATATATAATGGTTCTGAAATTAATAAAATTACCTTTAAAAATAATTGCAAACTTACAGCCAGAAAAAAATTGACCTGTACATATTTAATTGATAAGTGTCGTTTAACCATAAACATACAGGCAGATTAGCAATTGATTTCACACCTGTTTACTGTTTAACATAAATGATAATAATTCAATCTGCACCATTACTCCCTTCACGATGTACAGAATGGTCCGATTTTGAAAGCTTTCCCACACCTTTAGCTCGCAGAACAAGTTCCGCCTTCTTCTCTATCACTTGGTAATTGTAAAAACGTAAAGTCTTTCAAATTGACTACCGGAAGCTGATCTATCATTGAATCAATGAGAAACTTATCATTTTAGTCTGATTCCTCCGCCATCTTGCCAAGAAATTACTACCCAGAGCCGAAGCGTTCCGAATGTTTGACACTTATTAATGGGACGTAACTCACTTTTCGGAAATGTCTATAGCATGTCGTGAATACCTGGCATGATACCACACCTTGTCACATTATCCTGACACTGGGCTTACCAGTCGTGGAACTACCCTTATAGGTTAGACTAAATTAGTGTGTTCTATTTTCTATGGTTAATCGCGAAAATTTGGAAAAAACAAATTACACCATGACACAGTCACGATAGACCCCATAACCATACATAGGTGAAAAGAGCTATTTATTGTTTATCAGAAAATCCCAGAAACTGTTGCATCTTGCAATACGGTTCTGCTTCATAGAATGCACATACCGCCAAATTGCCAGTCGATAACCCCCAAATTTCAATGAAATAGGTATTTCCGGTAAAAGTTGATCAGTCCATTATTGTGCATAGGTGTTCAATATTTTCGCTTTCTGTTAATTCTACATGGTTTTAGCGTCCGTTTGACATCAACAGATTAAGGGTATATTCAAAATAGGAAGTTTGATGCCAAAACCTAGCAACAGACGTATTAAAGAGAAAATGTCCATGTCGCATGTTCTTCTTCGGGTCGGTATTTAGTGTCACCACCTCTTATAGTTGCCTGAGCGTTGTCAAGAGGGCTACACCATTACCATTTGTAACCACTTTGGTATTTCGCGGCCCGGGATCGAACCCGGGCCCACCGCAACCTGGAGCCGACGCTCTATCTTTTGCGCTACCAGGTCTGGTCCACATAATATGTATCTGTATGCGATATATAAGGTTATTGCAAGCATCCATACCAAGCAACATTCCGATGCTAGCGGGCAGATCGACCAGACGCTATAAATATCTGCCTACACTACGCCGCACGCCGCCATCTATTATAGAAACTGCCTTCAAACTGCATTGTATACTTCCGTCGGCCATCTTTCCTCTTTGTTTACATTTGAAAAGTTAAGTACCCCGCCCCCTTTTGGCTTTATTTCAGGTTGTGTTTGCTTGGTCAAAATTCCAATTTGTCCCTCAAATTATCATAATAAAATACAAGCAACCACTTTATTATTTACTATTATAATACTTGGTCTTGTTTACAGCGTGAGGGTATATTCATCTTTGAATCACTCTTTTCTTTTTCCTATAGCCCACTATCGGAGGAACACAATTGTTAGCTATAACCTCCCCATATACACATAAACACATACACCTGAGAGACGACAAGAGTATATATAAACATCTGTGATATTTTAACACTGTGATAGTAATTAGTTTAAACTTACACATATCTAAAACTGTGATAGTCCATAATTGGACAGTTATATTATTCTGTACTTTTCTCTTTTTATTTGGTTGAGCTATTAATATATTCTAATTGATGATAAGGAGTGGATATCACCCTTATAGATATAAATCAGTACTTGCACCAGCACAAAGATACATATTGTGCTACCTTTGTTTTCACTCTGTGAAAAACATTATACAAAGAGAGAAATGTTTCAGTCCACCACTAGAGGGCAGGGGGGTGGGGACAAGCAAAATCTCTCACCTTTGCTAGGGAGACCCAGAACTCCCAATCAGTCACATTTGATTAAGAAAAGCACCTGGCCACACAAATTGATCATTCGGGCGGAGGGGGGGGGGACTCTGGGAGATTTATCCTAATTTACTATGGCCAGGGCCATCAATACTGAACTTGGCAAATGGGTCAAAAGGGTGGTGCCCCTTGCGTCGGGGACCTACCTTTTAGAGATGGCGTCTGCCGAGGCTCTGGTAGGCGTCCTGAAGAAAAAAACTTTATCTTTGGTGGGGGTGGGAATTACAGCTGCGGAGCTCACTGCCGGAACACACTGTGAGGGGGTGATCCACAATATCCCCCTCAACACTGACATAGATACAGTATCAGAGCACTTCACATCCACAACCTCACAACAAATCATAACATCCGCATACCGCCTAAAAACAAATCCGGCAGGGAATCCTTAGCAGTTCTACTAAAATTCACAGGGAGGGAACTGCCAACCCATGTCAAAATACGGGGAACTGACATATTATTTCCTGTCCTGGAGTATGCAGCCCCTCCACTAAAATGCTTCAGATGCCAGGGCTTCGGACACAAATCACAAAGATGCCGGGGTCAATTTAAATGCACAAAGTGCGGGGGGGAGCATGGTATTAAACAGTGCACATCCAACCTTAACAAGTGTGCAAATTGTCAAGGCCCCCATACAACGAGCTATAGGGGCTGCCCCTCTTACATAAGGGCAGCCAAAGTGACTTGGCTCATGAGGAGAGAAGAAGTGGGGTGGCAGAAAGCCGCCCACTTCTTCCCACCTATACAACAGTGCGCGCACTCCGTCACCAGGTCAGGCCCCCGTGGGAAACCCAAGCCCTCCCCAGTCCCAGGGGAGGGTGGAGGGCCCCGGAAGGCCAATAAACCGCCTGGTGAGGGACGCTGAGGGTAAACTCTGGAGGCACGTAGGAGACGGAACACATGGAAGCTTCCAGATTCTGTGCTCCGTGCCCCAGAGGGAACTCAGCAGCCCTCGGTGTTAAGGAGGTGTGACCGGGGGGCGGGTGAAACCACCCGGCTACCAAACTAAAAAAACCGACGGTAACGTGCGCACTCACCCCATATCAATAGAGGAGTGTGAGATAGAGACTAAAATGGTGGTAGAGGACGATGTAGTCCTGCTGTCGGATGGGGATGAGTCGATTTCAATATCATCCCTGTCGGATAGCAGCAGCGACTCCGACTCTGAGACAGATCCCGACGAAGTCGAAGGCTGCCTGGAGGGAGAGTCCCTGCCTACCAACAAGGTAGTCCCTCTTGCCACAGGGGAAGTGGGTTTACCACCTCAACCAATGAAAAACGGGGAGGTGACACCCCCCCCCCCCCCCCCCCAGTGACAACAGAGACAGCCCTACCCTCTAGAGGAGTGGATAGAGCAACACAGTCCTCTCCCATTAATATAAAAGTTCTTCAAGAAGAAAAGGGGACTGGGTACAATATTGACATAGAACATAAAGAAATTAAACTAATAATCTCCATTTATGATTTGCTAACTATTATCAAGGACATTCGAGCCAAAACCACTATTAGAACAGGTGTCAACCTTGATAAGTTTTTAAAACAACAGATCATACAAAAGCTCCAAATCCACGACTCACAACACTCCTCAAAACCAAACCATGCTCCTGGGACCCCCCGTAAAGTCCCCACTGAGTTCGCGACAGGGCTATTAAGAACACCCTTAAAGAGGCCAGCAACTCCCAGAAAGGTAAAAAACTAAATTCCTAGTAAAGGAAGACTGACATCCAACTGCAGATAAATTCAATAGAAACTTCAACTTAATATCCTTTTTATGCTAGGGGGTTAACTGCACACAAACATGCAAATATTTTGGAATATTTAGGCAAACATGATATTCATGTCATATGTATCCAGGAGTCAAAATTACCAATAAACACAATAAAAAAATACCTGGATAGAAGGGGATTTACAAATACCATTTGAACTCTAACAACCACGTATGTGGGGGGCTGATAGTGTATGTTAAAGATTCCATCAATTATGCAGAATTCACAGTGGAAAACATCAGGGATCAAAACGGGGAAACAAAGGTTGAATTGCAAGTAATCAACCTTTATTTAGAACAATTCCCTCTAACTCTGGTCAATCTTTACTCCAGGGGCTGGAACCCTGAAGTAACTAACAAATTAAACTCACTTTTGGCAGATGAGCATAAGGACAGCATCATAACTGGTGACTTCAATGCCCACGATGTAGCTTGGGGTTCAGCCAGTACTGACCGTAAGGGGGAGGTAGTTTGGAACTGGGTAACGGATTCAGGTAAAGTCCTTCTAAATGACGGCAGTCCAACCAGAGTAGGCCAAGTGTTGACTTGTTTAGACCTAACGATAGCTAGTCCAAGACTTTCGGTATTTTCGGACTGGGGAGTAATGGAAGATACTTGGGGTTCAGATCACTTCCCAATCATCACCTCAATTCAAAAACAATGTATGCCAGAGCCAAAAAACAATTCTGACACCAAATTCAACTACAAAAAAGCAGATTGGGAAAAATTCAATGAAATGTGCGAGGGAATTAACCCTGATGAAATACACTCGACAAATGTAAACATGCACTGTCAGCTCTTAACTGAAAAGTTTCTATTCATTGCGGTGGAGTGCATCCCGGTCAGTAAAACAAAGAAGCATAGGAGAAGCCTTGTCCCGTGGTGGAACAAAACTTGTTATGATGCAGTCAAGGGGCGAAAAAAAATCACAAAATAAATTAAAGAGAAATCCATGTCCAGAAAACTATAATGGGTACATGGAGGCTCAGAGAAGCGCAGCAAAGGTCATATTAGACGCCAAGAGGCACGACTGGGAGGAATTCTGCAATTCGTGCAATCACAACACGAATTCGATTGATTTTTGGAAAAAAATCCGCAGAATTCGAGGAAATTCATATAGTTCCATACCAGTACTAAAAGATAATAAGACATCCGCAGTCACCCCCATGGAGAAAGCTAACATACTTGTCTCTCATTATAAGGATGTCTCCAGCGACTCAAATATCTCTACAGAAATATTGGAAATCCAGGCAAAATTTGAGTCAGAAAACAAAGAAAAAACTGAACTCCCAGGAGAGAATAAATAACATACCTCTCAATAATAGCTTCTCAATTTCGGAACTTGAGGACGTAATCAGAACTAGGAGTAGCTCGGCCACAGGAAAGGACAAAATCTCGTACATGTTGTTTAAAAATATGCCCAAAAAAGCCCTAGAACTCTGGCTTAAACTCTTTAATATGGTGTGGATGACAGGGGTATACCCCGAAACCTGGAAAGAAGCCATAGTTATACCTTAAATAAAACAAAGTAAACCTAAAAATGAACCAAAATCCTATAGACCCATAAGCCTGACATCCCATGCGGGGAAATTGCTCGAGGGGATGGTTAAGGCCCGTTTAGAACATCTATTAGAATCAAAAAACATTATAAATCCCTTTCAATCCGGATTTAGAAAAGGTATGAGCACATTAGATCAGCTCGCTAGACTGCAACATGACATAATCTATGCTAGGAATAGGAGAAGGTATGTTGCAGCCATCTTACTCGACCTACAGGCCGCTTTTGATCTGACATGGCATGCAGGAGTTCTTACCAAACTTAAAGATCACGGTATAACAGGCAACTGCTACAGGTACCTGAGAGCATTTTTAAATTCACGTCAAAGTGGGGGACACACTATCACAACATGAGACCCTAAAGAGGGGTACCCCACAGGGCTCGATACTCTCCCCACTACTGTTCTCGCTCCTTACAAATGACCTTCCTAGCAGTGTCGAGGGGACGGGACTAGTAGTGAGCCAATTCGCCGATGATTCGAGCGCATGGCTAACTGGCTCCTCGTTAAAACCGCTCAGAAAAAAAGCCCAGAGCGGATTGGATGCCATTTAGGAGTGGTCAAAACAATGGGGATTCAAAATTTTACAAAGTAAAACTGTAGGCATTCTTTTTTGACTTAAACCTGAGATGGATTTGGACGTATATTTAGGGGGAGAAAAAGTAAATTTTAAAGATAAGGTGAAATTTCTGGGAATGACTCTTGATAGGAGGTTATCATTCAAGAGTCATATTCAAGACATCATTGAAAGATGTCAGAGAGACTTGAACTTAATGAGAATGTTAAAAGGGACTGACTTTGGTTCAGATAAACACAGTCTCCTGTTACTCTACAAGTCTCTCATACGTCCAAAAATTGACTATGGCTGTCAAATTTACTCCATCGCAGCCAAAACAAATCTTAAAAAACTAGAAAGCCTACAAAATCAAGCTCTCAGGATAGCATTAGAGGCCCTAAAATCCACACCCATAAGCATATTGGAACAAGAGGCTGGGGTGCCTCCCCTATGTCTGCGGAGGGATGATCAGTCAATTAGATATTTGGCCAGGGCCCGTACCATACCGGACAACCCTGTGAACCAAATCTTCGGCACCGGCTACTTTTACAAAACCCCAAGGAGGGGATCAGAAAAGATATCCCCACTTCCTTTTGGAGCTTATATCCAAAACCTGTTAGAAGCCTGCGGTGTCGAAGAGAGCGGCGTGGCGACGCTCGGCCCGGCCGAGGTGGAACCGTGGACCCTGAAAAAAAAACGAGATTGACCTAAGTCTTACAAAACTGTTCAATAAAAATGACTGCCCTAATAAAATCAAGGCGCTAACACTGGAGCATTTGGACAGTAAATACAAAAACTGGGTAAAAATATACAGATGGAAGTAAAGACCCCCAAAAAGGGTAGGGTGGCTTCCGCTGTTGTCATTCCTTCAATCGATCTAACATTTTTAGAAAGAATATCAGACAAAACTTCCATCTATACGGCGGAAATGAATGCCATCCCACAAGCCTTGAGCTGGATAAACAAACAAGAAAAAACAATATCTGTTATTCTTTCGGACTCTTTAGGATCACTTATCTCCATAGAAAATAATAAAAGCAGATCCAGGCCTGACCTCCTCAATCAAATCAAAATTGTAGCAAACTAGTGTATGGAGAAAGGCCATATTGTCTCGATAACATGGTGTCCAGCACATGTAGGGATCTCGGGAAATGAAAGGGCTGACGGGGCTGCCAAAGCCGGTCTGAGCACATTGCAGGTGGGACGTCACACTGACCTCGCACCAACTGAAATCTATTCAATATCAAGGAAAAACTTATTAAATAAATGGGAACAACATTGTAAAATTATTAATGACAAAATCACTAAAACGCCCACCAATTTACTCAAGTAACTTTCGGATTGAACGTAGTATAACAAGATTAAGATTGGGCACAACTCTTTTACCTGGCAGTACCGGCCAATATGTCTTAAACCTTCATCCAGATTGTTCCTCGTGCAGGGTCCGGTGTGACGACAAACACCTGCTGCTACAATGCGAGGACCACAGGGGGGAGAGAATAAAATTAGAACAAGTTTTACTTTCGGAAAATTTGGTATTTAACAAGGCAAATATCCTCTACCCACCAAACAACTAGAAACAACCATAGTTATGGCACTGTGAGAATTTATTTACAACACCCAGATGTCAACAAAAATCTAAAAACAAAGCAAATGATATAACAAAATTTAAAAAAAAAAAAAAAAGTCCGACCACCCCGCCATCATGCCTTCTCAAAATATAATAATCAATGAAATCCAATGTTACACCTTAGTGGCACAAGCTATACGACTTGCAGCTTTTACTATAAAGTACATTACCAACCTTTATAATGAATTTAATGACATAGCCATATTAGAAGATAACCCTTCTTATTATTGTTACCCAGTTTTAAATAAAACAAATAAACCCTAGTCTGGGATAAACGGATATAATACCAGCCCCTCCCAGAATGGAACTGGGGAGCCATCCCTCTTCTTTTAATAGTATAAATATGGGGGGGTGGCTCTTCCAACAAGGGCTACTTTGGTAAATCCATCTATATCAAAACACAGAATAATATGAACGCCCCGGCGGGATGTACACCATAATAATGCATTAGTGGCATATAGTAACCCGGCTTGCCCGGACCAACCCCCGACCCTGGGATGATAGAGGTTCATAGATGGGGCCGGGGATGGTTGGTAGGGCCTGATGGGCATATGATACCATGTATTTTTAGACCAAACCAAAAAGGCCGCAAGCCTTAAAGTCATACAACCGTTCAAAAAAGTGTTAAAATCGCGCAATTTAAGCATTATTTCTCTAATCTTATAAAAAAATCACCGCAAAATCCGTACAAAAACCCAACACATCTGTACAGCTTTGCTTACAATCGACCGTCGAATGCGTCGATTTTTTATCTTTCTCTCATAGAAAGATAAGTTTGTTTGTTTACATTTTGAACGCAGCGGGCGATCTCCGCTATTCCGCGGAGTGCTACGGTAAGTTACCGAGTAAGACTAAAAGTCACGCGATACACATAAAATTTTGATGTAAACAGAAGCAGTCCAGAAGCCATCATGGATGCAGAAGTAGCATTCGTCATGGATGTGAAAGGAGGGAAAAAACGAAAAAGGCCCTCGTTGCTGTCAGCGGAAAAGGTTAAAAGGAAGAACATATCTGCATCAATATGATGAATGACATCGGAGTAAAGCCAGTGAAATGGCGAAGTGTTTGCTCGAAAGGTAGCCTTCCTCAAGATCCCATTGTTTTTTTGTAGTTGTTTTTTAATTTCACGAATGGTTATCATCATAGATGATAAATTCTAGGAGCGTAATAAATTCCTGATAAACAGTATTTAGTTACGTCATCCAAATATATATGTCAGCTTATTATTATTACATTATTTCTGTTCATGTAATTTTAAATCAAAAACACTTGTTCATCTTTTGTTTCTATGTTTGCCTCTCAGGAAGCTTGATCCTAACAGTAGACTGTATTTTGTAAATATTTTCAAAAAATCATCACTGAGTGAGACCTATGTAATACTTGAAAATGATTAAACCAGACACTTGTGAGCGAGTATATACAGTTCAAAACTACTATATTTCTTATTAATCTTGTTTATTTATGATCTTTGAATAATAGAAATTGATAGTAATTCTTCATTGTTATTTCTTTTGTAACAGCCACATCGAAAAAAAAAACAACTCAGAAATATCTCAAGCAGACCAGTACATGTTTCCTCAGCAAAGTTGCTTTCCAAACAATCACCAAAGCCAAGCAATCAACACCAGTGCATTCCCAGATCATAAGAATTCAAACTATGCTTGGATCTGAAATATCATCTGTAGACTCTGGTGCAAGGTACATATCTACACATTATCTATTTTTTACATTTGGCAATATATATAATGTAAAAATGTCTACTGTTACAATTTAGATAAAACAAATTTTAGATTATGTATTTTTGAGAATGATGTTCAGATGTTTATGGCAAATATAAGTATTTAACATAGATACATCAGTATATTTTCCTCATGTACTTGCTGTTTCAGTGGAGGGCAATGTTTTGCAACTATATTCTAAAATTTGAATATCAGCAATACCATCAATGCCTACACTGTGTTCATTCCGGTCCCAGTCTGGATACAGGATCTAATGTGGGAAGGACTTTAAGCTGACTTGCAGTGCATCAGTGGCTCTACCCAGACATTTGTGTCAGGGTGTTCTGCCACCAAAATATATAAATGTTACTAAAATGACCATAATTGTGTCACTGGGATGTATATAAATCATAAAAGAAATAAAGTATACACAATCTGCATGCAAGAAATTTAGTCATAATAACATTACCGTATGGTAAATCAGTGTTATGTCGTTGTAAGAAATTTTCATTTTCAAGGTCTACTATGCACTATATTGTTACTTTGAGGGTTGTGTGTCATATGTTTATGATAGCAGTTCGAAAAAAGATTACACTGTGTCTGTTTCAGGTACACAGTTTAACCTTACCAATACACTTCAAACTCCAGGAGCTTTAACACATCTAGAGTATTTAAATCCATATCAATCATGAGCTTTAATTTGAAAAAAAAAAACAGCACATTTTTCAAAACAATTAATCAAAATAATAAAAATATAAAAATAATAACATGCAATCTTGTTTTGTTTAGATTAGAAAACATTATTTTACAGGCTGGCCAGAAAGGAGGTTGTGGGATATTGCTCATGAGGTCCAGGGACATTGTAAACCATTTTTGGTATTGTTGTAGCCTGAAGGCAAGCTAGTACTTATGCTGAATTTGTGGTAAGATCAATGTTTCTCTTCATTTATAATTTAAAAAACACGACAGAAATCAACACAATAAAGTCTCGACTGTTATTCTTTATGAGACACCTATACACATTGCAACCGTTTCTCAACTGACATAAAGTTCAGACGGCTATTAATGCCGAAAGCATTTTAAGTATAGAAATACAGTGCATTAAAATTAAGATATGGAAAGAAGACAGGAAGTGTAAATCATTCAGATCACCCTCATTTGATATTTGTTAATTTCTTTTGTCAGATATCTTGTTAATTCCCTAGTTAAAATGTTTACTGCCAAAGTAAAATATATTTATCTTGTTTATGTTATAGTCTATGTGGAGAAGTGTTCTTCAACACATCACCAACAGGCACAGTTGGATACTGTCTCATGGTGAAGGAACCAACCAGTGCAGCCATGGACCACTGTCAGAGGAAGAGCGAAACAAGCCATGGCTTGATCCAACAGTAGATGCTGAAGCATTGTCTGCCTTAGCAGGTGTCGTCTTAGACAAGAGATTCTTGAACACGATACATTACCTTCTAAACTTCAGGTGTGTTTAAAACTGTATGGTCCTTGTTGATCCTTATACCTTTTAGCCCATACATTTTGTGAAACTATAACTATCAATATCTTGCAACACTATAACAATCAATATCTTGCAACACTATCTAAATTATTTCTGTCTAAGGGTTGACATAAGAGCTCCAGATCCAGGACATACAAGAGTTGCTAAAATGGAACCATATAGAACTGGTTACTTTGCAGCAAGTGTAAAGTTAGTTCCACAGCAGGCAGGCCTGTGTCAGGATAATGTGACTGGGAGGATGGTATCATGCTAGTTATATGTGGCATTCTTTACACATTGAAGGCAGCACTGTATCAGCATCAGACCTAGTAGCGCAATCTGTAGAGTGTTGGCTACAGGTATTGGACTCCCAAGTTCAATGCCAGGCCATGACATACTAAAGTCATAAAAATGGTGGTGGTATAGCTCCCATGTTGATGCTTAAACAAATATAAGGGTAGTTCCAAAGTGTCAAGATAATGTGACTGGGACTGGTATCATTGCAGGCCTTCATGGCATGCTATACAAGGTGAAGTCAGCACTCCCAAGTGATTATAGTCTCAGAATAACTACAATGCTGTTGGTATGAGAAATTCCCAACAAGCTAAGTCATATTCAGTTGTACACTGTCTCCAGATGACAGAAATGTTTCTGGAAGACAAACTTAACTTCTACTATTGATTGAGAGACATCCACAATTTTGCCTTGGTAGCATACCTTCTGCTCTACAAACTAATTATAAAACCTTTAAATTTGAACATTCCTTGCTCATTTGTATTATCCAACTGACACATCACTGATATGTCAATGACTCCATTTGAATTGCCAATGCCACAAAATCAACTAATAGCTGCTGAATTGTTCCTGACATGCATTGCTAATTTAACCTCACACATTGTAGAAAAATAATCAAATGGTTTGCTGAATATAGCTGAAAGTTTTCTTTGTTTATATACCATAATAAGTAAGTTACTATAACAAAAACAACTAAAATAGATAAGAGCAATTGAGCTCATGAAACATATTTATTATAATCTGTTAAAGCATATCTGAGATAGAGGCTTTCAACCAGCTCATCTTGATGTATTGTGCCAAGCGGTTTTCATACAGCCCACCTGTATACCGCATCAGAAATCTGCTGGCAGCACTTGATCACAACATGAATACAGACAGGATAGTGAAAAGGAGTAAAGATGGAAACATTGTGTTAGTTTTAATCTTTTCTGAAGACTTGTTAAACAGAAATAATTGCTCAGTGTACTGCATGTTTGCGCTATTTCGAAGTGTCAAATTACACGCTATTGAGCATCTTTCATTTTTTTAATGAAAATTAGGGCACCACTGGCACTTCTCATAACACCTCTAACTGCTAGCTTCTAACCATGTGAATTCAAGTCCCATTCAGGGCAAAGGACTTGATGTGGAAAGGTCGGCTGGCATGCGGTGCCCCGGTTGTTATACCTTAATTCGCTGGACGCTGCTGTAAAGAATACAGTTGGTGGTTTATGTATTGATTTTAAATTTAGAAAAACATGTAAATCAAATCTTTCATAATAATATATACTACTTTGTGTGTGAGAATTTAAATGTTTACTATTGTGAAAGATGTTAACTGGTTTCTTTTGACAAATGGTGTAAATAACAATATATAAAAATGTGTTGACTGTACAGGCTTTTAAAATTAATATGTATGTGTTGCTATTTTTCTAGCTACAACAGGTACTACAACAAAAAAGTGGAAAATGGTCAGTGTTTCCTGTAAAAGAGGAAAAGACATACTCTCACATTCTGAAAATAGTGTGTCAAGGCCTTGTGATGCGATTGGCCGACGTGATAGGGATGAAGCCAAGGGAACTGGAGATTGATGATCCTAGAATAATCAGCAGACACTTGGCACCAATGCCACCCCACCAACCCAGGAACTGGTCAAAGAGCATGTTTCAAGATTTGCAGACACTGACAACTGATGAAGAAACAAACTTTTGTCAGCAGGGAGGGAAACAAGGTTTAATTTAGGTAGAATATAGAAGAAGCCCAATAATTGAGTTGGCTATTGTGTTATAGCATCAGGTCTCGTAAAGAAGTAAGTTATCAAGGTGGATAGATTTGACAGATGTGCAGCAGAAATGGAGTGATGTTACACTAACTTTCAAGCTAAATTTTAAGTTCATATTTGGCTTTACAATTTCTCTAACCTGAATATTGCCATAACGCCCATGTTCAAGATGCATACAATCATGTTTAAATTTCAGTAACCAGTGCATAAATTGGAAAACAATACGTCTGTCTTATTTATCAGACTTACTAGTCAAATCAAGTCTTATTTTTCCAGGATTGTTGATGGTTTTTTAAATATGGCATTGGTTCATCTGGTAAAAATTAGGTCCTATGCATGCAGATTATTAAAACTACTTGGTAACAGTTTATCAAATTGGCATGTTTAAATAACTGGTCAATGAAGCCAAACTATGCAGAAACATAATAATGAGTGGATTCTGAAATCTCAACCGACTGCTAAAAACCGTGTTCTCATCTGGATTGTGTTGTGTTTGTGTTGGAGAATCAAAATATGAACTTTTTTAGCTGTTTTAAGCTGCAATAAAATGTATATTTTAACTGGCCATGTAATGTGTATGCATCAGGCATAAACGGTACACTGATGTGCTCAATAATTATAGTTATAATATTAAACAAAATCTATATCTTGAGAGCAATGTTTCTACACTAATCTGTGACCAAGTTGCTTTAAAGATCATTGTGAAAGTACAATCTAGCTCACATATTGCTATTAGAATCATTATTAGTTGTACAAGCTAACCTGCAAAAGCTCTTGTTATAATCAGTTGTTAAGCAGTATTTTACCTATAAGTGGACATCCATTAACACATTGCATTTGTTAAGTTTGCAGTTCTTTTTAAGTTTGGGCATTTTGTTGAGCTGGTCTTATTTATTCATTTCCATTATACATGGCTATAACCTTGTATGCATGAATGTAATCTGATGAAGTCAGACTCAATTAAACCCTAACCCTGTATATATGGTAAGGTTTGTTTATATAACATGTTATGCATCAGTTTATGCACTTTTTTCTTTGTTATGATTGTCTATTATTTTGTTAAGAAAGATTTGCTTGTAAACTTGTATAATTTTTTTAAAACTAAGCTATCTTTACAATTCTTTTGTTCTGAATTGTGCATTTTGTTGAGAAAATTCATAGTCGCAGAACATATTTTCTTTAAATATTTATCTTCATCTTCATCATTATCCTTATATGTTATTCTGAAATTGTTTAACAAGTACATCATAAAAAGATTTAATTTCTAGTTATTTTAGAAGGAATGTTACAATGTACTCAACAATAATGCTGCTGCTCTTTAAATAATTGTCTACATTTCTTTTATTTTTGTACATATTTCCTCATGTCATTGTCAGATTCATGGTCGCAATCATTTTTTACCAGGTTTTCTTTAGAAAAATCCTGGTTATTAGACTGGGGTATGTCGTGAGGCAGGAGGGCATCAACAGTTCATTAAGTTTTTCGTCAAAGTTGTATTTTTCTCAGAAACCATTAAATCTACAGCTTTGATATAGTCTGACATCACAGTAGCAATTATCCGGACAAGTTTCATAACTCTTGACTGTATTTTGTCATAGTTATGCCCTTTTTCTGTTGTCTTTTTCTCAGTAACCATTCATAAAAGACCTTTGAAACTTAACATATCTTCACACAAGTGTTCATTTAATATGATGGAGTGTCGTGTCTAAGAACCATGGCTCTACCTCAACGGTCAATGTCATACCTAGGGTATAAGGTATCAAAAAATGCCAAAATGTAGCTTTCGGAGTTTAGTTCAGTACTTTCAAAAGGTATTTTACCTTAGATGCATAAAAGAATGTTCCCTTCACTGAAACAGAGTTTTGCATCCAAGAACCATGGCCCTTTTTTATTTTTAATTTAAACTGTCACTTAAAGTAGACATTTCTTTTTTTAATGTGTCAGTTTCTACAGTTTTTGCAACCATATGTTTTCTTTACAAGAGTTCTGGGATTTCTATTAATACATAAAATGAAAACCTGGTTTCTTCGCATGGCGACGTTTCTTCTTGTTATTTAATTTATATTATTTTATATTATATCTCTTAAATAACCACTTTCTTACAAGGTAGCAAAAATAAAGGCTAAATTTAATTTGACACCTGAGTACCACATTTTTAAAACCAGATTTACAACAAAGCCATTTATGTGTTTGAACTGTGTTTAATGACTTATTTTACTAGAATTATCAGATGCAATTAACACTCTCAAAACTTTCATTATGTGGATCATTTATTGTTGTAATTTGCATTTATATATACATGTTTATTCTTTGTATCACAGTTTTTTTTTTATAATATTTGTTTCTGATAGAAGTTTGTAACTATAAATGATTTAATCAGTGAATAAACCTACTTTTAAAAATCATATATAGATTTAACATTTCTTTTTTGTTTCTCTGTTAATTCAGAGCCTTGTTAAAAACACCAATACACATCATATAACACAAACATATGATCTCAAAGTTTAAGTTCATGAAGCAAACCATGCAATATTATATACAGAGCATTTTGATTAAGTTGGATACATGATTTCCCTGAAATCAACAAGAAAGTAATGCTTAAGTATAATTCTTCTGTTGTTGCTTATGTTGCTTTTCTGATTTTTTGGATATGGACATGGGGGTCTGAAATGTACAGATCCCTATAACACATACTGCTCTTATTTAACTTGAAAAGTTTCCATTTTTCATAATATTTTCTTATGCTTTCTGTTCACTAAATAAAATACCTAACATAAGTTTTTTACACAGTAATGCCACTTTGTAATAAATGTTGCATGTGATGCTACACTATGCATAACGAATTGCCTATGAAAAGATGTTTAAAGATGTCAGAAAAACTATAAAAAGACAACAAAAACAAGTCTGAGTAATTTACAGCATGAATGAATTAAATACAATATGCCAACCAGATTTGAAAAGATTTGATATATCCTTTGAAGTATGGCATTCCTTTACAATTATATCCAACAGTTATAAAAAAAAACATCTTTCCTAGGAATTTTCTTTAAAAAAACAATGTCATGTCTTACTGAGTTAAATGCAATTTGTGCAAATGTAATCATATAACACCAAAATCAGTTAACGAGTGTTATGTTTATTAATGTTAATTCTTCATAGTTAGCTACAAAGGTATCTGGGAACTTGTCCCTTATTGCCCATACACAACATGACGGAATGACAATCCTGTTGCCCGTCCCAAGACGTCCAAGATGCCAAAGCACAAACTGTCGATAAGCAGCCTGCCTATTTGCCTTTAGAATGTCTCCCCCATCCTCTAACACAAGAAGATCTTGTCGATATAGTTGTGAAAGCGCCAACACTCCTTCATCTAAGATATATACTTGGAATTCCTGCAATGATTAATAAACACAAATGAGGGTACTTTTCGTTGTGTCCGTTATATGATAACGTATTGTGTATGTAATAATAAATGATGTACTCAGATAAGTTGACATAAACATCACTTATGTCATCACATTTCGTATAGAGTGCTGTCACACCAGCCCTTAAAGTATATACAACCAGGCATCTGCATTTGTTAGCAATGAAACAAAGATTCTCTTCATTTAACTCACAGCAATATTAAAATTGCACCTAAATCATAATTGTCATTGATGGGAGGGAGGCCGGGGTGGAGAACATTTGAATGAAATATCTCTCCTTTTGATATGTAATAACCACCCTGTCACCTCTGATATTTGTTATTTTGGTCTCTTCTTGCAAAGTGACATACAGTGTATTTTATTGCATTGTAAGTAAAACCAGGACCATGTAATATTTGAATTTAAAAGCAATAAATTAATTTAGGAGATGTTTAATTTTTGCATTTAATTATTATGTTGACAAAAAATCTATGTGTTCTGTTCTGTAGTAAACATGATTGCAACATTATTATAACAGTTAACTGGAAATGATTAGAAGCTTTTGTCATTTAAATCCACATTGAAAATCTAGATAAAACCCCTGATGTTATTACAGCTTAAAAAGTACACAAAACATACTGGCAAGACAGACAAACAGTTCACTCTTTCACAGCAAATCTTCTCTATTATTGATGGCATCTGCCTACACTTAAGGCAGACACTCAAGCCTGGTACCGCCCCATCTCCTGGTAGATGATATCCTCCTGGCTGCCTGGGGGTTGGTTCAATGATATTGAATATCAAAGAAAGGTGTACCTCAACAAGTTCAAAAAGGATCTCCAGCATCCTTGATGGGGTCAGGTCATTGATGATGCTCTGTAAAAGATTAATTAATAATAAAGCATCATGCTGTAGCCGGGTGATAGGGAGACAATGTGTAAGCAGTCCGGTTAGCTCAGTCAGAAGAGCATTCGCCCAGTTAGCGAAGGGTCCCGGGTTCGAGTCCCGGACTGGCTGCACATTTTTCTCCCTATGTTACAATGCGACAATCCAGAATAAGGCCTGTCTAATGCATGTTTAATATAAGTTTTGAGTTTACATGTTACCAGGAAAGATTTGACTCCAAAGATCAAAAATACTTACACAAATAATGGAGTATACTTATATTTCTAGATTTAGAATCTGTAATCCGTATCAAATATTGTTGTAACGTATACAAATTTGTAACAATCTGTCCTATTTTTCTTCTCTCTGAAGGTATATTTTCCCTATACAATGCTTTGTCCAACATTTGGACAGTGGCAGATGACAGCAGAATTAATTTCATCGTCTTTTAAAGCGTTTCACGTAAGCTACCTGTAGGTTTGCATCATCAACAAATCCGACAGCAGTCAAAATGTTTTCGAATTTTACTTGGGCAAAAAAAAAAAATTTTTTAAATCTATAACATATGTGTTAGTAGTGTGAATATCGGTAAAATGCAGAGAAAAAAATAATCGTAAGAAAACTCGCCCTCATTCGATCTTTCCTTGACCGGATTATCTCCAATGCTGCTGACGTGCGATCTTGACTTTGAACAGTTGCGGATCGTCCAACCCGTGATCTTACTCCTGCTCACACTCGTCCTCCTCATGATCCCCTGGATCGTCCTCTCCCCGAAATCTTTCTGGACTTGAAGCCGAACTTGACGTTGAAGACATTTTCGTTACGTTTGTGTTTACCACAGAAAGTGATGACGTCACACAAATGTGTGGAAAATACGATTTCTTACGAACGGACCCGAATGTTTTGCGTTACACTTCGGAACCCCATTCGGTGATTGTTTATAAACAAAGATCAATGAGATTCTCGGTAGAGACACGGTAGATTTCAACTTACCCATATTTTTGGAGAGCATGTAATATTGAAAAACCACGGATAAAATGTGTAATCTTTTCATTGTTCAATTCGCATTGCTGACAAAAAATGGTAATATTTTAACACTTTTTTGAACGGTTGTATGACTTTAAAGGCCTTATATATAAAAGGAGATGGTGAATATAATATGTTATAAATCTTAATACAGTAAATGTTATATGACTATATATACTTATAATAGTCACTAGAAAGGAGACCTGTTTTGAAATTATAATACATATAAAGACCTCAGGCTCAGTCCCTTTAATGTTAAGTATAGATAATTATTTGTTTGTTCACATGTAAAATTATGCAGGTCATAGCTGAAAGAGTGATAATCGAGTAAATGCACATGGGTAGGTATAGTATAAATGGAATGTCTGACAACTCTATCCCCCACTTGTTATTTTATCATTAAACTATCTAGCATCAAACGCATATTTATAATACTATACTGCATTAAACTTGCGGCCTTTTAGGTCAACGGCCTTTTCGGTCTACGGCCTTTCTGGTTTTCGGCCTTTCCGGTACCCAACCAAAAGAAGGCGACTTAATCTCCATATTCTAATACGAACGCTATTAGATACTTTTATTAGCTACAGTATCAACAATACAACATATATTTATTAAAAAAAGTATTGTAATAAACAACTATAAACAAACTACGTATTGTTTAACAATTCCTATACTTATGAAACACTATAACGTTAACGCATAGTATAGAGGCTATACGTACGGATATGTTGCCGACACTGATCATACGGGGGGCGCCGCACGGGTTTCGTCGGACGTGTGAGGTACCTGGGGGAAATAAATGTTACCATAAATCTCACCTGCGCTCTAGTTATTTTCGCCATACGGTGCCTCTGAGGGACACAGGCCTGTCCATACATATAAAAAATAAAATCACAAGCCCCCTCTCTCTCTTCTGATAATATAAAAAATATAAATAATATTCTTACTCTATAGGGAATGTGAGATATCCTTTGTAATTGTCAAACACGGGTATCTATATCTCCTTTCCCTTCTTTTACTCATATTTTGAGTTGTGTTGTCTCTTATAGCTCTGCTTCTATGGTGCATGTGGATGAATAAAGTAGAAAAAAAGTCTTACGTTATATATAAGAGCTTATTGTCAATTCATTACCAATCTATAATCACCTTTATTTTGTTTATTTTTTTAATCTTTTTAATCTTCCTGACATAAGGCAACCCTCACGCCATTAAAAATAAACTACTGTGATATCCTATTTTAAACTTCTATATATTAATGCTCGCCCTATAACAATAGTTAGGGCGAGGGTATACAAAACCAAGTATTGGTTGATTGATCCACACCAAGCAGATTGCCCACAGGCTACGGCACAGCGCCTAGCTACACGGGCGCTATACAAAAGACACAGAGGTATCCACATAACTAAATACATTTACAACGTATGTATTTCAACAGCTGTATGTGTATGTAGGGGCGGATCCAGGATTTCAGAATGGGGGGGGGGGCGAGGGAGTAACATTCGGCCGCAGGCCGGAGCTGATCGCGCCGCAGGCGCGAAATCCGCGGCGGGGGGTCTGGAGGGGGCTCCCCCAGAAAAAAAATGAATTCTAGATGCGCTGAGATGCGATTACCAAGCATCTGTGGGGCATAATTTCCTTATCTATTTGCTCACTTTTAAGGGCAAAATATCCACTGACTTGGACATCTTACTGAAAAGAAACCTATTATCGTAAGAACACTACAATAAACAAGACATTGTCAGTGTATAGTAAAATGAACGTCCTGAATGTGAATACCTATCACTTTATCTGTAAAAAAAGAAAAATGCAAGGATATTCCTAGCATTTGCTTTTTTTAGGCATATAGAGCATTGAAATGATATAATTACATTGCCAGTCATTCTAAAGCACGAGTTAAAGAATATGAGAGTATTATGAAGTATATATAAAGTGAAGAAACACCAGTCATCAACGTTTAATGGATAATAAAATCTGTCACATATCGAATTAATCCGACAATGGATGGGCAAAGAGCATCCGTCTTGGATTTTTCCGAGCTTATTTATCAAATTTTTTTGTTGGTCGTCGAAAAATAGGCGGCCCCTTCGGCCCCCCTCTGGATCCGCCCCTGATGTATGTTACTGACTAAAGTGTAGCGTGCTACATGAATATCCGCATGCGGTCCGAGGTGAACGAGTATAGTTGGTGGTGTCATTCAGATTACACATTCATGTCTTATTAAAACAGTGATATGATATGACTGATCCCAACATTTTGACAACATCATGTCGTCTTTCAGCAAATTTGAGGTGTGTGTTTTGGGAATATTCGGGTTAACGTGCACAACAGTTTTTGGGACATGTGTATATTGTGTGTATGTCGCTAGACAAATAAAAGGTAGGTCTTGCCCTATTTTCGAAATGAAAGATATGTTTTAATTATCTCTTTAGTGGAAAGGTATTTTAATATACCTTACATAAGAAATATAATACATTTTATTTTTATTTTGATTATTTTTAAATAGATAAAAGCGCCCAACCTTTTCCCGGCAGTATATCATACTATAATTCTGTTATTTATACATATTGGCATCCATTAAATATGATTGTCTTGTTTGGGGTATTACCAAACATAGGTACATAAACATAATAACTATACACCAAAAGCAACCGCTAGAATAATATTAAAAACACTAAAGCAAACTTCGTTATCTGAACTATTTAATAATCTAAAATAGCTCACTTTTGAAAATCCTTATAATTGAAAATTCTTATAAATATCATGCTGGAACTGTGCTCTACAAATCTCTACATAGTAAGGTTCCAGATTACCTGCAAGAACTTATCACGGTTTGCTCACACACAAGATATAATCTGCGCTCGGCTTCAAACAATAGCTTGTCTCACTTTTTACGTAAACTACTTTTATAAAACAAAGATCTTTTGTGGTCTTTCCTAACTCAATCTGGAATGACATGCCCAAAATACATGTACAGTATTCGGTCTGCATGCTCAATAATAGCTTTAAAAATCATCACGGTATATGTAATTTTCGACAAACACACTTTTGCCCCCACCCCCTTCCCGGACGTTTGCACCCCCACCCAGGACGTTTAAATTTAAGACCGGACATTTGCTACCCCGCCCTCCTCTGCTCCATTAAAATATCTCATTATGCCGCGAAAGTAAATCGAAAATAACGTTGCATGTTTTTTCATTGCACACGCCGTTCACGTAATTGCACATTGATATATTTTACCAAAATATCGTCAAGAAATCGCAAAATTACCAGTACATAGATCCATATATCATTTATATATCTATTTAATCTAAACAAAAACTATGTACATTTTAATGCTCTTATGTATGAGTGATCATTGTCAAGGTATTTGGATTTGACATCCAACACCATTTGCTGTCAAAATGATGATTTTATTTGTCGATGGAAACGCCTGGTCGTTGCCTGGAGACGGAATCCACTTGAAGCAGATATAGTGCTGCCTTCACTGTGTACAGCATGCAGTGAACACCTGGCATGATACCAGATCCAGTCACATTATCCTGACACTGGGCCAACCAGTTGAGTAACTGCCCTTATATTTGCGTAAATAATTTTAATTCACTTTTTATGAATTTACTGACATTTCAGTAGTAAACAACATAAAACATTAAACTGTTACACACTCACTTATCTCCAAGTGAATATGCATTGGTTATATATTGAAGCATCACTATACAAGCAGACACAAAACAGCATAGGTATTGTAATCATGTTCTTATATGCATGAAAGTCATTTGATTTATAGACAACATCTTGCTAGAACATGAAGAATGTCAAACTGATCAAAACATGATTTACTTTAATATATTGATTGAACAAATGGAATTCTTACTGATCACAAATGTAATTACAGCAGATACGCTAGACCTGTGAATCTATTGGGGGAGGGGGCATCTGGTACTGACACACCATGGCAGGATACCTTTCAATCCAGGGCTGGGTGGACACACGAAGTCCATCCAACACTACTGATGGTCATTTGGCAACCATTTCAATCACCCCTTTCCCAGTTCCTCTGTCAGTTGGTTGACAAATTTCTATAAATATAATAGAATAACAATTAATTGACTTGTAAGTTGTTAACAATCTGTCCATTTGTGCTTATGGCATAGGTCTGAGTGGTATATACGTCAAAAGGAGGTCACAGAGCAACATATGTCATGAGAAGGAAGTTCTAACAATCAAGTTTTCGGTCTTTCACAAACTTAACAAAACTGAAAAGGGTCAGGATAATCATAACTGTTTTTAATTTACGAAAATAGATGCAAAACATAAATTTGATTTGCCCAAGGAAACAGAACAGGGTATCAGCATATTATAAGTGCACTTTTTGTGCGACAAATCACTTACATGTTCAGCATGTAATCTGATGACATTTTAATCATTGACATTGTTAAAAACTCATTTTCTGTAACAAGAAATCGTTGAAGCAGTATTCATTACTTTTACATCTTCCTGTCATTTGCTTCTTGAACTGTTGAAGATTGTTGACCTCACTCCCCTCCGACAACTGGGTTTTCAGTCTCGTTCCCTATGAATTTTGACAGCCTTGCTACCCCAAACTTTCATTATCCAGTGGATCCTATGACAAAGATAAACAGAACTAATGCATTGGTAGTCCGGATTATTTTAGCATCTAAGATAAAAAATCTCCAGTACCTAAACGACTATTTTAAAATTAATATGTGAACATTTTTAATAACAGTTAAAAATTTCAAGGGAAACCTACCACCTCTGTCTCTGATCTTTGTTCACTTAATCCACTGATTGGTAGTTTTACCTTTCTGTCTGGATGTGTCTTCCTCACTGACAACACCTAGAGGTAATAAGCAAACTCTTTCTAGTAACACCTCACACGTTCAATGGCTGAACATAGGTAAATAATTATATTAACACAACAATAACCAAGCAGATATAACAAATGTACACAATGAAGCATTCACGGTATTGTCTTAAATAACCGTTATAAACAATCAGTTTGTAGTGTTTGATGGACATGATGGCCAAATAAATACATAGAGGTTATTAGATATATACATAAGTGTATATATGTTATGTACTCACGAAACAAACAATTTCAGAATACCCTTAATTATGCTAAGTGAACTGAATCCTATTTAAATTCTTTGTCAAAAGTGTCTATTTAAACAAAACAAAATATATTCGGATAACTTTGAAACGTGTCCTAAATGTAAATAACAAAATATTTGCATTATTAGGTCTATATGCAACTAAAACAAGCCAGCTATTTCATTGCAAGCTAACAACAAGGTCTTATTTGCAAGACCTTTCTTTTCTGTATGAATTTTTTAGTTGTGAGACACAGAAAATCATAAACACTTACCGTTTCCACGCTGAAGCGCAAAAATCCGTTTCCATGTGTTTTCACAACGCTATTTTTTTACCTGGTTGCTGGTAGTGATGGAGTGCAAGATGATAAAATGACATTGCCGAAGCAAAACTCTACGCTTTTACCTGGTTGCTGGTAGTGATGGAGTGCAAGATGATAAAATGACATTGCCGAAGCAAAACTCTACGCTTTTACCTGGTTGCTGGTAGTGATGGAGTGCAAGATGATAAAATGACATTGCCGAAGCAAAACTCTACGCTTTTACCTGGTTGCTAGTAGTGTGGGAGTGCAAGATGATAAAATGACATTGCCGAAGCAAAACTCTACTTTTTTACTATTCCATTTAATTTAACTATTACTGAATTTAAACACAATATTGAAGAAAACATGAAACTATAAATATGAGAAAAATAAGGCTACTTATTCATTGTTTAGCGTAAGTACATGCAACAGAACACGAATCGTTTCTTTTTTGTCGCGTCAAATGAGCGCGGCGTCTATATGTCATCTTCCTGAAATAACGGATGGCGTCATGTTGTGCTATAAACAAATGAAGTGCGGCGCTTTTAAACATAAATTGCATTGTTACGACGATGTACTGTGTAAGAGTCATATGTTATGATCTATTCTATATTGCTTGTATTCGGACCTTTTCGCAAAAGTCAAAAGACAATTCGCCATTGCATATAATTTTGAGACATTTAACATTTGACGACATTGTAAATCTTTAAATATCGACACGGTTTTTTTTGGTGTTTCTTCGTCGGTTTGTTGTTAGGCAAAGAATGTTCCATTGTTGAACAAAAACTCGAGGGCGACCTTTGATGTTTTGCGTCAATGATTCAAGTATGTAAATGTATTTAAATGACTGAGTTACTATGCAGCCTTTCAGCGTATTGTTTATGACTGGCTTATGCATGTTTAGAATATTCGAGCATATGCAATTCGGAAAAAAATATAAGATTGTTGAGCTAAAACGGCTGCAATAATTCGATAGCTTCATAAAATCGATTATACACCATTTCTTGATAAAAATACAAGTTATCGTGACCGCTGATTGTCCTATGACGTTGGGGTGTGGAAAACACTTGTAATGTGGATAAGACAAAATACTACACTTTTGAGGTACAAAACCTTACATTATAGACTATGGTGGCTGTAAGCAAATATTAGCTCCTGATTGGCCGAGAAAGGTCGTGTTGTAAATAAAGTTTATAAGCAATGTGTATGGCGACAGGAAGAATGTGGTTGACTGATTTCTAGAAGCATTAAATGGGATTGTAGGCTATAAATAACAGCGTGGTGGGAAAAAGAAAAAGAAAATTTCGCATTGGTTGAAATTAATTTTATTTTACCTTAAGGGGTGTCTATTAATAAATCAATGTATTACAAGTATGTATAGGGGTGTTTTATTGCTAAGTAACCATTTCGGGCCGAATGGGCCAATTTGTCGGGATTACTAAAATGTCCTTAGCTTAATGTTCCTATCAAAAAGCAGTAATGAGTGAAGAATAAATGGATTGTACAGAAAAAAATAACATAAATCTATGTAACAGATTCCAGAGGTAGTAAACAAGAGCGTCTGAGAATTTGCGATCCGGATAGGGAAGCCCCATTAGGAAAGAGTCGAGGGATTGATGACCAGGACGGGGCAACTCCATTGGGGGAGTGTCGGTATGTCGATAAGGCCACCACTACATGTGATACGGGCAGTGATGACGATACGGGCAGTGATGACGATACGGGCAGTGATGACGATACGGGCAGTGATGACGATACGGGCAGTGATGACGTCGGCAGTCTTGCAATTAAGGTATTTAAGCGACGTCCAGCATTTTGGAGAAAGACAAACAAATGTCTTTGTGAAACTAGACAAGACCTCCCGACATAAAGTCCTTCGCCACGATCATGGCTCGAAACCACGCTGTGAGAGGCAAGCAGTCAGAAGAGTTAACAAGTCCGCGAATCAACCACACCGAAAATTTTGTTCACTTGTCTTTATAAATGTTTATCTTTATTTACCAACCGTTATACTTTTTTAAACCGTTTGATGTGTTTACCTGTTTTCAATTATATTTTTTTAACCTGATAGTTTTTTTATATTTTTCTATGTTTTACTTACATAGTATAGTTTTAACCTGATTATGCTCTATTCACGTTCAACTTCGTATTCGGCGCCGTATGACCTGTTAAGTGTCGTTGTGCCGTAAAACGCAAATAAATAAATAAGTCTCTAATTATACCTTCGACCGATAAGCATAACGGGCAGTTTATAGTCACTCATTATCGGGCTTTTCCAAGCAGGTGGCTGATGCAAAGGGCTTTGGGTAAGGCAACTTACACACACAGTGACAACACATTTACACAAACAACACATATATAGGACTCATTCATACAAACCACACATACGCACACATGCCACACACACAATAAGCCAAATATACACTCACACAAACCACACATAAACTTCTATCTATCTATAACTGGTTTGTTTAAGGGTCAGCACATACATTCGTATTTTATCGTGACCCCGTCATGCTGCCCTGGCATGACTTAAAGATTGTTGGCCAATGTGCCGAATAGTGGGCTCCTATCAGGTATCCAATTTCGGTTACCTACTTATATAGCTTATAAGCTTAGAATGGATGGATGTTTTTGTATTTTTGTCCTAATATAAGGTGAGTGATTGAGTATGTGAATTTCACTGCCTAACTTTTTGCCCTAAGCTCACCTTATGGTTATACGGCATAGGATCCCTCTTTCATCCCTAATGTGGGGTGCTTATTTCTATTACTTTTGTCTCTATAAGGCTTGGTTACTAGGTCGACATTTTCCAACTTACTGAAACGAAATTGTTATTGGAAGGGGTCCACCTACATCAATTTCCTTTTTTTTTTTTTTTTGCTAATGATTGTGGAGGGGGGGGGGGGTAGATTTTTAAGTGCTTGGGGGTCCTGTGCCTGTTTAACCGAGAAATCATGTCTGGACGACCGAGGCCCGACCGCCCCTAAAACCTTCTCCTTATTGTACATGTTTGTACATACAGGGAGAAAGTCCTCGGCTATGGCAGGAAAGAGAGTAGAACGTTCATGTTTACCTAGAGAGATTTTTGAATTATATGAACGCTTCACTCTAAGCTGAAAATAAAGTACATTGGTTAGTTTAATACAGTTAATTGTATATACATTCAGTGGGATTTATATATATATATATATATATATATATATATATATATATATATATATATATATATATATATATATATATATATATATATATATATATATATATATATATATATATATATATATATTTTCCACTGATAATGTTGGTGCAATAACAAGATTGTGCAGGGGAGGGGGGGGTGCGGTTTTCTATAATATTTACATTTTGTATGCCTATTTTCCCCTACTTTTTACTGTCGGTGCGCATGCGCCTGCGCCCTTGAGGGGGATTACCGACTTTTGGCTGTGAGTCCATATTGTTATTAAGTGGGTGCCTTTGTTTTACGGGGCCCTTGAGGGGCCACCGTTTATTCAGCGACCCTTAGCCTATTCTTCTATTGTCATATTCTTTAGTTCGAGTAGTGGGTGGCTTTGTTTATACGGTGCCCTTAAGGGGCCACCGTTTTATTAGCGACCCTTATTTTATTCTTTTGTTACAATATTATATGGCACTTAAACTTACACACTCAAGCCACACGTACACACAAGCACCATATACACTCAACACATTCACATAAACAAACCAAGCACAAGCAGACACAATACATTCACACAAACCACACATACACACAGCGCATTCACATAAACTACTCATACACACAAACCACATATATACACAAACCACACACAACACATTCATATAAACCACACAAACCATGCATACACCCAAGACATTTCCACAAAGCACAAAGACACTCACATAAGACACACATACACACTCACACAAGCCACACATGCAAAAACACATTCACATAAGCTACACATAAACACTAACACAAGTTACATATGCACGCAAACGACACATACACTCAGTACATTCGCACACACCACACACAAATACTCACACAAGCCACAAATACATACAAACTGTACATATACACGACACATTCACACACACCACATATAAACACTCATACAAACCACATAAACACAAACCATATATACACACAACAAAATCACATAAACTACACATAATTACTAACACAAGCTACAACCCACATATTTACATAAACCACAAGTACACACAAGCCAAATATTCACACAAACCACACATACACACAACAAAATCACATAAACTGCACATAACACACACACAAGCTACAAACCACACAAACATTCACATCAACCACATGTACACACAGGCCACATATACACACAAATTATACGGACACACAACACCTACACATAAACCACACATACAAACTCACACAAACCACATATACATACAAACCACACATACAAACAACATCTTCACATAAAGCATGAAACACATACGCTCTCACACAAGCCACATATACACACAAACCACACATAAACACAACATCTTCACATAAACCACATATACACACTCACAGAAACCACACATTCACACAAATCATACAAACACTTAACACATTCACATAAACATCACATACATACTCACACAAGTCACATTTACACAAATCACACATACACACAACATATTCACACAAACTACACACATACTCACACAGTCACATATGCACACAAACCACACAAACCACACATACACACATCACATTTACATAAACTACATATACATACTCACACAGTCACATATGCACACAAACCACACATACACACAGCACAATTACATAAATTACACATACACACACAAGCCACACATACACATAAACCATACATACATGCAACACATTCACACAAACTACACATACACACAAGCCACATATGCACACAAGCCACACAACACATTCATATAAACCACACATACTTGTACACACTCACACAAGCCACATATACACATAAACATTATATACACACAACCCATTCACACAAAGCGCTAGAGGAGCCTGTGACCGTGTGTTTAGAGTCGCTGGCTAGTAACTCCTCGGCCCCTCATCACGCGGGTTCGAGTCCCGGAAGGTTTTCCAGTTAATCTGCGGTGCGCCAGTGGTTCTGCCCAGACATACGACTGTGTTCTTGGTCCACCGATAATAGCAAATATGCCATAATTGTGTTGGTGATACAACAAACGAAAATAAACCGCACAGCCACACAATAAAACATTACACAAACTACGCATACATCCAACAACACAAACCTCATAAACACACAACACGTTGTCACAAATCACCTGTATGCACACAACATTACATTTGCACAAATACGTGTACACACAGCCACATACTAGTATTCCTACAAACGCATTAGGCTCTGCCTTATTTGCAAATTGAATAATATAGATTAAATGCCACACACAAATCAACACTCGTGTTAACTTTCTAATCCTGTCTGTATTTATTATATTATTTTTCAGTTACAAATTCTCCAGATTGACAAAGAGTTGATGATTTACCTCAACGATGAGATAGGCAATCACCCGGATTGCCGTTTTCCTGAGATTCAATTTATTTCGGAAACGTACATAGGCAAAGCCAATGCATTAAGCTGTAAAAATATGGCTGATTTACTTTCAATGTTCAAGCTCAAAGGACACATAAGCGAAGGGTGCTACGATTTCCTTATTGAAGAAATATTTAAACCATGCGATTACCAAAGGCATGACGTCCTGAAAAAAATTCAAGAGACACAATTAACAATAGCTTCATTAAGAGAAAAGCTGACTGTTGTTCCATCTCTTTCCTACCTTAGAACATTGGAGACTTCTAATGAAAATTCTTCAGGTAAGTGGATTTTGCCAAGTCTCGTAGAATGTAGTCTATTGCAACAATTAGAAAATCAACTAGGCAAACGTTTGGACGCCTTAGAAGCCGAACCCATGTCATCTGTATTGAGCACAAAATCGGAAACCAACGTGGGCAACTTAGGCAGAAAAACTTCGATCACTTGAATATAAGCATGAAGCATTTGTTTGGCTCTGTGTCTAAAACGGCACGGAAAGTCAGCGATGTTAGCCGTTGTATCTCCATTCACTTCAAATATTTAAAAATAGCAGCCTCCAAACAATTTTTAAACAGGCGTCGCAGGTTTGTGCGGCAGTCTTCACACCGACAGTCTGTAGCGTCAATTTCACGTGCATTTTCAGGGGACCACTAGTTGCTATGAAAAGAAATTTTTACAAATATATTCCACGGCCACCTCGAAGCAGGGCGGTATGAGTGAACGTGGGTTCTGACGATGATTTGAGCAATATCGTCATTAACAGTCCTGAAGTCTTTTAATAACTATAAAAAGCAATGTCTCCACACTTTTTTTAAATATAAACGATAGGGCCTGTAACAACTGCTGCTGATAATGATAATAATTATGATTGTGGTGGTAATGATGATGATGGTAGTAGTGGTGGTGGTGGTGATGATGATGATGATGATGATGATGATGGATGTGCTGGAAGGGTTGGTGGTGATGGTGGTGGTGGTAATGATGATGATGATGGATGTGCTGGAGGTGGTGGTGGTGATGATGATGATGATGGATGTGGCGGAGGTGGTGAAGATGACAAGGAGGCTGACGACGATGATGACTATGACAGATATTATTGATACTTATAGTTTTGTTTCAGACCGCCGTTTCAAGTACGATGCTGTTGTAGTGTACGCGGATACTGATGTTTCCCGAGAGGCAGCGAAAGACTTTCAAACAGATACTCGTAAATTGATAAGCAACCTGATAATCATCTTGCAAGAAGAATCTGGTGGTGCCGGAAATCACATATTGTCAGAATTTGATAATTTTGACAAAGAATGCATGTATGTATTCGTGATGGTGACAGAAGACCTAATGGAAGACGCTCTAGCATCATACAAGATCCATTCACTCCTGGTTCAACTCATTATAAAGCGTCAAATGCGTGTCGTGCCCGTCTTGGTCAGATCTGGAATCACATATACAGGACCACTTTCGAGTCTTGTGAAGCTTTCATATTATTACTACACCGAGAATCGGAACAAGGAGATTTTTGAAGCAAGCTTCAGGAGAACCATCCAGTATGGCAGGCAGAACATTCATCCTCCTGCCTAGAGATAAATTGATTAAAAATCCACTTTGTGCTAGCTTGACGTATAAACTGTGCGTGAACGTGTCAGATAATTTGTCGAATAGTTGGCGTTGCGTTTAAGAACGGGGTCTTTTGAATAATGTTCATGCAATGGCAAATATTAGATATAAGACCCTGTTAGGCGGTGCAATGAGGAGGCCTTCCTCATTCTGCTAAGTATTCTGAAACATTAACAGTTTGGGTAATGTAAAAATATTGTATCAAAGAGTAAAAAAATCCAATCGCCAATAAACAATATTGTAATGTGAGGTAGCTGGCCTGTCATAAATGTTTTATGAAAATATAACAACTGGTTTATATAAGTTGTCTGGTATGAACTTTTCATGGTTAATTCAAGGAAACGATGTGTAAACGTGTCGGTAAATAGTGGTGATAGAAAATGAACACTTTCTGAGAAAAAAACTAAAAAAATACCGGTGTTTACTGTTTGTGAAAAGTGGACACAAGAGGAAAACTGAAAGCTATGTTTTGTGATTTATGCATTGAATTTCCTCAATCGGCGTGTGTGTGACAGTATGTTGACTTTTCTACCTTTCTTTTGATACCCAGGTTAACCATCACCAACAAACACTGTGTGACAGTATGATGACTTTTCTACCTTTCTTGTGATACCCAGGTTAACCATCACCAACAAACACTGTGTGACAGTATGTTGACTTTTCTACCTTTCTTGTGATACCCAGGTTAACCATCACCAACAAACACTGTGTGACGGTATGATGACTTTTCTACCTTTCTTGTGATACCCAGGTTAACCATCACCTACAAACACTGTGTGACAGTATGTTGACTTTTCTACCTTTCTTGTGATACCCAGGTTAACCATCACCAACAAACACTGTGTGACAGTATGATGACTTTTATACCTTTCTTGTGATACCCAGGTTAACCATCACCTACAAACACTGTGTGACAGTATGATGACTTTTCTACCTTTCTTGTGATACCCAGGTTAACCATCACCTACAAACACTGTGTGACAGTATGTTGACTTTTCTACCTTTCTTGTGATACCCAGGTTAACCATCACCAACAAACACTGTGTGACGGTATGATGACTTTTCTACCTTTCTTGTGATACCCAGGTTAACCATCACCAACAAACACTGTGTGACAGTATGATGACTTTTCTACCTTTCTTGTGATACCCAGGTTAACCATCACCAACAAACACTGTGTGATAGTATGTTGACTTTTCTACCTTTCTTTTGATACCCAGGTTAACCATCACCAACAAACACTGTGTGACAGTATGTTGACTTTTCTACCTTTCTTGTGATACCCAGGTTAACCATCACCTACAAACACTGTGTGATAGTATGTTGACTTTTCTACCTTTCTTGTGATACCCAGGTTAACCATCACCAACAAACACTGTGTGACAGTATGATGACTTTTCTACCTTTCTTGTGATACCCAGGTTAACCATCACCAACAAACACTGTGTGATAGTATGTTGACTTTTCTACCTTTCTTGTGATACCCAGGTTAACCATCACCAACAAACACTGTGTGACGGTATGATGACTTTTCTACCTTTCTTGTGATACCCAGGTTAACCATCACCTACAAACACTGTGTGACAGTATGATGACTTTTATACCTTTCTTGTGATACCCAGGTTAACCATCACCTACAAACACTGTGTGACAGTATGTTGACTTTTCTACCTTTCTTGTGATACCCAGGTTAACCATCACCAACAAACACTGTGTGACAGTATGATGACTTTTATACCTTTCTTGTGATACCCAGGTTAACCATCACCAACAAACACTGTGTGACGGTATGATGACTTTTATACCTTTCTTGTGATACCCAGGTTAACCATCACCTACAAACACTGTGTGACAGTATGTTGACTTTTCTACCTTTCTTGTGATACCCAGGTTAACCATCACCAACAAACACTGTGTGACGGTATGATGACTTTTCTACCTTTCTTGTGATACCCAGGTTAACCATCACCTACAAACACTGTGTGACAGTATGTTGACTTTTCTACCTTTCTTGTGATACCCAGGTTAACCATCACCTACAAACACTTACATTTTTATTTTTTAAATAACTTATCTCTGTATGTATTTAAAGGAATTTTAAGTTTATATTTATGCAAAAGTAAGAAATTTCACTGTTTGTAATTGTAATATCTACAAAGAAAACAGGCGATAAAGTCCAAGAATTAAACTAAAAGGAACTAACTACTGTTTGGAATACCTGATATTAACTAACAAGGGAGACAATTCTGATATCACCAATGTACCCAGTTTGCTAGGAGCAACCAGGAATATATTGGAATTGTAGATACTCTACTAGGTAGGACAAGTCTTCATTTTCATAACAACGGACCTGGTAGGGCAATCGGTAGTCAGCTTCAGGTACGGGAGGCGCAGTGTTTGATTAAAAGTCATTAAAATGGTAGTGGTATAGCTCCCTTGCTGACGCTCAAGCAAATATATGTGTAGTTCCATGACTGGTTGACCCGGTGTCAGGATGTGCAAAACACTGTGAAGGCACCATCTCCAGATGACTTGGTGGGATGATAAACCCTATAAACAAATATTTTCATAACAGACCTGTTTTTTCAAACTCGATCAGCCACTGACAATCGTGACAGCTGGAGTGTACAGGTGTAGAATTTACACAACGCTGAATCACCGTCTTTATAATAGACTGCTGCTAGAGTAATATTAACCAACCATATATTAAACTAGTTTGACTACTTATATAATAACCTGTAAAAGAACAAAAACTAGATCCATTCTTATATCCAAAATGCCTGACTATATCATCAGGCCATGACTATACAATCAGGCCAGAACAATACAATCAGGCAACGACTACACCATCAGGCCATGACTTTACCATCAGGCATGGACTATACAATCAGGCCATGACTATACCATCAGGTCATGATTATACAATCAGGCATGGACTATACCATCAGGCCATGACTACAATCAGATCATGACTATACCATCAGGCCATGACTACAATCAGGTCATGACTATACCATCAGGCCATGACTATACCATCAGGCCATGACTACAATCAGGCCATGACTACAATCAGGTCATGACTATACCATCTGGTCAGGACTATACCATCAGGCCATGACTATACCATCAGGTCATGACTATACCATCAGGTCATGACTATACCATCAGGTTATGACTATACCATCAGGCCATGACTACAATCAGGCCATGACTACAATCAGGTCATGACTATACCATCAGGCCATGACTATACCATCAGGCCATGACTATACCATCAGGCCATGACTACAATCAGGCCATGACTACAATCAGGCCATGACTATACCATCAGGCCATGACTATACCATCAGGTCATGACTTTACCATCAGGCCATGACTATACCATCAGGCCATGACTATACCATCAGGCCATGACTATACCATCAGGCCATGACTACAATCAGGCCATGACTACACCATCAGGCCATGACTATACCATCAGGCCACTATACCATCAGGCCATGACTACAATCAGACCACGACTATACAACCAGGCCATAACTATAAATCAGGCCACGACTATACCATCTGGTCAGGACTATACAATCAGGCCACGACTATACCTTTAGGCCATGACTATACAATCAGTCCACGACTATACAATCAGGCCATGACTATACCATCAGGCCACGACCATACCATCCGGCCTGGACAATACCATCAGGCCATGACTTTACAATCAGGCCACAACTATACCATTAGGCCACAACTATACCATCAGGCCATGACTATACCATCAGGCCACAACTATATTATCAGGCCATGACTATACCATCAGTCCATGACTATACCATCAGGCCATGGCTATACCATCAGGTAACGACTACCCCATCAGGCTTCAACTATACAATCAGGCTAAAACTATACCATCAGGCCTGGACTATACCATCAGGACATGACTATACAATCAGGCCACAACTATACCATCAGGCCACAACTATACCATCAGGCCAGAACTATACCCTCCGGCCTGGACTATACCATTAGGCCATGACTATACAATCAGGCCATGATTATACCATCAGGCCACAACTATACTATCAGGCCACAGAACTCCTGGAAGGTTAATATGGGTTTCATGCGTGGAGAGTCAAGTAATTTATGCTTCAGCATAAATTATTCCTTGTATACCACATTTATGTAAAATCATGACATAAACAGTTAACATTATGTTGAGATATTGTACATACAGGCTTTGTTTGTTTATTTGGGTTTATCTTGCCACCATCAGTATTTCAATTAACTGTAGACGGTGTTCACTTAAAGCAGATATAGTGCTGCTTTCACTGTATATAGCATGCTGTGAACACTTGGCATGATAATGATACCACACCAAGTCACACCGGGCCAACCAGTCATGTAAACTACCCTTATATTTGCTTGAGCGTTAGCAAGAAAATTCTACCACTACCATTTTTAACCACTTTGGTATGACATGGCCCATGATCGAACCCAGGGCCTCCAGTACCTGGAGCCAACGCTCTATCGATTGTGCTACCAGGTCTGGTATAGGCTTTGTAGATGGTAGTTACCATAGCTGGGCATTATAAGAACTTCAAGTTTTTGTTTTACACGTGTATTTATTTTTTATGAACTTATGATTGTTCATATACATTGGTAAACATAAATATGGAACAGTCCTAGAAATAACATGCATGTTTAATAACATCATGAGAAGAAAATAAGACAGGACGTGAATTGAAAACAACTTTTATAGTGTGAAAACATAATTTTTTGTTACAAGTATGCAAGTAACAAAAATAAAGTAACAATATACCATACATTCAATTCATTTTTTTTCAAATTTAACAGTTTATTGCATTATAGTGTTTTACTGCAAGACAAAATACATGTACAAATAAAGTGACAAAAGGCACATGGAATTATCTGTAGAGTAAGTCAAATGTAATAACAATCATGATCTCATCTTATTAGCAAATTTTACATTGAAATGTTTCTTTTTTATTCCTTTTGAGTTGACTTTCATTTTATGAAACAAACTTTGCTTAGTAAGCCAGGTATAATAGTACTTTTTTAAATAAAGAGAACATAATTGTGAAAATTTAGGGCATATAACCAAAAAGAGGTATCTTTTTTTTGTTTGATTAAAAGTAAAGTTTCGTCACAATCTTTCATTTCAATTTGTATTCTAATGGTTGTCCTGTTTATTTTCAAATTGATGTGATAAAACTCTAAACTGTGTCATTGCTACTCTATATTCGGGGGTCAGTAATTTCATCTAAACAAAGCATATACATTAGCTGTGATTGTAAATTTGATTCAGTGCTTGTCCTTATTTGCAGTTATTATGAATATACACTTATTAACTTCTTTCAGATGTTCGAGTGTTTTACCAACAGCAACTTTTCTGAAACTGCATCTAACATAATAAATTTAAATGTTACAACTCTGAATCAAAATGGGTTCTTAATTTCTGAAGATCGAGACACGAGACAACTATATATAAGATTTAATGTTTCACATCAATGTGTAATAATAAAATTATCATTTATCTTATAACAATCTTTTTTTCTGATTTTTACATCAAAAGTGGTATCCGAAAGTTGGTCAAAAAAATATTTTCATTAAACATCATAATAAACAATTGTTACCTGACGAGATCTCGCAAAATGCTGTTTATTGATCTCCTACACCTGTCGGAAAAGTGAACCATAACGCCACAATCGTCATTCCAAACATGTATTTCTTATCTGAGCCATGCTGCACAGTAAGCTTTTTTTAAACCAAGATTACCATGTGACAATTTATATTTTAGTTCATCCATGTCATCCGCAATGACGTTGATGTCTATTTTTAGCAGGAGTTTCAATAATTCTTATTTACAGATATTGTTACATATATAAGATGTGGGCAAACTGTCCGATACCACCTTTAAGTGCACTTTACCAGTTAGTCTATGACATTAACCTGTGTAAAACATTTAAATGGGATGGGATTGGATTTGGCCGGCATTTTTTGCCGATACTGTGCAGCGACATTTCTATCCTTATAGCACAGGGGCACTTATGAGGTGCCCAGGGACTGAACCCGACCAGTCAATTATACTGACACCGATGAGTCAGGCGTAATGCTGTACCCTTAGCACCGAGCGTAAGGAGGGAAGCCAATACTACCAACTTTTAAAGTCTTTGGTTTGAACCCGCGACCTCCCAATAAGCAAACCGACGCTCTACCGCTTGAACTATTGTGGCTGGTCATATTTAAATGCACCATACTGGTAATATCAGATTATCCTGTCACATGTGATCTTTAAGAGATGAAGAGGAAGACCTCAACCTCAAACAAATGTCACAGTAATAACAAGGGCTTTACCACTTGAGGAGAGATTTTGCCAGATTTGTAAACAAAGAGAAATTGAAAATGTGTTCCATTTAATATGTTGTTCCATGTATGGTTGTTTACGAAAGAGGTTCATCAATGCTACTATACATCGCCGCCCATCTATGTATAAACTTGTAAACTGACAAATAAAAACTATACTTTTTAACCTTGCTCACTTTTTTTGCCTTGCATTTGAACTACATCAAAGTCTAATAACGAACCTGTAAGTTCATTCTCTTATGTTTTATTTCTATTAAAGTTGATACCGGTATTACTTTTTGTTTAAAAACAACAGTACATGTATACTTTCTATATATTCTTTGCGCCACTCTAATTAACCATGTGAAATGTTAATATTTCTACATGTTGTATAGATTATGTACCCAGTACAAGTCTGCAATAAAATATGTTCTGCTTAATTTAGCTTATAAGACACCCAACATTAAAATTGTATATCAGGACTTCAACCCCTGAGCAGTTCATGAGTTATAGTTTGTGACTCTTCACAACACTGACAGGGGCCCCATTTATCATTTAATTTTAACCTGAGTAGCACACTTGATATTTTCCAAGGGTAAATATAGTTACAGATCATTTATTTGGAAGTGCCCATGCATTCGAGTTTATGAAATATCATTAACGACACAACAGCATCAGTAGCGGCATACCTTTGTTGTTTGTCAGGAAGTGGGAACTGCGCCCAATTACATTTACGAATCTCAGGATCTTTGCTTATTCGCTGATGTAAAACATTTCTTGTCAGTCCTTCTAAACTCCAATTTTCAGCTGATCTGAGTCTTTTATTTGCCAGCGGACGAAGATCCAACATACTCTGTTGAACGATGTTCTTAACTCGTATGTCGTAATCTTTCTCAAGTTTCCAGAGGTCATTCTCGATATTTAGTCCAACTTTTATCACATTTTCCATCTCGATAAGTTTCTTCAACATAACAGGAAACTTATTCATGCAGGAGATGTGGAAGAGGTAGCACTTGTCAACAGATGTGGCAATCTGAATTAAAGCTGTCTTTGCCTGTTTGCCGGCTTGATAAGAAACTGGCCATTCCATATCAAAACCTATATAGTGTGTGTCGGGAGGAGAAAATTCTGTCATCACATCATCACATAGCAAGTTACAATCATCAGAATTATGTGAGTAAATCATTGACCCCTTGAAGAGGAACTCTTCGAATGACAGACCAATGAGCTGCTCCATTGAGGGATGTTCTTCTTTGGCAATGGAAAGGTCATTTTCAGTACCTTGAGTCCCTCCTGTGGATTTCATAGTGTGTGTCGCTGAATCTGTCCCTTTTGTCAGCAATTCATTTTGCCTTCTATTTTGATCACTGTTATGTGCTAACCTAGACTGCTTTGCCTGAGTCTGATGACACTCTTCATGCACTCCATTTACACATCCTGTTTGTGACTCAATCTTTATAGAACAATTTAATGAAGTGTCATTGATAGTATGCCCAACACTTGTTACTGCCATGTTATCCTCATTGTTATCTCCTTGGCGATGGTGTTTGGGAGTCTGGGCAGGATCCGTTTGCCTGGAAGTTTGGGACACCGTTACACCCTGAAGCCATGGGGGAAGGGCTTTTTTTCTTCGGCGTGATGCCATAGATGTTCTATACCTGCATGGGTAACAACAGAAAAATGTTACAGTTGATCATATTCAGTTTGGTAATATAAAAACATCTTGAGCAATTTGCATAAGTGTGTAAAATGGTCTTCATTTAATGTTTACAAAAATCTAAAAAAATATGATTTTACATAAGCAGTAAACCAAGGCGGTGACCAGTTACTGGTTCACTGTAAAAAAATCTGGATGAGAATAAGATATCATCATCGTGTTTTCTTCCATTTACTTGATAATTAGACAGTTGTTAAGCTTAATTGAGCGAAGTTTAAAAAAAGGATCTCCTATCTTATAGTAAAATTTGAAGTTCAATTTGAATCAATTGACAACTTATTAAGGCTTCTTGGCCCAGTGGCTGGTGCATTTCATTTAAAAAGTTTCTATTTTGAAATTTATCGCAGCAACCAGTTATAATCATTATAGCGCAACCAGCTAATTTGGTGGAGAAAGACACCAAACAAATGTCTGGGTAGAACCACCGGCGTCAGCTGGAAGACCTTCCCACATTAAGTCCTTCACCCTAAACGGGACTCGAATCCATGCGGTAAGAACTAAGTGGCCAGAGGCATTACAAGTCAGCGATCCTTCGCCACTGGCGCCTTAATTAAAAAAATATTTACTGCTGCTTTGATTCAAATTCTGTAATTAATTTTTTCTCCAATATACATACAATTCAATTCACAAACTACCCAGTACTTCTAAAAGAAAACAATACAATGTCATCTTATTCTGACTCTCATTCAGGTTTGTTCATAGTCCACTAGCAACTTGTACCCACGGATAACTGGATCAACTATAAATTACTTGTATAAATTAACACATTTAAGGATAAATATTTTTTTTTATTTTTGACTCCATCATGAACGGCTTATTTATGCTCCATTTGCTTGTACACTTTACATTTTATCTAAAAATACTCCATACACGTGTAATTATTATTGATAAAAAAATACAAAATCACAAGTAAATAAACTACACTTTTATATACAATTATTCTAAAAATCTCTTGAAGTTGCCATCAAAGATGGCTGCCAAGATAAGGGATCTTCACTGATGTGGAAACTATCTATAGTTTCCACATCAGTGAAAATCCCTTATCTTGGCAGCCATCTTTGATGGTAAATTCAATGGATTTTTATATGAATTGTATAGAAGGGTACATTTTATTTTCTTGTAATTTCTTCATATGTGGTCCGAAAGTTAAAAGCTATACACCATTGGAAAGCTCTTGGAATTCATTTTTTTAGAATACAATATTTTTACAATTTATAAATGCACACAGAATTAATATACAGAAATAAATAAAACTACTTGAGAGAGAAATACTTGGTCCAAACTATTGGATACCTCCTTAAAAGTTTATGCCACTACCAGTAGTACATTTTTGTTAAAAATCATAAATCGATGAACATGTTTCAAAAAAGTATAACATTCTAAAACGTATACAGTATATCTTCAACATTCATAAACTGTCACTTATTTAATATATTCGAGGACTCATATTTTATAAGGGGCGAATACCACAAGGGCCGAATCGAATCAATGTTGAAAATTTGTTGAAAATCAGTTAGCCTTAAGAAGATAAACTTATTCTTGTTTACTATAGGCAAACCTGTTTGTACAATATTTTACGTCACTTACACTTGCAGATAAATCAGTAAAGACTAAGAAGAATTCAAGAAACAAATATAAGAATGACACAAGTGCTTTTGAAATATCCTCGCCAGGGGAGCCTACTGTAAAAGAACACTGCCGTGAAGCACCTAATCTCCAACGCAGTGATCTCCCCCTATCAGTTATATTTGAAGGAGTGGACAAAACATCCCACACATCTTTGACCCCAAAAATGAGGGAAAAAATAAAATAAAATACTTGGTTTGCTTGGTATTGACTAAAATTACAACTTTGAGATGCAATATAACTTGACACATAACATAGAAACTACGGAAATAAAATTTAAGATGCCTAATCCAGGCTAGGCTTCGTCTTTCTAAGTGTATTTGTTCCTTTTAGATTTTCGAACTGAGGTTACGCAAGTGCGCAAAGTGCGTAATGGCAGATACGCGCCTGCTTGCATTTAAATAATTATTATGAAACATGTGTTAAATGTATCATTCTTTCATACAAGAAAGATTAACATAGCACACAGCTATATCATAGTACATTGTACTCAGTACATATCAATAAGATTAACAGCTAATACTGCATGATTTAAATGGTATGTGTATTTAATACAGGCAAACTGTCGGATACCACATTTTAGATGAACATTATAGTCATAAGGAGGGCAAATAATTGTGATAACAGTTAGAAATTCATCAGAACTGCATATATTGGCTTGATAACCACCGCACGTGTCGTATATGTGGTAACAAAGAACTTTTTGTTTTCTTGTTGCTTTTTGTTACATCACACAAGTATGGTCATATTAACAACGTCCACCTAATTACTGACGGAGGAAGACCACTTACTTGTGTTCAGGTAGAACCACCGGTGCACCGTTAGTTTGCTGGAAAACCTTCCCACATAAACGTTGTCGCCCCGAACGGGACTCGAACCCTGACGGTGATCGGCTGAGGAGTTACAAGTCGGCGACTCTAACCGCTTGACCACAGTAAAAGAATATTTACAAGGTATGTATTAGACGACTTAAGATAGGTGTTTGTAAAAAAATTGTGACTTAACAAATTTTAATACGCTTTTTCTTCGAAGTTAGGAAGTGATTTGGAGCAATACAATCCCTTTAAAAATAACAACAACAGCAAACAACACACGAGTCCCTTGCTTCAAAGATACACCTGTTGTGGAATCAATAGAAGCACACCCTATTACAACCTAATCAATAGCGCTGTCCCATCAGCAGGCAGGAGATTTCATCCGTGACATGGCACGACAGCTATCGGATCTATCCCACGTCGGATGCGTTATCCGTGGTTTGGAATGTCTGGTGCTATAGTGATTAAAAGAATGGTATAGTGGTGTCGGACGATTCGCCAAAAAAGGTAAGTCCCTGGGTTATACATTGTGTAATTTATAATGATTTTATGATATTTTTTGAATTGGGGCGTGGGTTGGGGTTGGGTGGGGTTGGGGCGGTAGGGAGTCCGTTGTTTTATTGCTTTATCGCTTAGTCTATAATCATCTTTTGGGCTTATAATCAAATGCTTTATTATCTTCTGAAAACTCAATTCAAAGGAGTGAGCTGGCTGATCTAGTTTATATCGATTTTTTTACATAATTTGACTAAGCCCGACCAATTATATTTAGGGACGGAACCAAGCGCACGATAAGTTCAACATTTGATAGTATTAAAACATAGCCGTCTCATTCGGTTATGGGTTTTATTTTTCATTTAGGCTAGCTATCGTTGTGTCCATAGTTCGTTAAGGTGCTCTTAGACTTTTGGTAAGCCAACAATTCAACACTTGTTTTCTGGTTCGTTTTGTTTTCTGGTTCGTTTTGTTTTCTGGTTCTTTCACTAAAGACCTCTTTTTTTTTAATACAAACAACTTTGATGACTCTTTATATCGCTGTCATCCGCTGTTAATTACATAACTATACACGGACCAATGGACTCGTGCTGTATTCGTCAATAATTGATCTGCATTTAAATTAAGTTAATTTACAGCCATAGCCATAGAAACGAAAACAAACAAAGGCGGCGACTCGTTTTTAGCTCGACTATACCAGGAATAAGGACTCCAGTAACATTCGTGTTAAAGTTTTGCCTACAAGTCAGATCAAGTAAATATTTTAATGACCAGTGCATATATTTGCATAAAATTATATACATGCGTTCCAGTTGATCGTACTTGATATATAATTACGTTTGATATTTTAGGCTTGGATTATATGGCACTGGTTCAACTTAGAAATCATCGGGGCATATACGTACGTACAAGTTAAATATCTGGTTGTCCTCATACGTACATTTTAAATAGTCGAGCGCGATTCCCTTTGTCAGCTCTTGCTTCATCTCTAACGCAAAACAGCAAACGTTGTGAAATGTATGACAGAATGCTTTATGACATGTATGACAGCAATGCGTTATGAAATGTATGTCAGCAAACGTTATAAAATGTATGACAGCATACATCGTGAAATGTATGACAGCATACGTTATGAAATGTATGACTGCATACGTTATGAAATTTATGACAGCATACATCGTGAAATGTATGACAGCATACTTCATGAAATGTATGACTGCATACGTTATGAAATGTATGACACCATACTTTATGAAATATATGACAACATACTTTGCGAAAGATATGACAGCATACGTTGCGAAATGTATGACAGCATACGTTATGAAGTGTATTACAGCATACGTTGCGAATTGTATGACAACATACGTTATGAAATATATGACAGCGTACCTTGTGAAATGTATGAAAGGATAATAAGTGTATAAATTAGTGTGCTTTTGTAATAAACTGATAAAAGTCAAAGGTATAGACATGTCCTGACACATACAAACACTACAGAACAAAACAGCCAACGCGGGGTAAGATTGATTTCCAATAGGTATCATTGTTTTGTAGCTTGTTGCCCAAGAACAGTCATTGTGAGATAGGGCGTGTTCTATAACTGTGTGTATGCATCGCTGCTTTTGTAATCAATGATTGCTAAAAGGCATGGTAGGTTTGGATATACATGTGGTATAGTTGCTCATTTCCCCACTCATCATCACTGTCATCATCATTGTCATCATCATTATCATCGTCGCCGCCGTTGTCGTCATCATCATCAATAACAATACAACAACTAAGGATTGCAGAGTTGTATAATGTCAATTACGTTCTTCTGTTTCAGAAGCTGCATAGTATATCCAACAATAGCATTTACCATGACACGTGAGTTTTTCTTTTGTGGTTGGATGTGCCGGTTGGGAGGATCTAAAAAAATCCATGTATATCACGCTTCTGATATTTTCTGAGGGTCGATTAATATGACGTCACATCGTGTTTTTTGTTTCGTTTTTTCTTGTTGTTTGTTGTTGTTTTTTCGTTGTCTGTATGAAGCTCTTTTTAACTGACATTAAATTGGATATGATTGTTAACATCGCCGTAACGTCATTAAGCTCTACTTGTTAACTGGTACTCAAGTTGTTTCAGATTTTGTGCGCCTTAAATATTTGCTACTGCCGCAAATGGACATTTTGTTATGATAAGGAAATATCAAATTTTAATAATTTGTGCAAATAAACTAAATAGCGAAACTATTTTATAATAAAAATGGACTTGTTATTGTCCGAATCATATATATTTTAAAATTTAAAAGTGATCATCATTATTATTGCTTTCATTTTAATGTGTTTAATGTTTAATGTTGCTTGAGTGTGGTAACACAGTTTGGACCATTTTTTTTCACTGATACAACCAAGTTTTTTATTGTTTATTGGGTTTATCGTCCCACCAACAGTATTTCAGTTATCTGGAGACGGTGTCCACTTGAAGCAGATATAGTGCTGCCTTCACTGTGTATAGCATGCCGTGAACACCTGGCATGATACCACACCCAGTCACATTATCCTGACACCGGGCCAACCAGTCGTGGAACTACCCTTATATTTGCTTGAGCGTTAGCAAGGGAGCTATACCACTACCATTTTTAACGACTTTGGTATGTCGCGGCCCAGGATCGAACCAGTGGCCTCCCGTACCTGGAGCCGACGCTCTACCGATTGCGCTACCAGGTCCGGTGATACAACCAAGTATTGTTACCTGAGAAGATCCCGTGAAATGATATTGGTGTCTTAGTCAGGGACGCTCATCCAGTCGATATGCACTCGTTGACCCCTCTATATATTCAATACAAATCCGCCATCTTTAATGAGGTAAAAAAATGAGGGACTTTTTGAATCCGCTCGTGCTTGACGTGATTTCAAGCAGACCACAGTGTTTATCTAAGAATATTTATATATTTTAATATGTTTTCTATTGTCATGTAATTGAAACTTGATGTCTGTTCTTCCTTTTTTCAAAATATTGATTATGTGTAAATAAAGGTAGAACGCCTGTTTGTTAATATTCAAAACCAGCTCTCGTAATCCTTATTAATAGGACGGCGTGTTGCGACCGACCTCGACCGAATGTAACCGGACAGTACCGGCTGCAGTAGCCGACGACGCTTTTTTAAATATGTCCGCCACCACAGTGCGCCGCCATTTTTTAAAGTTGACGACCGGTTTAAATTATAGCACAGACGCCATTTTTTCTGATCTACCTTTTAATGGTCTTACACAGTGCGCTACTATATTTCTTACTCATTAAATTGTAATTACAAATAGATAGCCTACTATCAAGTAGTTAAAATACCTAGAGTTGATCTTTGAAACGTTATTCGGAAAGATTTCACATTACAGTCAAACTTGTGTTAGCGGTCACGTGTTAAGAGCGGTCACCTTGCCTTAAGCGGTCAGTTTAGGTCCTCCCAAGCAATTTGTTCTTTAATTGTCGTCTAATCAGCGGTCACGTGCCTTCTGCGGCCAGCGGTCAGCTTGATTGGACAAACCCTTCTTTAAGTGACTCCTAATTAACGGTCAGTCAGCATGTGTCAATCGTCAGTTGTGATCACATAATGAATGTGTGAACGTTAATCCGCCTGCTCCCCACCCACTTGTCAATATTATCACACTATCTGTCCCGATCTCCCAATCAAGATAGATTCGTAGATATCATCCAGCTTGTAATCGGAGCCCAATAAAGTGTCTCAGTCAATATCTATTCAGCATATATCGTAGTGAAACGGGTAGCAGAAGCGTTAATTTATGAGAGAGTTAATTTATGCATAGATCAACTCCACGCACCGAATTTACTTGACAACTTATACTGGAGCAATATTTTCTTTTATTTAGTGAGGCACTTTTGATATGTACTTTTTCCAGACCAGGGATGGCAATTTTTTTCACTCTAAATGTACATTTGTACCATATTCATGCAATCTTACTAAAGTCAGATCTTCCAAAAATGTAAGATCTGATGACGGCCTGCAAATTACGTCTATAAACAAAAATGGTTTTCCCCGATTACTATTTTCATAACAGCCAATCAGAGAACGTAATGCATAATGCTTTCGGTATCAGTCGCAAAATGCAAAAGTCTGGCAACACTTGCAAAATATCATTTCGTTTTTCGTTAGATAGTTTCCATTTGATGTCATAGGCACCGATAAGACAGTTTAAGGCAGCCATCTTTGAAGGCAGAAGCTAAATCTGGAATTATTTGCTGTATTAAACTCACCACTGTGTATTCATTTTTCAGTCAATTTTACTGAATTTTATATCAAATATAACAGCTTCAATGAAGTATTTTAAATAACAAAACTATATTTTGATAGTTAAAAAGGTAAAAAGAATACAACCAAAAAAGCTACGCTGTTCATTTTGTTTAAGGATGAGCCAATAATTTTATTCATTTCTGCTTTTAAACTATTTGTGCTTTTATCAATTTCAAAAATATTGTATTCTAAAAAAAGATGAATTTCAAGAGCTTTCCAATTGTGTATAGCTTTTTTTTTGGACCACAAATAAAAAAATAACAAGAAAATAAAATTTACGCTTCTATACATTTGTTCTGAAAATCCCTTGAAGTTGCCATCAAAGATGGCTGCTAAGATATGGGATCTTCACTGATGTAGAAACTATCTTCTATGGCGATGTTCGTATTTCTGTGGATTGCAGTATCTCGTATCACCTGAATGGTGACCCTGTATAACGCACCTACTATGATCAGCGTGTTTCCGGTTTCAGAATGTCCAGAGTTGACGAAGATCCCGAAAAATGTAGTTTCTGTCCCGTACAACCTCGTCCAGGAACTATTGCTGTCCACTTATTTGAGGAGTGTTGGTACCCGGGTCACAGTCAGATGTGATACCGGATTTGAACTGCAGGGCCCAGCTGAAATCCAGTGCCTATCATCAGGGAAATGGAGTGCACAACCTACCTGCATCAGTAAGGGTATATTTAGTCCAAGAGATGCATACTCCAACATATGTGTGTGTGTAAAGCCCAAATATAAAACATTGTATTTTGTTTTTATTTCACGATCAGCATTCTGAAATACCTGCATACTGTATGCCATGAAAAATAAATGAATAAACAATAATGTAAAATTTGCATAAGAAAACGATTTGTTTTTGTGTGTCAACCTTTACTTAAAGACTTTATTTTTTATATAAAAATATCGTCAATGTGCAGATAAAATAATAACGAAGTTGTACCACCCCATTTTGACCTACTCGGCAAAAATGCCGGCTAATCCCATCCCATTCCATCCCACCCCATTTTGACCTACTCAGAGAGGCTGCATGTAGATTACAGCCAGTATGGACACATTTTTAGACCTCCGCTTGTTTATTCATTATTTCAGTGCCGAATTCGACTTCAGAAGTCGTTACAGTGAAAGACGAACCGTTACTGATGATCATCATCGTGCTGGTCGTTGTTTTTGCCGTGACTATCTTCATTGTTGTCATTTGTGTCCTTCTCTACAGAAACAGATATAAGGCAAAGCTTAACTAGTAAGTGACAGACATATCTATGTTTAAACTTAGTCATTTTTACATACACAGCAGTTCCGCAATCGGAACTCCTCCGGTAATTCCGTCCTCGGGACAATCATACCTCGGATGTATCTGGTGCAATAATACTTAATGAAATCACGATTGTCTTATTCGCCGGAAGAAGAATATGCCTAAAATGTAGTTCGCACAGCTGCATGTCTGCTGCGGTGGGTAAATAACCTGGATGATTTAAACTTGAAGCCGCCACAAATTGAAGTTTTACAGGCTTCATACTGTAGTGAGCTGACATCTGTCACAAAAGCAGTCCCTTATGACCAACTTGATCCGACTACCTAAATACTTCCGGAAGATGATTCGTGGATTATCGGAGGTGTTCCGATTGAGCCGTTTAACCCAAACCAGCCGGATGATAGTAGTAATATAAATGTTTTACAATGTGACGTTCCGACATGCGGCCGGTTGGATTTTTTTAACGAATTACGCCCCTTTAGTGAAAATAACTCCCTTAGCTCAAACCGGAAATTGGAAGATTATGGTCGGTTTGTGATTTTGTAATTTTTTTAATTATATCGTGCAGATAACAAACCAGTGTTGTCCACTTTGGATTGCCATTGTAGCGTTGTTCATACATCTATCATTTATTCTTCGGCCATACCATTGGCTTCCCTTCTAACGCTTGGGGCTAACGGGACAGTATTACGCCTGATTCGTCGGTGTCAGTATAATGGACCGGCCGGGTTCAGTCCCTGGGCACCTCATAAGTGCCCCTGTGCTATAATAATAGAAATCTCGCTGCACAGTATCGGCAAAAATGCCGGCAAATCCTATCCCATCCAATACCATTGCTCTGTATGTAAGGGATTAACGGGAACACTTGAAAAGCACGTAAATAACAGTCTTCGACAATACCCGGTAGACCGTGGTATAAACGTGGTTATGTGGACTTAATATGTTAATATGTTGATATGTCTTTTTCCAGCTGGTCGGACAAGAGTGTTTATCAGGAAACGTCATCCAGCTACAAGGACTTTAGGTGAGTGTCTTATATCTTAGCTAAAGGATAACATACAGTAAAACCATTATTTTTTATGAACATTTCAAGATTTTATTAGATCTAACATAAGTTAGAGGGAATAATTATTTGTGGATTTGTTTATTGTTTTGTTTTTATTTTCATTTTGACCCTAAATCAAATGAACGTGAAAGGTAAAACACGCCTTTCATTCAACAAATCAAATTTCAGCAATTCAGTAACATAATCTGTCACATTATATACCTATGTGAATCACTCACTTCTAGTCGGGAGCGAACATTTTCATCTGAGAATTTCGTCTGGCCGACCTTGTTGTGCTTTAATGCTACAACACTTATATTCGTTGAGAGTTTTCCTTCACCTATATAGATATATATACAACAGGGAACTCTCCGGCCATTTAAACGACTTGTTCGCATACCGCGGAGTATTTATGAATCATTCTTTTCATAGACGATGTGCTCGATGACGTCAATAGATTTAAGTCACATCGCTACAATGATGTTTCACAACCCGAATTGGGGGATTAGTGCCTTTTGGACTGTTAAATAGTTCTATAAATGTATATATAAAGTTACGCTTTTACATTGACTGGTCGTGTAGTCTGGTGTTGACACGTTGCTTTCAAATGCCTGAAAGGGTCTTTTTTTATCGGGGAGATTACTCTTACTTGCAAACTGCATGTAATTACCTCCCTTTGAGAAGTCCTGTAAGTTTCTCCATAGGCCTACGTGCCCTAAAGTAAACTAATCGTATGTTACTTCAGATTTTTTAGCGATTGACTACGATATGTTCCAGACTACGATATGTTTAATTCAAAATTATTTTTGTTGTTGAATAAACGAATATTAAACAGCAATAACGAGGATTGTTGCAACAGCTGTAATCATTAATTAAGACTGAATTTTGAAATATGTATAATATTTAAGTTTTATCATAATACTTTATCAGAAACGACTTAAGCAACTTCACTTTCTTGTTGTACATCTGTCTCTTTCTTCCCTTTTTGGGGGAAGTTATTTGGATGGTCCCGGTGAAGACCTTGAGCGGTCGATTACTAACGTCAAAAGACCAGGCCATCCACCTGCGGACTATGACGGCACGTTGACAGGACAGTACGTCGCGCCGTACATTGACGAGTCACGGCCGTACGGTCACGTGAGAAGGTCGTCAGTGGGGGATATCCGGGTAAGTACTCCACTGCGTGTTTAAAGGTAATATCCGAAGTTTGGACCAAAAATGTTTTCATTACATATCTTAGTTAACTGAACAGATTTCGCAAATGTTGTTTATTGATGTCCTACACCTGTCTGAAAAATGAACCATCACGGCACAACCGTCATTACAAACAGGCATTTTCTCTTTGAGCCATGCTGCAGAGTTAGCTATTTTTAAAACAAGAAAACCATGTAACCACTTATGTTTGAGCTCATTCACGTCATCCACTGTGAAGTCGATGTCTATTTTTAGCAGGAATCCCAATCGTTCTTATTTACAGATATTGTTACAAACATAATATAAAGGCAAACTGTCGCATACCACCTTTAAGGGCGGAAAGCCGACAGTCGCAACATCTCGATTATTACCGGTATCTAGTTCGTAGAAATGTCCGAATGGAAAGGACTTAAACGGAAATGGTTTTATTTGTCTATTGCCAATTTTTCAGCAGGTTCACTGTACGATATTCAAGACAATCTTATAATATAATAAATTATATTCATTAATACAACAAAGAAATCGAGGATACTGTACTTTTTCCAAATGAAGTATGTACTTGAAAGTTTGTTTTGTTTTGTTTATGAGGAAACTATATCGACATGCAGCTACACTTGAGGACGGATGATCTCAGACACTGTCTGTCTACAAATGTCAAAACACCGGAAAATTTCAGGTCAGCTAAGGACCTACCCACATAAAAGATCTCACCGAACCGGGACCCGAACCTTCGTTATGAGGGGCTATGGAGACTAAGGAGTTACAAAAAGAGACTCAAAACTAGAGTCTTAAAAATGGGGACTATTTCTCCTCGCGATTTTATTTTCGATGTTAGTCAGTTTTTTTTTCTGATCGATCTATAGATAGTTTCCATGTGATGTCATAGGCACTGATAAGACTGTTTAAGACAGCCATCTTTGAAGGCAGAAGCTAATGCAGGCCGAAATCTGGAAATATGTGCTTAATAAACTCACCATTGTGTTGTTGTGTTGTCGTTTTTCAATCTATTTTAATGTATTTCATATCAAAATTAACAGCATTTATGAAGTGTTTTAAATATCAAATCTATCTTTCGATGGTTTAAAAGGCAAAGAAAAAAAAGATACACTGTTCGTTTTGTTTAAGGATAAGCCGATAATTTTATATATTTCCATTTATTTCCATGTATTAATACTTTGTGCATTTATTAATTTAAATATTGCATTCTAAAACTATGAATTTCAAGAGCTTTCCAATGGTGTATAGCTTTTAATTTTTACAATTACAAGAACATGAATTTTACTCTTCTATACAATTCATCTAAAAATCCCTTGAAGTTGTCGTCAAAGATGACTGCTAAGATATGGGATCTTCACTGATGTGGAAACTATCTATTTTCTTAGGAGCAGCCGAGAGCATACGATTACGGAGGTCGCTATAGTGATATTGCTTTGCGGCCGTATGCTTACTATCATCCAAACAGAAGCTTCAATAATGGTCATGTGAGCAATACCAACCAATCACAGCCGACGTCATTCAGACAATACGATGACGACAGACCAGTTTCTTACATTCATGCCGACGGGTGAGGAGACATTTCATTTGATATCAATAACACGTACATGTATTGAACATTATTGATTCCCATCCTTAAGGTTGGTGTTATTTTTATACATAATAGGTCATGTTGTCTACCCTATAAACATGTTCATTGTTGTGTAATTGTGAAATGGAGTGGCAATTATACAATTTTAATTATACCAGTTAGCCCCATTTTAATTGTTACCACTTGTTCGTCTAAAAATGACACTTTAAATGTTCACTTTGACCAAGAAGTGATTATCATGAAATGATATGCAAATTTACAACAGAAAATTTGCCATATTTCTTTTTTGACTTATTGAAAGTTATTTTCCTTTCGGTAAAAGCCGCATTCTCGTTGCCCTGTTAGGTGGCAAATAATGTCAGAGTGAGATGTTGTAAATTGTTGGACAACATTGGCATTTCTTTTGTATATTCCAGGGTATCTGCTAGACCGGGATCTTTATTATGGAGAGGGTTGACAAGGTGGGTAATCACTCAGCCAAAACACGTTACATATACACGCACACTGTTTTATATTGGCCCGTACTCGATCAACCCATCCGCGTTATATACTTGTTTGCTGTTGTGTTTTTTTTGGCCCCGGACTCATTCAGCCCAATCGCGTTATATACTTGCGAAATGTTTTATATTGGTCTGGATGCATTCAGCCCAACCGCGTTATATACTTGCTTAATGTTTTATATTGGTCTGGACGCATTCAGCCCAACCGCGTTATATACTTGCTCAATGTTTTATATTGGTCTGGGCGCATTCAGCCCAACCGCGTTATATACTTGCTCAATGTTTTATATTGGTCTGGACGCATTCAGCCCAACCGCGTTATATACTTGCTCAATGTTTTATATTGGTCTGGACGCATTCAGTCCAACCGCGTTATATACTTGCTCGCTGTTTTATATTGGTCCGAACTCATACAGCCCTACCGCGTTATATACTCGCTTGCTGGTGTTTGTTTTTTTTTGGTCCCGGCCTCATTCAGCCCAATCACGTCATATAGTTGCTCACTGTTTATTATTGGTCCGGACTCATACAGCCCAATCGCGTTATATACTTTCTCAGTGTATTAAATTGGTCCGAACCCAATCAGCCTATTAGCATTTTATACTTGCTCATTATTTGATATTGGCGCGGAAGCTTTAAATTAAACCCAAACGCATTATATACTTGCTCGCTGCTTTATATTGGTTTGAACTCATACAGCCTAATCGCGTTATATACTTGCTCACTGTATCATAATGGTCCAGACTCGTACATCACAATCACGTTATATACTTGCTCACTGTTTTATACTGGTCCGAACTCATTCAACCCAACCGCGTTATATACTCGTCCATGTTTTATATGGGTCCGAACTAATTCAGCTCAACCGCGTTATATACTTGCTCACTTATTTATATGGGTCCGAACTTATTTATTCCAACCGCGTTATATACTTGCTCACTGTTTGATATTTATCCAAACCCATGCTGCATAATCGCGTTATATACGCGCACATTGTTTTCTGTTGGTCTGAAATCCAGCCCAACCGTGTTATATACTCAAGTGTACTCGCACACTGTTTTATATTTGTCTGAACTCACTTTGCCCAATCTCTGTACATACGCGCACATTGTTGTATATCGGTCCGAACATTTCATAAAATTGCGTTATTTCCCCGCACAATATTGTATATTAGTATGAACTCACATCGTCAAGTCGCGTTACCCAGTGTATACGCTTTCAACGCGACTCGGCAAAATTAATCTAGATCAATGAAATATTAACGGTGTTTATCAACACCAAAAATATAAAGCCCCACCCCTCCCAATTTCTTATCATTTGAATAAAGTAGACAGGTCAATTTATAAACAGATGCTTTATGGTAAAATCGTTTATTAATATATTGTCTTCTTATAGCATGGTATGCAGGACATATACAAATAAAATGATATTCGTCTTCAGTATAATGTGTGTCACAAAACTGACAGATTTTATCTTCTCTTGCTAGGGTATTTCTAGAAAAAAAACATTTATTTTTAATCCTTAATGTATGTGCTGATATTTTCATTTTTGTAATAATGAACCTCAAATCTGGAGAGTTTTTTTTTCAGCGTGGGTTCGAGTCTCAATTTTGGTAAATGAATATACGGAAAGGTCATTCAGCTGGTCTGCGGTGCACCAATGTTTCTACCTAGAAAATTTGTCTGGTGTCTTCCTTCTTCATAAAACCGGTGCGTTGCTATAGAAAAATTTTGCTTTAGTATAACTGTGTCGCTCCGATGAACATCAGACACAAAAACATAATTTAACGCGAATCTGCGTAATGAGTTCGGAAAAAATAATACATGTACAATAAAGTTACATTAAGTCCAGTCTTATCACCCCACCCCACCCCCACACCACCCCACCCATCGCGTTATATATATTTAGACACTGTTTAATGCAAGTCCAAACTCGATTGGCACAATTGCGCTATAAACGCATTTGCTTTTGTATGTGTCCGAACTATTTTGGCCCACATTGCCTTCTTATATACGTACACATAAGTTTATATTGTTTTAAATATACTGTAGTTCTACGCATCTCTTCTGTTTTCACTATAATTCTACACTTGCTAATCTTTCGCGGCATCTATCTATCTTTCTTTTTCTTTATCTATACTGAACACAATTCTCACCGACCTTTCAAAATCTGTGTATGATAATGTAATGTTTTACTTTAGTAGAAAGTTTTCTGTTACTTTAGTGACCCACCCCCATCATGCACACACTCCAAATAACCGAAAACTATTCTCTCTCTCTCTGTCTTTCTCTGTCTTTCTCTCTCTCTCTCTCTCTCTCTCTCTCTCTCTCTCTCTCTCTCTCTCTCTCTCTCTCTCTCTCGCTGTCTCTGTCTTGCTGTCTCTGTCTATCACTGTCTCTTTATATATGTCTCTGTCTTTTCTCTCTATATGTCTCCCTCTTTTCATGTCTGTCTGTCTGTCTGTCTCTATCCCCCCCCTCTCTCTCTCTCTCTCTCTCTCTCTCTCTCTCTCTCTCTCTCTCTCTCTCTCTCTCTCGCCTTCTTATCTTTTTTTTTCCTATATGCAAATAATGTCTGTTCTTACTTATTTCAGCGGCTCGTTGCATTCCTGGAGTATCCCAAGACCAATTTACGACAGCTAGTAGATCACGCCTACGGTCTATATATAGAATGTACACATGTACTTACAGATCGTACAAGTATTCTTACGCACGAATAAATTTTAAGTGACATTTTTAAGCGATTTAAAGTGACATTATCGACGAAAGAGCACCTCAAAGGTCTGAAGTTGTTCCGATTATCTTAAACTGACCATACATGTCACATCAGGCTCGTGCCTGGAATAACGAAACATGCTTAAAGGAAAAATAAATAAACAAAAGGATTTATATAAAATAAGTACAGAAACGTGGCTGACAGCATATTAGATTATAATTTACATGTCTATTGCAATTTATTCATAAAACAGTTGATGAACTGGCCTGTAAATGAATTTAAAAAAGGCATATTTTTATTGCATATATCTTTTTTAATAAATGTAAACAATATGAATGGTACATATAGATAAGTCTTATTTAAGTCTTATGACGATGAAAAAACTTCGATGTAAATTGTAACTATATTTTTATTATAACTCGTACATGTTTTTTTGTGAACAAATGTACCTCTTTTTGTATATCAAAATAAAGCTGTACTATTTTCGAAAGCGATATTTTTGTTGTCCCATTTAATGGCTTCCATATCAACAGCAAATACAACAAACTGTCCGATAAAATTTCTTGACACTAAAAATATTCATAACATTAGTCTTAAAATACGTAGTTTGGGGTTTAAGAGAAGTCAATGTCGATGTGGGGTTTTTTTTAGTAAAGATAATGGAAACTGAAATTCCTTTTGTTATATTTTAACATTTTTTCCATTGGCGAATATGTTTACAGCCCCTTTATCATTTTACATGTTAAATAAGCTTCATATTATTATTTTATATTATTTTTCTATTTCTTAAAAATAACCACTTAAAACTTATACAAATAAAGTAGGCAGTGTGTCTGTGGGGAAAACACGTAAAACATTTATAAGGAAAGTAGGCAGTATGTCTGTGAGGAAAACACCTAAAAGATTTAATGGAAAAAGGCAGTATGTCTGTGAGGAAAACACTTCAAACTTTTTCAAAGAAAGTAGGCAGTGTGTCTGTGAGGAAAACACTTCAAACTTTTACAAAGAAAGTAGGCAGTGTGTCTGTGAGGAAAACACTTCAAACTTTTACAAAGAAAGGAGGCAGTGTGTCTGTGAGGAAAACACTTAACACTTTTACAAAGAAAGTAGGCAGTGTGTTTGTGAGGAAAACACTTAACACTTTTACAAAGAAAGGAGGCAGTGTGTTTGTGAGGAAAACACTTAACACTTTTACAAAGAAAGTAGGCAGTGTGTCTGTGAGGAAAACACTTAACACTTTTACAAAGAAAGTAGGCAGTGTGTCTGTGAGGAAAACACTTCAAACTTTTACAAAGAAAGTAGGCAGTGTGTCTGTGAGGAAAACACTTAACACTTTTACAAAGAAAGGAGGCAGTGTGTTTGTGAGGAAAGCACTTAAAACATTTTTTTAAGAAATGTAGGCAGTGTGTCTGTGAGAAAACTCTTTAACTTCTAAAAACAAAGTAGGCAGTGTGTATGTGAAGCAAACAATTAAACTTGTTATAAAGAAAGTAGGCAGTGTGTATGTGAAGCAAACAATTAAACTTGTTATAAACAAAGTAGGCAGTGTGTATGTGAAGCAAACAATTAAACTTGTTATAAACAAAGTAGGCAGTGTGTATGTGAAGCAAACAATTAAACTTGTTATAAACAAAGTAGGCAGTGTGTATGTGAAGCAAACAATTAAACTTGTTATAAAGAAAGTAGGCAATGTGTCCTTAAGGAAAAATCTTACAACTTTCATACAGAAAGTAGGTAATGTGTCTGTGAGGAAAACACTTTTATTAAGAAAGTAGGTAATGCGTCTGTGAGGAAAACACTTTTATTAAGAAAGTAGGTAATGCGTCTGTGAGGAAAACACTTTTATTAAGAAAGTAGGTAATGCGTCTGTGAGGAAAACACTTTTATTAAGAAAGTAGGTAATGCGTCTGTGAGGAAAACACTTTTATTAAGAAAGCTTGCAAAGAAACAGAGGCAAACAAAAGAGATATAATAAAAGCAAAACAGGATTGATTCTTTTGTGATTCGAACGAGTCACCTGCACGGACAGTGCCACTAAAGCTAGTTAGACGCCCGTTTCATGTCACATTGACACCTATAACGTGCGCAACCATCCGGCTGGTTGGGTATAACTATGACTTCGTCAGCGCCGGCTGGGTAAAACCAGTACCACACGCTTTCGCATATCTATTTTAGTAACAGAAGGTCGCGTTTACAATATGTCATCATCATCGTTCTAGAAATAAGACAGTATTTAAATTATAAAAGTCAGATCAGTGGTACGAGACGTCATGAGTTAGACATCTTATAAAATATTCAAAATATTCAAGCAAACATGATGTGGATGCCAATTGGATATAATAATCATAAGCGTTACCAATTTCAAAATTTATGTATTTTATTTCTTGTTAGGCCTGCCCGACACGTGTACAGAAAAATGGCTAAGAAAAATCAGTGGCTGGAAAAAGACAGTGAAGAGAAGACCTACAATGTAAAGGAGGCACACAATGATCGTATCCCTTGTGATTCATACTGGGCACCTCTTGAGTTAAAGTTCAGAGCTCTTCGTCCATATCTTCGAAAAGTAAACCTGTGCATGTAATTGGTACATAATAATTGAAAAAAAATGAAAACTCGTCAAACTAAAGCAGGTGACCGATGATTCGATCTAACTTTAATCCGAATTAATTGACAAGCACATGCTGAAACCGTTGAAAGTCACAGCAAAGGTTATATTGATATTTGAACGTACGTACAGTTCCGCTAGAACGGTATAATAAAACTACAGACACACATTATACATCATGACACGGTAGCTCAATTAGTAGATTACTGGGCTGCAATTCAAGTTGTCATGGGTTCGAATCCTACAAATTCCAATACTTTTTTATTTTTAATTTCATTGCATTTTGACATTTTATTTTTATTTTTCTATTAATTGTACCTCAATTTTATCGAAGAATTAAATTTTAATAATTATAACGGTCAGTAGTCTCTTTAAACTACTCTAGGTGAGGTAAAACAACGTGTCTGTCGACAGTATAATGGCTTTAAAATTGAATTTATGGCATTTCTCGAAACTCCTGACTCCAGACAAAACATACGACATAACAGATTCCAACCTGTGGCAGTCAGATCAGTGGTACTAGCAAATTACACCTCTTTTAAAACTGTCAAGCAACAAATGATATGGACACACTTGATATAATGATCACTGGCGTTACCAATTTCAAAATACTTGCATTTTCTTTATTGAAGGGCATGTCCGACACATGTATGGAAATGAAACGGTCAATAAATTTCAGTGGCTGTAAAAAGGAAACGGAGAAAGATATATATAAAGTTAACATGTAATAAAGGCAAAAAAATGCTTCATTCTTTGTGATTCGAACCAGTAACCTCTACTGACAGCGCCACTAACGCTGCTAAGACGCCCGTGTCACGTAGTTTCAATTAAACTGAGCTGTCATCCACGCGGTTCCGGGTTCGAATCCTACAAAATGCAAGTATTTTTAGTCATCCAGCTGGTTGGATGGAACTCTGACTTCGTCATCGCCGGCTGGATAAAGCGCTGTTTGGGTAAAACCAGTACCACACAATATGTACTTTTCCATATCTATTTTTAGGAACCGAAGGGCACATTAACACTATTTTATAATCGTATAGCTGTATGAAGCCTGTATTTATATTTAAGAAGGCAAATATTTACTAGAATCAGGCATTTGCATATCGGGTTAGCTTACCAATAGACTTTATATACAAGGTTGCCAATGTAACTAAATATGGGGTACCTAGAGAGCAGATACACCTTGGCATTCCTTGTCACTTTGTACCACAGAAAGAATAAGAAAATAAGACCTTGTCGTAAAAGTATTGGAACATATATTAGATTTTAAAAAGGCACACATGACAGTTAAATGTAAAGTTACAACAAAACTATGTGAGGCATTATATAAAATAAAGAAAACCCAACCGTTACCGTCTGGGGACAGTCAATCGGCAAAATAGCCGACTGGGGTGCTTAAACAGGTGACTCAGAGCTCTAACCTAGCACTTCTTAGCACTTACCTAAGCATATTGCCTTTAATAATAATATTATTAATCATTTATTAATTAATTAATTAATTAATTATAATAATAGTAATAATAAAATAATTAACAAACCATTTAATAAAAATTTGGTACCATTCAGAGAACCAAGTGATATAAAGCAGATCAATCTAAATACGCCCACAAATGAAGAACGGAAATTAAAGAGAGAAATCTGTCACAAGTATTCTGAAGCTCTCAGACCAAAACAAAATATTATAGTGTAAACAATTGATACATATCATGCGTGAAATTCCAAAACATGACAAATCTCTCTTCTTTGCGCCAAGAAGCTTGATAGTCATGGATGTGAGCCTGTTGCATGGATATATGTGAGAATCAATTGGGACTCCTCGGGTAATTCCGTCCTCATGACAATCATTCCTCGGATGTATCTGGTGCAATGATACTTAAAGAAATCACTATTGTTTTGTTCGCCGGAAGTCGGAAGAATATCCCTAAAATTTAGTTCGCACAGAGCATAAACAATGCCATCGTTTGATGGCTGCGTGTCTGCTGCGCTGGGTAAATTAAAATTGATTTTTTAAAATTTACAGCCGCCACCAATTAAAGTTTTACAAGCATCGTATTGCAGTGAGCTGTCATTTGAGTTGCCATCTTTGTTCTGGCGTCTGTCACAAAAGAAGTCCCATTAAGGGAAATGGCCGAGGTAATTCGACTAGCTACATACATCCCAAACTCCGCACAGGGTTTACCACATCGCTACGCTCGCTTAAAACCACTGCCATCATACAAAATCACGTGACGATAGTCAGATTAGCTATGCCTTCTTTGCCTGCCAACAGAGACTGCAGACACTCGATCTGTTTGGGTTTCGCTTTTATGGAGGAGTCAAACTCCGTTATTACTTTGTGAATTTCTTCAACAGTATCCATTAATTGTTTACATTGAACCGGTGTAACACTGAAATCTCGCCCTCGGCGAAAGGACGGAAATGGCCGAGTTGTTACGATTGCAGTGATAAATACGTTCTTTTTTTCTCTATCGTTAGAATTTGTTTTTTCATCCATTGTTAGTCGTTTTTCTAACATACACATTCATTCCGATTGTCATTTTACTGAACAAAAATTAAAAGTAAAAAAAAATAAATCCTTCCAGATCTGGAAGGATTTCTGTGTGTTGGCAGAGATTCTCCTTACTGAAAGGGGGAGATCACTGCGTTGGAGATTGCATACATCCAAGAGATGAATCGTGAATTATCCGAGATGTTCCCAATGTGTGAGAATAACGAACGATAACTCTGTGTAGGAGGATGGCGGAGATGTAGCACGCTCCATAAGCACAACTTAACAGTATTTCAAATAAAACTTGTTCAATGGTATTGTATATATAAAGTATTAAAATCAGTATGAAGGTTTATTTGGATTGCCAATATCACTTTATTAAAGGTGGTATCCGAAAGTTTGGACCAAAAATATTTTCATTATGCATCTTAATAAACTTTTGTTACCTGAACAGATCCCACAAAATGCTGTTATTTATGTCCTACACATGTCTGAAAAGTGAAACATAACGTCTCAATCGTCATTTTAAGCATGTATTTCCTATCTGAGCTACGCCGCACAGTTGGCTATTTTTAACTAAGAAAACCACGTGACCACATATTTTTGCTCATTCACGTCGTCCTCTGTGACGTCGTTGTCTATTTTTAGCAATAAACCCAATCACTCTTATTTATAGATTTGAAGAGAATGAACATTTTAAGCGTTAAGTTTTACTGCTCTAAAATTGGGATGATGTTGAAAATCGTCAACGCTTAGTCTAAAGTATGATTATTTTTCTACATAAATTATGCACAAGTATCCCAAAGAAAGGTCAGGTATTGTTACATATATTAGATATAGGCAAACTGTCGGATACCACCATTAAAACATTTTTTATCGAACGCTGTTCTTCCGAATCTAAATCTTACACACTATCCACTAGACTGCAGTTTGTTGGAAATGTCTTCCAGCTGACCTGCGGTGCACCAGTGGTTCTTCCCAAACATTTGTTTGGGGTCTTCCTCCAGCATCCACCTACACAGTCGTACGTCGCTATATAATGATCATAATTGGTCGCTGCGATGAATTTCTAAAAAAAATAACATCAGCTTTCACATAAAAGCACGTAAACTTCCTGATTTACCCTCGCTATGTAGTAGGTTACCTTTGCTAGGTCTAACATTATAAAATGTAGGTAATTGGCCACGCGCTGAGCGAGACGCCTGTATATGGAATGCTCACTGAAATTTGCACTTTTGAAAAGTCTGTTTTGCGGACATTCACAACCCTGATATATAACTTTTAACTTTGTTTTAATCGTTTGCGTCGCCTTTGCATCAACGATTTTCTTGAAAATAGTACAAACCCTTATTCTGCCATTTCTACGCGCCTGGAGTGACAATTACCCAACACGGAGATTGTGTAAACCAGTTTACTGCGGTATGATAGCAGGCGCATACAAATAAACACAAACAGAACAACACGTGTGTTATCGGCAGCAGTGGGTAGTGCACTAGTCCCTGCATAAATCTCGCACAAGGCCATTTGGAAAGTTCTGGTAGATCTGCAACAAGTAAGTGGTGTTTATTTTGCTTTCTTTGCACAATTTTTAATATATGAATTGGTATTGTCATTTGAAAGGCATCGTATGACACAGCTAACATCGCCATGATAAATGTCAACCGCATATCGATCTCTTAACTAGATCTCGAAAGTGCAAAAGGAATGATATATGTGCACATGCTTTCTTTGCACAATGTTCGATATCAACACAAGCAACGTCATTTATAAATGACATACTTACATTGCTATTATAAATATTAGTTTGAATGTATTGATCTATAGCAAGACAGTACTACCGGTCGCAATAGCTCAGGTGGTAGAGCGTCGGCTTGCGGATCGGGAGGTCGTGGGTTCAAACCCCGGCTGGGTCAAACCAAAGACTTTAAAGTTGGTAGTAGTGGCTTCCCTCCTTATGCTCGGGACTAAGGGGGCGGCATTATGCCTGACTCGACGGTGTCAGTATAATGGACCTTGCGGGTTCAGTCCCTGGACACCTCATAAGTGCCCCTGTGCTCATACAGTATCGGCAAAAATGACATCCCATCCCTACAGCACGACAACATGCATGTTTTGCACATGGAATGCAGAGGCGGATCTATGAGTTTACATTAATGGGGCATGTGTGTATGTGTTTGTTCAATTGTTCGTAATGCGGAAAGAAGTATGTTTAACGACTACGCGATATTATATTTGCGTTTTCGTGTATGGAAATGAAAAGATTAAAATTACAAAAGCCACGTGGCGGTGAGGGCGTTTTATATCTTAGATGTCGAAGATTTTGGCAGGCATCCAGAACTGATACGATTTAATTAATTTTAATTAATATGTATATAATATTATTTGTGTAACGATACGCTACTCTGCTTTTGGGGTGGAAATACGATACATATCGCCCTTTACATCAAACGATACGATACGTTTCGCGATGCATCATAATATACAAAAGAGGATTGAGAGGGAGTCCATATTAACCTCTGACTTTAAATTGTGGGGTCAGTTTTATGGGTTACCTATCATACATATGTATTGAAATATTTTCGATACAATGTGTATGGAATTTTACTTAAAGAGTGTTTGGCGAGTCATGTTTTGTTATAAATTCTTTCTGTGTACAATTCGCTGTTTAATTGTCACTAAATGGGTCATACTTAATTTCCTGTTGAATACTAATTACTTTTGAATACTAATTGCACCCAAAAATCATAATCAAAGCGCAGAAGGTCCTGCTGTCATCAATGCGTGAAAGTTGTAGCTTGCCAGATTGCAGTTAGATCAGTTTGTTCCGATCTCCCAGAGCCTTGTCTGAGTAAAATGTAGTTAATATTTTTTAATTTTAGCTAAAATAATATGTTACATGTAAGATGAAGGTGGGGCCTATGCCAAGTCCACCAAAGTCGCCCGTGGGAGAGTGGTAAAGTCGCGGACTTGTAGCTTCTGCTACTGCTTGCCTCTCATCGTGGGTTCGAGTCCCAGTGGGGTTGTGGGGTGGGGCGGGGGGGGGGGCGAAGGTTTTAAGGTGGAAATATCTTCCAGCTATGGTTCCACTCAGACATTTGTCTGGGATCTTCCGCAACCAAAATAGCCTGGCTATTAAAATCCGCGCTTGGAATCATAAACGAATGCTGGCAAAGCATATATACATCACTGTTATTAAGGCTTATTTTGGAATTGATTTAGAATGATTTGCATTTCATTTCCAACTTTTATTTCAACCATGGCATGCAACATGGCTAGAAGGAATTGTTGTGCTTCCCTTTTCACATAGATGTTGGACATCAATAACAAGCAGATTGCGGGATCTTTTCGAGCAGCAATAATTTATTTGGATGTTTGAGAGAAAGAAAAATTGGTCCGAACTGTCGGATATTACATTTAAGGCCAAATATTATATTAAGAAACAGACTCAAACTGTCACATGTTAAAAGATTCTATGTTTTTGCACATCTTTTTGAGCTGCCAATTAAAGGTGGTATCCGACAGTTTGGACCAAAAATATTTTCATTTACCATTTCAACAAACTATTGTTACCTGATCAGATCTCGCAAAATGCTGTTTTTTTGATGTCCTACATCTGTCAGAAAAGTATGGCATAACACCTCAGTCGTCATTACAAAGATGTATTTCTTATCTGAGTCACGCTGCACAGTCAGCTATTTTTAAACTAAGAAATCCATGTGACCACTTATGTTTTAGCTCATCCACGTCATCCGCTGTGACGTCGACGTCTATTTTTAGCAGGAGTCCCAATCTGTCATATTTATAGATTTGAAAGGAATGAACATTCTAAGTGTTGATTAACAGGTTATACTGCACTAAAATTGAGATACAGTTCAAAATCAAAGCTCAGACTGGATATGAAGGTTTTGTTGTGTGTGTTTGTTTTTTCAAAAGAAATTATGCACAAATACCCCAAACAGAGGTCAGATATTGTTACATGTATTAGATAAAGGCAAACTGTCGGATACCACCTTTAAAGCATCGGTAGCTTGCTTTAAAATGAAACGTAACAGCAGAGAAAATAACTACAAACAAACAAATGTGAATAGACATGCAGTCTGCTGTCCAACTGATTCGTTTCATTATTGCGATAAGCTAGAGGGTGTCCTGTAACTAAGACATTGTAAGTTACTCTTATAACCATCTCGAGATGGCTGAAAGATTGTGGGAAGTTAAACCTAACAAGCAACCAAGTTATTCGTAAAATGTTTACATAATTCCTCATTGTAGACAGCAGCAGTGTTCGCGTCCAGTCACCCGTCACATGCACCCGTTCATCCGCCAACGCAGCGTTAACATTAGTTATTTTCACGTAATAGACATATGGTTTAACAGATTATCAGAATTACTCAAGCAATTCCGCCTTCGGAACGATCGCGGAAATTCACGATGTAAATTTGTATAGAAAAACAAAAACAATGTCTCCGTATCACATATTTCACGTTGTCATCTTAGCTTTTACCTCTGTCAGCGCTCGGAGACAGAGAATCCGGAAATGGTCTAGCAGTTACGAATTATCTGTGTTACGTAAGAGCCTCCCATCGCGTGACCTTGTGATGGTCGCATGTTAGGACACTGACAGGTCATGGATTGATAGAATGTTTGGGGTTTGTTGCATCTCACCGACACCCGACACAATTGTGGTCATATTGGCAACGTCCTGGTAATTATTGGGGGGGGGGGGGGGGGGGGAAGAGAGACCCCTGGGTAGAACCACCGGCGCCACGACTGGGACTCGACCCCAAGCGGCGAGGGGCTGTGGAGTAACAAGTCACCTACTCTAACCGCTCTGTCACATGCGCCCCCTTGATAGAATGTTCTCTGTCACGTGATATTGGTTTGTAGAAGCTCTGGATTTTTTTAAGTGGATGATTTGGTTCCAACATTTGAAACAATTTCCCTCTTACATATGTAAAGTCTTCACGAAAGAAATTTAATCACGAAAAAAAAATAAAAACACTGAACATTCGGTCTACCAGTCTGATAACGTCTATTTTATCGGACTAAATTTTTACTGGACCAGTATGATGCTGGCATTTTAACACACAATGTTGGTAGGCTAACCAGCGAGGTGTTACGAGTGGTTGGGTTCAGTAAAAGACTGTAAAACATTGTTTAGTTTAGTAAATATGTGTACATAATAAATCAGAATTTTGAAAATGATGTGGCTGAAAATTCGGATGGACCGCCGGTCCATTTACTTTATAAAACTTAATGGAACGACATTTTTCTGGACTCGGGCCACGGTCCACCAGGTTTTATCGAAGACTGTACATAAAACTTTGTTTCCCCAATCGATACGTCGATAATTAATAATGTGTTACTGTTTGCATAAAAATTGGCGTTTACCTCGACATTCCAGTCGGTGTAGACCTTGATACGAAGTCGTTGCTAGTTTTGGCATTTACATCAGTGTGATAATTGACATGTATATCGGTGAAATCGGTTCGTTAACGGTTAAAGTATCAAACACACAAACCTGCCCTTTTTATAAAAAATGCTGTTTTCGGTAGTAAACTTATTATTTTGTATAACATTAACTTTTTTTAAATTTATTTCAGTGGGCGAATATCAGCTTCTCTATTTCAACTTGAGAGGTAAGTAGTTGTGAGGCGGTTGCTGTTTCTTTTACTCACTACTTACCTTATATTTGTTGGAAACTTGTCAATATAACATAACATAACATAATTTTATTGGCTTTATTTTACATATAAATATAGCCAACATACATGATAATATATATTCTATAGACCGGCCGCAATAGCTCAGGTGGTAGATCGTCGGCTTGCGGATCGGGAGGTCGTGGGTTCAAACCCCGGCCAGGTCAAACCAAAGACTCTAAAGTTGTTAGTAGTGGCTTCCCTCCTAACGCTCGGGACTAAGAGGACAGCATTACGCCTAGCTCGTCGGTGTCAGTATAATGGACCGTCCGGGTTCAGTCCCTGTGCATCTCATAAGTGTCCCTGTAATAATGATAGAAATGTCGCTGCACAGTATCGGCAAAAATGCCAGAAAATCCCAATCCCATAATCTGTACATAAAGAACAAAGGGTGTTAGTTTTTTGCAGAGAAGTGGAATTGTTAATGTGTTTAACAGTCATTAGGTGTTGCCGTTACATGTATCTCTTAATTGGAAAGCATGATATACACATTTTGCAATATTTCGTAAGACATTAACATTTTCAGTTTTAAGGAGTGAAGCAAATTTATGCAAAGTTGACCAGTGACAAAAATAATTTCAATTTTTATTTTCTTAATTCTCTATATTTTGTACAAACAAGAAATGTATGGAATTCCGTTTCAATGACGCTCATGGAACAGTTTATGCACTTCCTGTCTTCTAATGATGTATCTACTTGTTTCCACGGCCATGAGAGGATAGTCTGAACTTTGTCAGTTAGGTTCTATATTTATTAGCAGTTACATTGCTTAAGTATGTTTCTCTTTCAAAATTGCCTTTAAATAAACAATTAGATGCTAGACGTCTTGAATTATATGCCAGTTCTGTTTGTAATTTTCAATACTTTGTTTTATTGTTACAAATCTTACATTCATGTTACCTGTTAACATAATCTGGTGGCGTGAATGTAGATCGTCGACCCCACTTTTTTGCACATCGGCTTCCATTCCATTCACCTCTGTCATTTGCTCAAAAAAGAAGTGAGGTACTAACGACAACTCTGTTTGGACATTGTGTTAAATCTGCGGGATTATCCCGTCTGTTTAATTAGGCACGAAAATAGTTCCAATAATAATAATTACATATTTTTCGCCCTATGATAATTTAATACATTTATATTATGGTTATCGTCCATAAAATTAAAATTCAGTTTGGGTTACATATCGCTTGCCCGTTTTGACAAGATTCTTTTCATTGAGCCCATAGCCAAGCTGTTCTAGTGAGGAACGAACGACAACTCTGCTTGGAAATTAAGTCGACTTAAGAGAAATAAATACCAAAGTCGTAAAAGATGGCAGTGGTTTCGATTGCGAACTAAGCTTAGCTGGATAGGTCCATGTGTCTATGGCCAAATGTCGGTTTAAAACCTCGGGCTTCTTTGATGTAGTGTAGCTTTCCTTGGCGTGTTAGGCTTGTCTTTAGACTGTTAAACGGAAGCGTGCCTGAGTTTGCGCACTTATGTACGTTCCTAAGATAACTGAACTATTGAAAATTAAAAACGCTGAAAACAAATGCATTCATATCCATGTAGAGTTTTGATTGTAGCGTTTTTCTCCTTTGTCTTAATGTATTAAGAAGAGTTAATTAAAAAGGAACATGTACGGTATATTTTATAATTAAGATTGATATTTTAGACAGATTGTTGGTTTAAAAACAACCATCAAAATGCTACTACGGCATTACAATTTTCAGGGGAGTGTGTGTGTGGTGGAAGGGGGGCGGGGGCGTGGGGTGCATGTCCTTAACACACATGCGTCATGGTGCTCATGTCCCAAAACAGGTCCAGTCACTCGCCTGTTTCATACCGTAATATAAGTGACTAGATTGAGAGATATGAACAGAACAAAATACAATATTTTATTCAGACGTGGGTCTTCATTTTCTGAGGACAATGTGAACGCAACTGCGTACTCTGCGTGCAGGCAGGTACTCGCCAGATGCATGTTAGGTATATTGATTGTCACATGCGGAAAGATCCCTGGTGATAAGTTAAACCGGTAAACTTTAATGAGCATGTCCTTATTAATAAATGTTACATTGGTGAAAGCAGCTTGTTTAGGAAAAGGCAAACAATTAGTTGCGGGGCACCCGTGTCCGATCTGTTAGCGTCGCGGACTTGAAAGTCCTCACAGGGGCGTCCTTGTCGTAGTGGTAGAGTCACCGATTTGTAACTCCTCTGACTGTTTAACCTCTCACCGCGTGGGTTCGAGTCCCGTTCGGAGCGAACCACTTTATGTGAGAAGGTCTTCCAGCTGACTTGCGGTGCGCCGGTGGTTCTACCCAAGCATGTGTCTGGGGTCTTCCTCCAGCAAAAAGCTTGACGTTGTTTTAATGGTCATAAATGGTCGCTGCAATGTATTAAAAACACATACAAAAAAAAAAAAAACGAAAGTCCTCAGCCCCTCACTGCGTGGGTTCGAGTCCCGGTTGGGACGAGAACTTTCATGAAGGGAGGTTTTCCAGCTAACCTGCCGTGCGCCGGTAGATCTTCTTAGATGTAAGTCTTGGGTCTTCCTCCTCCAATAATTAGCTGGACGTCGCCAATATGACCATAATTGTGACGGTCCGGTGTAACAAAAAACAAAACAATTAGTTGTATATATTAGTTTGTTAAGTGTGTACGTAGTTTCATATTCCTAGAACGAGGGGTTATCTTTATTTTATACGATATCTCTTACATGCGTGAAATGCTGACATGGCTTACATGCATAGTAAGGGCAAATGTTCCTTATCTAGAGGTGATACATTAGGTGTGTGGGTGCGGGGCCTATCGTTGAGTCTCCGACTTGCAACTTCACCTCCCCTCATCGCGTCGGTTCGAGTCCCGGTCGGATGAAAACTTTCAGCTGACGCTTGTAGAGTCGGCGGTTCTATACAAGCATCTGCCTCGGGTCTTTCTGGAGTTCCGTCATCAATGATGACTGGGCGTCACCAATATTACTGTGGTACTTTGGCGATAAAGTTTGGGATCCTGTTTTACCTTTATTGACCACACATACTCTAGAGATGCATTTCTCATTTGTTGGAGGAAGACCCCAGACTTAAGTCTGGCAAGCACCAACGGCGCATCGCAGGTTAGGTGGAAAAACTTAACCACATGAAAGTCCTCGCCCCGACCGGGACTCGAACCCACTGGGTCTGAGCGACACTAACCGCTACGGGACGCCTCTTTCTCAGTTGAGATTTTAATCCAGCTCAAATTTAGACGTCTAGAATGCTTCTTACTGGAACATACTTATTGAATTCTCATTCGTTGAATATCATTGACCTGGTATGGTTAACGTAGCGACATATCACAACGAGGTGTGTTAAATATAATTATATGCCTAAATACCGAGCAGACAATGTTTGACCTTTAGCAAAATCTCTGCTGAGAACGGATTCTGCAAGTGGAGCTGGAACAGCCATTCTACTGACCAAAACCCCTGCTAACAGGTGGTATACAGTTTAGATCTCTTTTTTTTCTAAAATAATGAAATTGGACAGTGTTAATGGTAACAGGCGCGTTTCTGCCATTACGCACTTTACGCACGTGCGTAACTCCGTTCGAAAAATCGAAAATCTAAAAGTACAAAAAACACTAAGAAAGTCGATGCCTGACCCGGGTTAGGTATGACATATTTTATTTCCGTAGTTTCTATGTTATAAAATCTTATTTCCACACCAATCAAGTTGAAAAGGTTAAAACTGATTAAACTTATACACGTCAGGATTTAGTCGTTCATATTTTGCGTTAAGCTGACCGCATTTTGCCTGTTATTCATTAGAAAAGAACCGAATGTATTCAAAAGTATTACTACAAAGGTTATTGCCCTTGTAATTGTGCGTAACTTCAAAAACGGCCCAGACACGCGCCTGAATGGTAAGGTGCTGCAAACTACTAACCATTGATTTCCTTTGTCTGTTTGAGAAGTGAGGCGTAAATCCCTATTCGTCATTGCAAATACAGTCAAACCTGTATTAAAAGACCACCATCGGGACAGGGCAAAAGTGGTCTCTTAAGACAGGTGGTCTCTTAATGCAGCATGGTTACTTTTGTGAGAACCACACTTGAAATTTACAAATTGTGTTGTATAAGCAAGGAGTAGAGAAAGCAATAACATCAATATATTTTATTAGTGTAACAGAACAGTTAGGCATGTAAAGGTCAACTAAGGTCTATAAAAATAAATAAATCAGCACATAAATAAGTGTATGTTTATCAAATATTATGTTTGTGCATTTTGTATTGTGTACATTCCTCCTGGATTTTCAGTCAGTTTGTACTTTGTGTTAAATCCTCTATCGTCTTGTAATATAATTAGTATGTAATTAAAGTATATACACTACAATTTACATGTTATCAAATTGCAAACAACAGTTCTAAAATCATCACTTAGCACTGAAATAATTATGAATGGTAGTTTGTTTCACAGATGATGTCATTCGCATGTCAATTAGAATGTGACGCTGGCACTTGACGTCCAGTCGCATCCAAAAGCCAACGATAACCTAAGTCGTTCAGCGAGTCATTTTGAGTTAATCGTTTAACTCGTTTCACTTTCGAATTTCCATGTTCATATTCGTCTATTATTTCACGTTTTTGTTTTGCAATGTTCTGAATTTGCGTTTTTCCGACGCCAAGCTCAGATGCAACAGCACGACAACTTTTCCCACTGTTCAAAAGTTTGACAACTTGGACACGATCGTCTATTGTAAGGCACGTTCGTTTAGACATGTTGATGCGTAATGCAACAAAGAACAACTGTTCCAGATATTCCATTACATTACTGTATCCAATTGCAGTTTGCGTTTTATAATTGCATATTTTAAGTTTTTAGCAAATCAATTTATCGTAATTCATACAAACATAACGTTGATTTACTTTTAAAGAAACCGATGTCGGAACATGGTCAATAAGTGTCAATACGAGCGGTAATAGGGCACACTCGATTAGGTGTGAATCGAGCGCGGGCTTGATGTGTACATCGACCCAGTGACATTACGTAATTTCCCAGTTTGACACCGCCGATTGCAGTGATTAGCATAGAAGAGCAAACGTGTAAATTAATTGCTTACTGTGTGGTCGTAACTAATGTGTGAGTGGATTAACGCGGTCGCCTATTAGGGTATAATTAAAGCATGTTTGACATGTTTATGTGCGGTCGCTGGACGCAGATCAAAGGTGGGCGCTTATTACATTACAATTACATAACAAATATGATCGGGCGGCTTTGAAGTGGTCGCATAGAGCAGGTGGTCGCCGGTTAGGGGTGGTCGTATGTTCAGGTTTGACTGTAGATATTTCCTATCTTAGCCACGCTGCAGACGTGACTAAGAAAACCACGCGACAACTCACTTTTTAGATCACGTTATATCGTCATCCGGGTTGTCGCTGTTTTAACAGAGAGCACTATTGTGTTTATTTATAGATTTGGAAAGAATGAATATTCTCAAAACACTGGAAACAATACTGTTAAATGCTTTGGATATAAATGAACCTTCGGTTACCACCTTTACGGTGGACCGTTCACCCCCAAAAAAGAATGCATACAGTCTATTTATATCACAATAATCATTACTGTATTTGCCGTGTTAGTAAAAAAGAACTACATACTCCACCCACAGGTCGCGGCCAGGCCGTCCGGTACCTGTTTGCTGACAATGGTATTAAGTACACAGAGGTCAATGTGTGCCCGGATACGGACACCTGGGTGAAGAAGTTTAAGCCCGGGATGGTGAGGCTCATATATAAACTGTGTCTTGATCATCGTTAACATCATCATCAACAACAACAAAAACATAATTATCATTGCTGCTGTTGCCAACATATTTAGCATTGCTGTTGTCGGACGTGTGGGTGTTGGGGTTCATGGTGATATAATGCGTGGTGGTGGTATAATGCGCTGTGTAATGCATAGTGTACTGTGGGATGCATGCTGTGCTGTGTAATGCGTGTTGGTGGTATAATGCGTGGTGTAATGCATAGTGTTCTGTGGAATGCATGATGCGTGGTGGTGGTGTAATCCATACGGAACTTTGGGATGCATGATGTGCTGGTGTAATGCCTGGTGGTGCTGTAATGCTTGATGGTTGTCGTGAGATGCATGGTGGTGTTATGTGATGATTCGTTTTAAATAGTGTAATGCATGATGGTAGTGTACTGCAAGGTGGTGGTGGGATGCTTGATGCGTGGGGTGGTAGTGAGATGTGTGATTGTCGTGTACATATATGTGGGGTGGTGGTGGGATGTGTGATGGCCGTGTACATGTATGTGGGGCGATGTGGGCTGTGTGATGGTCGTGTACTTGTATGTGGGTTGGTGGGGGTATGTGTGATGGTCGTGTACATGTATTAGGGTGGTGGTGGGAAGTGTGATGGCCGTGTACATGTATGTGGGGCGATGTGGGCTGTGTGATGGTCGTGTACTTGTATGTGGGGTGGTGGGTGGATGTGTGATGGTCGTGTACTTGTATGTGGGTGGTGGTGGGAAGTGTGATGGTCGTGTACATGTATGTGGGGCGGTGGTAGGATGTTTGATTGTCGTGTACATGTATGTGGGGCGGTGGTAGAATGTTTGATTGCCGTGTACATGTATGTGGGTGGTGGTGGGATGTACGATTGTTGTGCACATGTATGTGGGGTGGTGGTGGGATGTGTGATTGTCGTGTACATGTATGTGGGGCGGTGGTAGGATGTTTGATTGCCGTGTACATGTATGTGGGGTGGTGGTGGGATCTACGATTGTCGTGTACATGTATGTGGGGTGGTGAGGGGATGTATGATTGTCGTGTACGTGTATGTGGGGTGTTGGTAAGATCTTTGATTGTCGTGTACATGTATGCGGGGCGGTGGTAGGATGTTTGATTGTCGTGTACATGTATCAGGGTGGTGGTGGGAAGTGTGATGGTCGTGTACATGTATGTAAAGTGGTGGTGGGATGTGTGTTGTCGTGTACATGTATGTGGGGCGGTGGTGGGATGTGTGATGGTCGTGTACATGTATGTAAAGTGGTGGTGGGATGTGTGTTGTCGTGTACATGTATGTAAAGTGGTGGTGGGATGTGTGATGGTCGTGTACATGTATGTAAAGTGGTGGTGGGATGTGTGTTGTCGTGTACATGTATGTAAAGTGGTGGTGGGATGTGTGTTGTCGTGTACATGTATGTAAAGTGGTGGTGGGATGTGTGTTGTCGTGTACATGTATGTAAAGTGGTGGTGGGATGTGTGATGGTCGTGTACATGTATGTAAAGTGGTGGTGGGATGTGTGTTGTCGTGTACATGTATGTGGGGTGGTGGTGGGATGTGTGATGGTCGTGTACATGTATGTAAAGTGGTGGTGGGATGTGTGTTGTCGTGTACATGTATGTGGGGCGGTGGTGGGATGTGTGATTGTCGTGTACATGTATATGGGGCGGTGGTAGGATGTTTGATTGCCGTGTACATGTATGTGGGGCGGTGGTGGGATGTGTGATTGCCGTGTACATGTATGTGGGGCGGTGGTAGGATGTTTGATTGCCGTGTACATGTATGTGGGGCGGTGGTAGGATGTTTGATTGTCATGTATGTGGGGTGGTGGTGGGATGTGTGATTGTCGTGTACATGTATGTGGGGTGGTGGTGGGATGTGTGATTGCCGTGTATATGTATGTGGGGCGGTGGTAGGATGTTTGATTGCCGTGTACATGTATGTGGGGCGGTGGTGGGATGTGTGATTGCCGTGTACATGTATGTGGGGCGGTGGTAGGATGTTTGATTGCCGTGTACATGTATGTGGGGCGGTGGTAGGATGTTTGATTGTCATGTATGTGGGGTGGTGGTGGGATGTGTGATTGTCGTGTACATGTATGTGGGGCGGTGGTTGGATGTGTGATTGTTGTGTACATGTATGTGGGGGATGTGTGATGATCGTGTACATGTATGTGGAGTGGTGATAGGATGTGTGATTGTCGTGTTCATTTATGTGGGGTGTGGATTGTTTGACTGTCGTGTACATGTATGTGGGGCTGGGGTGAGATGTTTGATTGCCGTGTACATGTATGTGGGGCGGTGGTAGGATGTTTGATTGTCGTGTACATGTATGTGGGGCGGTAGTAGGATGTTTGATTGCCATGTACATGTATGTGGGGCGGTGGTAGAATGTGTGATTGTCGTGTACATGTATGTGGGGCGGTAGTATGATGTTTGATTGTCGTGTACATGTATGTGGGGCGGTGGTAGGATGTTTGATTGTCGTGTACATGTATGTGGGGCTGGGGTGGGATGTGTGATTGTTGTGTACATGTATGTGGGGCGGTGGTGGGATGTGTGATTGTCGTGTACATGTATGTGGGGCGGTGGTAGGATGTTTGATTGTCATGTACATGTATATGGGGCGTTGGTGGGATGTGTGATTGTTGTGTACATGTATGGGGACTGGGGTGGGATGTATGATGGTCGTGTACATGTATGTGGGGTGTGGATTGTTTGATTGTCGTGTACATGTATGTGGGGCTGGGGTGGGATGTTATATTGCCGTGTACATGTATGTGGGGCGGTAGTAGGATGTTTGATTGTCGTGTAAATGTATGTGGGGCGATGGTGGGATGTGTGCTTGTTGTGTACATGTATGTAGGGCGGTAGTAGAATGTTTGATTGTCGTGTACATGTATGTGGGGCGGTGGTTGGATGTGTTATTGTTGTGTACATGTATGTGGAGTGGTGATAGGATATGTGATTGTCGTGTACATGTATGTGTGGTGTGGATTGTGTGATTGGCTTGTACATGTATGTGGGGCTGGGGTGGGATGTGTGATTGTTGTGTACATGTATGGGGGTGGTGATGGGATGTTTGATTGTCGTGTACATGTATGTGGGGCTGGGGTTGGATGTGTGATTGTTGTGTACATGTATGTGGGGCTGGGGTGGGATGTGTGATTGTTGTGTACATTTATGGGGGTGGTGATGGGATGGTTGATTGTCGTGTACATGTATGTGGGGCTGGGGTGGGATGTGTGATTGTTGTGTACATGTATGGGGGTGGTGATGGGATGTTTGATTGTCGTGTACATGTAAGTGGGGCGGTGGTGGGAAGTGTAATGGTCGTGTACATGTATGTGGGGCTGGGGTGGGATGTTTGATTGACGTGTACATGTATGTGGGGCGGTGGTTGGATGTGTGATTGTCATGTACATGTATGTGGGGCTGGGGTGGGATGTGTGATTGTTGTGTACATGTATGTGGGGCGGTGGTGGGATGTGTGATTGTCGTGTACATGTATGTGGGGCGGTGGTAGGATGTTTGATTGTCATGTACATGTATATGGGGCGTTGGTGGGATGTGTGATTGTTGTGTACATGTATGGGGACTGGGGTGGGATGTGGGATTGTTGTGTACATGTATGTGGGGGATGTGTGATGGTCGTGTACATGTATGTGAAGTGGTGATAAGATGTGTGATTGTCGTGTTCATGTATGTGGGGTGTGGATTGTTTGATTGTCGTGTACATGTATGTGGGGTTGGGGTGGGATGTTTGATTGCCGTGTACATGTATGTAGGGCGGTGGTGGGATGTGTGATTGTCGTGTACATGTATGTGGGGTGGTGGGATGTGTGATTGTCGTGTACATGTATGTGGGATGTGGATTGTTTGATTGTCGTGTACATGTATGTGGGGCGGTGGTGGGATGGTTGATTGTCGTGTTCATGTATGTGGGGTGTGGATTTTTTGATTGTAGTGTACATGTATGTGGGACTGGGGTGTGATGTGTGATGGTCGTGTACATGTATGTGGAGTGGTGATAGGATGTGTGATTGTCGTGTTCATGTATGTGGGGTGTGGATTGTTTGATTGTCGTGAACATGCATGTGGGGCTGGGGTGGGATGTTATATTGCCGTGTACATGTATGTGGTGGTAGGATGTTTGATTGTCGTGTAAATGTATGTGGGGCGATGGTGGGATGTGTGATTAATGTGTACATGTATGTGGGGCGGTAGTAGGATGTTTGATTGTCGTGTACATGTATGTTGGGCGGTGGTTGGATGTGTTATTGTTGTGTACATGTATGTGGAGTGGTGATAGGATATGAGATTGTCGTGTTCATGTATGTGGGGTGTGGATTGTGTGATTGTCTTGTACATGTATGTGGGGCTGGGGTGGGATGTGTGATTGTCGTGTACATGTTTGTGGGGCGGTGGTGGGATGTGTGATTGTCGTGTACATGTATGTGGGGTGTGGATTGTTTGATTGTCGTGTACATGTATGTGGGGTGGTGGAATGTGTGATTGTTGTGTACATGTATGGGGGTGGTGATGGGATGTTTGATTGTCGTGTACATGTATGTGGGGCGGTGGTAGGATGTTTGATTGTCGTGTACATGTATGTGGGGTGGTGGGTGGATGTGTGATGGTCGTGTACATGTATGTTAGGTGGTGGTGGGATGTGTGATGGTCGTGTACATGTATATGGGACGGTGGTGGGAAGTGTAATGGTCGTATACATGTATGTAAGGTGGTGGTGGGATGTGTGATGGTCGTGTACATGTATGTTAGGTGGTGGTGGGATGTGTGATGGTTGTGTACATGTATGTGGGGCGGTGGTAGGATGTGTGATGGTTGTGTACTTGTATGTTAGGTGGTGGTGGGATGTGTGATGGTCGTGTACTTGTATGTTAGGTGGTGGGTGGATGTGTGATGGTCGTGTACATGTATGTTAGGTGGTGGGTGGATGTGTGATGGTCGTGTACATGTATGTAAGGTGGTGGTGGGATGTGTGATGGTTGTGTACTTGTATGTTAGGTGGTGGGTGGATGTGTGATGGTCGTGTACATGTATGTTAGGTGGTGGTGGGATGTGTGATGGTTGTGTACATGTATGTTAGGAGGTGGGTGGATGTGTGATGGTCGTGTACTTGTATGTTAGGTGGTGGTGGGATGTGTGATGGTTGTGTACATGTATGTTAGGTGGTGGGTGGATGTGTGATGGTTGTGTACATGTATGTTAGGTGGTGGTGGGATGTGTGATGGTTGTGTACATGTATGTGGGGTGGTGGGTGGATGTGTGATGGTCGTGTACATGTATATTAGGTGGTGGTGGGATGTGTGATGGTCGTGTACATGTATATGGGACGGTGGTGGGAAGTGTAATGGTCGTATACATGTATGTTAGGTGGTGGTGGGATGTGTGATGGTCGTGTACATGTATATGGGACGGTGGTGGGAAGTGTAATGGTCGTATACATGTATGTTAGGTGGTGGTGGGATGTGTGATGGTTGTGTACATGTATGTTAGGAGGTGGGTGGATGTGTGATGGTCGTGTACTTGTATGTTAGGTGGTGGTGGGATGTGTGATGGTTGTGTACATGTATGTAAGGTGGTGGTGGGATGTGTGATGGTTGTGTACATGTATGTGGGGCGGTGGTAGGATGTGTGATGGTTGTGTACATGTATGTTAGGTGGTGGTGGGATGTGTGATGGTTGTGTACATGTATGTAAGGTGGTGGTGGGATGTGTGATGGTTGTGTACATGTATGTAAGGTGGTGGTGGGATGTGTGATGGTTGTGTACATGTATGTAAGGTGGTGGTGGGATGTGTGATGGTTGTGTACATGTATGTAAGGTGGTGGTGGGATGTGTGATGGTTGTGTACATGTATGTTAGGTGGTGGTGGGATGTGTGATGGTTGTGTACATGTATGTTAGGTGGTGGTGGGATGTGTGATGGTTGTGTACATGTATGTTAGGTGGTGGTGGGATGTGTGATGGTCGTGTACATGTATGTTAGGTGGTGGTGGGATGTGTGATGGTCGTGTACATGTATGTTAGGTGGTGGTGGAATGTGTGATGGTTGTGTACATGTATGTTAGGTGGTGGGTGGATGTGTGATGGTCGTGTACATGTATGTTAGGTGGTGGTGGGATGTGTGATGGTCGTGTACATGTATGTTAGGTGGTGGTGGGATGTGTGATGGTCGTGTACATGTATGTTAGGTGGTGGTGGGATGTGTGATGGTTGTGTACATGTATGTTAGGTGGTGGTGGGATGTGTGATGGTTGTGTACATGTATGTAAGGTGGTGGTGGGATGTGTGATGGTTGTGTACATGTATGTGGGGCGGTGGTAGGATGTGTGATGGTTGTGTACATGTATGTAAGGTGGTGGTGGGATGTGTGATGGTTGTGTACATGTATGTAAGGTGGTGGTGGGATGTGTGATGGTTGTGTACATGTATGTAAGGTGGTGGTGGGATGTGTGATGGTTGTGTACATGTATGTAAGGTGGTGGTGGGATGTGTGATGGTTGTGTACATGTATGTTAGGTGGTGGTGGGATGTGTGATGGTCGTGTACATGTATGTTAGGTAGTGGTGGGATGTGTGATGGTCGTGTACATGTATGTTAGGTGGTGGTGGGATGTGTGATGGTTGTGTACATGTATGTTAGGTGGTGGTGGGATGTGTGATGGTTGTGTACATGTATGTTAGGTGGTGGTGGGATGTGTAATGGTTGTGTACATGTATGTGGGGCGGGGTTGGGATGTGTGATGGTCGTGTACATGTATGTTAGGTGGTGGTGGGATGTGTGATGGTCGTGTACATGTATGTTAGGTAGTGGTGGGATGTGTGATGGTCGTGTACATGTATGTTAGGTGGTGGTGGGATGTGTGATGGTCGTGTACATGTATGTTAGGTGGTGGTGGAATGTGTGATGGTTGTGTACATGTATGTAAGGTGGTGGTGGGATGTGTGATGGTCGTGTACATGTATGTGGGGTGGTGGGTGGATGTGTGATGGTTGTGTACATGTATGTTAGGTGGTGGTGGGATGTGTGATGGTCGTGTACATGTATGTTAGGTGGTGGTGGGATGTGTGATGGTCGTGTACATGTATGTTAGGTGGTGGTGGGATGTGTGATGGTCGTGTACATGTATGTTAGGTGGTGGTGGGATGTGTGATGGTCGTGTACATGTATGTTAGGTGGTGGTGGGATGTGTGATGGTTGTGTACATGTATGTTAGGTGGTGGTGGGATGTGTAATGGTTGTGTACATGTATGTGGGGCGGGGTTGGGATGTGTGATGGTTGTGTACATGTATGTAAGGTGGTGGTGGGATGTGTGATGGTTGTGTACATGTATGTAAGGTGGTGGTGGGATGTGTGATGGTTGTGTACATGTATGTAAGGTGGTGGTGGGATGTGTGATGGTTGTGTACATGTATGTAAGGTGGTGGTGGGATGTGGGATGGTCGTGTAGATGTATGTGGGGTGGTGGTGGGATGTGTGATGGTCGTGTACATGTATGTGGGGTGGTGGTGGGATGTGTGATGTTTGTGTACATGTATGTAAGGTGGTGGTGGGATGTGTGATGGTCGTGTACATGTATGTTAGGTGGTGGTGGGATGTGTGATGGTTGTGTACATGTATGTAAGGTTGTGGTGGGATGTGTGATGGTCGTGTACATGTATGTTAGGTGGTGGTGGGATGTGTGATGGTTGTGTACATGTATGTAAGGTGGTGGTGGGATGTGTGATGGTTGTGTACATGTATGTAAGGTGGTGGTGGGATGTGTGATGGTCATGTACATGTATGTAAGGTGGTGGTGGGATGTGTGATGGTTGTGTACATGTATGTAAGGTTGTGGTGGGATGTGTGATGGTCGTGTACATGTATGTAAGGTTGTGGTGGGATGTGTGATGGTCGTGTACATGTATGTGGGGTGGTGGTGGGATGTGTGATGTTTGTGTACATGTATGTAAGGTTGTGGTGGGATGTGTGATGGTTGTGTACATGTATGTTAGGTGGTGGTGGGATGTGTGATGGTTGTGTACATGTATGTGGGGCGGTGGTGGTGGGATGTGTGATGTTTGTGTACATGTATGTGGGGCGGTGGTGGTGGGATGTGTGATGGTTGTGTACATGTATGTGGGGTGGTGGTGGGATGTGTGATGTTTGTGTACATGTATGTGGGGCGGTGGTGGTGGGATGTGTGATGTTTGTGTACATGTATGTGGGGCGGTGGTGGTGGGATGTGTGATGGTCGTGTACATGTATGTGGAGTGGTGGTGGGATGTGTGATGTTTGTGTACATGTATGTAAGGTTGTGGTGGGATGTGTGATGGTCGTGTACATGTATGTGGGGTGGTGGTGGGATGTGTGATGTTTGTGTACATGTATGTTAGGTGGTGGTGGGATGTGTGATGTTTGTGTACATGTATGTGGGGCGGTGGTGGTGGGATGTGTGATGTTTGTGTACATGTATGTGGGGCGGTGGTGGTGGGATGTGTGATGTTTGTGTACATGTATGTGGGGCGGTGGTGGTGGGATGTGTGATGGTCGTGTACATGTATGTGGAGTGGTGGTGGGATGTGTGATGGTCGTGTACATGTATGTTAGGTGGTGGTGGGATGTGTGATGGTTGTGTACATGTATGTTAGGTTGTGGTGGGATGTGTGATGGTTGTGTACATGTATGTTAGGTGGTGGTGGGATGTGTGATGGTTGTGTACATGTATGTTAGGTGGTGGTGGGATGTGTGATGGTTGTGTACATGTATGTTAGGTGGTGGTGGGATGTGTGATGGTTGTGTACATGTATGTTAGGTGGTGGTGGGATGTGTGATGGTTGTGTACATGTATGTAAGGTGGTGGTGGGATGTGTTAGGGTTCACATGTATGTAGGTGGTGGTGGGATGTGTGATGGTCGTGTACATGTATGTAAGGGGGTGTGGGATGTGTGATGGTTTGTGTAAATGTATATGGGACGGTGGTGGGAAGTGTAATGGTCGTATACATGTATGTTAGGTGGTGGTGGGATGTGTGATGGTTGTGTACATGTATGTTAGGAGGTGGGTGGATGTGTGATGGTCGTGTACATGTATGTAAGGTGGTGGTGGGATGTGTGATGGTCGTGGTACATGTATGTTAGGTGTGGTGGGATGTGTGATGGTTGTGTACATGTATGTGGGGCGGGGTTGGGATGTGTGATGGTTGTGTACATGTATGTAAGGTGGTGGTGGGATGTGTGATGGTTGTGTACATGTATGTGGGGCAGGGTTGGGATGTGTGATGGTTGTGTACATGTATGTAAGGTGGTGGTGGGATGTGTGAGTGGTCGTGTACATGTATGTTAGGTGGTGGTGGGATGTGTGATGGTTGTGTACATGTATGTTAGGTGGTGGTGGGATGTGTGATGGTTGTGTACATGTACGTGGGGTGGTGGTGGGATGTGTGATGGTTGTGTACATGTATGTTAGGTGGTGGTGGGATGTGTGATGGTCGTGTACATGTATGTGGGGCGGTGGTGGGTGGATGTGTGATGGTTGTGTACATTTATGTAAGGTGGTGGTGGGATGTGTGATGGTTGTGTACATGTATGTAAGGTGGTGGTGGGATGTGTGATGGCTGTGTACATGTATGTTAGGTGGTGGTGGGATGTGTGATGGTTGTGTACATGTATGTAAGGTGGTGGTGGGATGTGTGATGGTTGTGTACATGTATGTTAGGTGGTGGTGGAATGTGTGATGGTTGTGTACATGTATGTTAGGTGGTGGTGGGATGTGTGATGGTTGTGTACATGTATGTTAGGTGGTGGTGGGATGTGTGATGGTCGTGTACATGTATGTGGGGCGGTGGTGGGTGGATGTGTGATGGTTGTGTACATTTATGTAAGGTGGTGGTGGGATGTGTGATGGTTGTGTACATGTATGTAAGGTGGTGGTGGGATGTGTGATGGTTGTGTACATGTATGTTAGGTGGTGGTGGGATGTGTGATGGTTGTGTACAAGTATGTTAGGTGGTGGTGGGATGTGTGATGGTTGTGTACATGTATGTGGGGTGGTGGGATGTTTGATGGTTGTGTACATGTATGTGGGGTGGTGGGATGTGTGATGGTTGTGTACATGTATGTTAGGTGGTGGTGGGATGTGTGATGGTCGTGTACATGTATATGGGACGGTGGTGGGATGTGTGATGGTTGTGTACATGTATGTAAGGTGGTGGTGGGATGTGTGATGGTTGTGTACATGTATGTTAGGTGGTGGTGGGATGTGTGATGGTTGTGTACATGTATGTGGGGCGGGGTTGGGATGTGTGATGGTTGTGTACATGTATGTAAGGTGGTGGTGGGATGTGTGATGGTCGTGTACATGTATGTTAGGTGGTGGTGGGATGTGTGATGGTTGTGTACATGTATGTTAGGTGGTGGTGGGATGTGTGATGGTTGTGTACATGTACGTGGGGTGGTGGTGGGATGTGTGATGGTTGTGTACATGTATGTTAGGTGGTGGTGGGATGTGTGATGGTCGTGTACATGTATGTGGGGCGGTGGTGGGTGGATGTGTGATGGTTGTGTACATTTATGTAAGGTGGTGGTGGGATGTGTGATGGTTGTGTACATGTATGTAAGGTGGTGGTGGGATGTGTGATGGCTGTGTACATGTATGTTAGGTGGTGGTGGGATGTGTGATGGTTGTGTACATGTATGTTAGGTGGTGGTGGGATGTGTGATGGTTGTGTACATGTATGTTAGGTGGTGGTGGAATGTGTGATGGTTGTGTACATGTATGTTAGGTGGTGGTGGGATGTGTGATGGTTGTGTACATGTATGTTAGGTGGTGGTGGGATGTGTGATGGTCGTGTACATGTATGTGGGGCGGTGGTGGGTGGATGTGTGATGGTTGTGTACATTTATGTAAGGTGGTGGTGGGATGTGTGATGGTTGTGTACATGTATGTAAGGTGGTGGTGGGATGTGTGATGGTTGTGTACATGTATGTTAGGTGGTGGTGGGATGTGTGATGGTTGTGTACATGTATGTTAGGTGGTGGTGGGATGTGTGATGGTTGTGTACATGTATGTGGGGTGGTGGGATGTGTGATGGTTGTGTACATGTATGTGGGGTGGTGGGATGTGTGATGGTTGTGTACATGTATGTTAGGTGGTGGTGGGATGTGTGATGGTCGTGTACATGTATATGGGACGGTGGTGGGATGTGTGATGGTTGTGTACATGTATGTAAGGTGGTGGTGGGATGTGTGATGGTTGTGTACATGTATGTTAGGTGGTGGTGGGATGTGTGATGGTTGTGTACATGTATGTTAGGTGGTGGTGGGATGTGTGATGGTTGTGTACATGTATGTTAGGTGGTGGTGGGATGTGTGATGGTTGTGTACATGTATGTAAGGTGGTGGTGGGATGTGTGATGGTCGTGTACATGTATGTAAGGTGGTGGTGGGATGTGTGATGGTTGTGTACATGTATGTAAGGTGGTGGTGGGATGTGTGATGGTTGTGTACATGTATGTAAGGTGGTGGTGGGATGTGTGATGGTCGTGTACATGTATGTAAGGTGGTGGTGGGATGTGTGATGGTTGTGTACATGTATGTAAGGTGGTGGTGGGATGTGTGATGGTTGTGTACATGTATGTTAGGTGGTGGTGGGATGTGTGATGGTTGTGTACATGTATGTAAGGTGGTGGTGGGATGTGTGATGGTTGTGTACATGTATGTTAGGTGGTGGTGGGATGTGTGATGGTTGTGTACATGTATGTGGGGCGGGGTTGGGATGTGTGATGGTTGTGTACATGTATGTAAGGTGGTGGTGGGATGTGTGATGGTCGTGTACATGTATGTTAGGTGGTGGTGGGATGTGTGATGGTTGTGTACATGTATGTTAGGTGGTGGTGGGATGTGTGATGGTTGTGTACATGTACGTGGGGTGGTGGTGGGATGTGTGATGGTTGTGTACATGTATGTTAGGTGGTGGTGGGATGTGTGATGGTCGTGTACATGTATGTGGGGCGGTGGTGGGTGGATGTGTGATGGTTGTGTACATTTATGTAAGGTGGTGGTGGGATGTGTGATGGTTGTGTACATGTATGTAAGGTGGTGGTGGGATGTGTGATGGCTGTGTACATGTATGTTAGGTGGTGGTGGGATGTGTGATGGTTGTGTACATGTATGTTAGGTGGTGGTGGGATGTGTGATGGTTGTGTACATGTATGTTAGGTGGTGGTGGAATGTGTGATGGTTGTGTACATGTATGTTAGGTGGTGGTGGGATGTGTGATGGTTGTGTACATGTATGTTAGGTGGTGGTGGGATGTGTGATGGTCGTGTACATGTATGTGGGGCGGTGGTGGGTGGATGTGTGATGGTTGTGTACATTTATGTAAGGTGGTGGTGGGATGTGTGATGGTTGTGTACATGTATGTAAGGTGGTGGTGGGATGTGTGATGGTTGTGTACATGTATGTTAGGTGGTGGTGGGATGTGTGATGGTTGTGTACATGTATGTTAGGTGGTGGTGGGATGTGTGATGGTTGTGTACATGTATGTGGGGTGGTGGGATGTGTGATGGTTGTGTACATGTATGTGGGGTGGTGGGATGTGTGATGGTTGTGTACATGTATGTTAGGTGGTGGTGGGATGTGTGATGGTCGTGTACATGTATATGGGACGGTGGTGGGATGTGTGATGGTTGTGTACATGTATGTAAGGTGGTGGTGGGATGTGTGATGGTTGTGTACATGTATGTTAGGTGGTGGTGGGATGTGTGATGGTTGTGTACATGTATGTTAGGTGGTGGTGGGATGTGTGATGGTTGTGTACATGTATGTTAGGTGGTGGTGGGATGTGTGATGGTTGTGTACATGTATGTAAGGTGCTGGTGGGATGTGTGATGGTCGTGTACATGTATGTAAGGTGGTGGTGGGATGTGTGATGGTTGTGTACATGTATGTAAGGTGGTGGTGGGATGTGTGATGGTTGTGTACATGTATGTAAGGTGGTGGTGGGATGTGTGATGGTCGTGTACATGTATGTAAGGTGGTGGTGGGATGTGTGATGGTTGTGTACATGTATGTAAGGTGGTGGTGGGATGTGTGATGGTTGTGTACATGTATGTTAGGTGGTGGTGGGATGTGTGATGGTTGTGTACATGTATGTAAGGTGGTGGTGGGATGTGTGATGGTTGTGTACATGTATGTAAGGTGGTGGTGGGATGTGTGATGGTTGTGTACATGTATGTTAGGTGGTGGTGGGATGTGTGATGGTCGTGTACATGTATGTGGGGTGGTGGTGGGATGTGTGATGGTCGTGTACATGTATGTAAGGTGGTGGTGGGATGTGTGATGGTCGTGTACATGTATGTGGGGTGGTGGTGGGATGTGTGATGGTTGTGTACATGTATGTAAGGTGGTGGTGGGATGTGTGATGGTCGTGTACATGTATGTGGGGCGGTGGTGGGATGTGTAATGGTTGTGTACATGTATGTAAGGTGGTGGTGGGAAGTGTGATGGTCGTGTACATGTATGTGGGGTGGTGGTGGGAAGTGTGATGGTTGTGTACATGTATGTAAGGTGGTGGTGGGATGGTCGTGTAGATGTATGTGGGGGGTATGGTGGATGTGGTAGTGGTTTGATGCTTGGCAGTGGATGTGTTGGTGGTGTAATGCATGGTGGTGGTTGCCATGGAAGTGGTGTGTTGCTTTGCAGCTATATGTTGCACACTGCTGTTCGTGGTGGTGGTGATCGTGTCTTTGCAGTTATTATTATTTACTTACTATTTTTATTATTTTGAAACATTTGTAAAATACTAACATAGTTATGAGTTTGTTTTATACAAACAGCTACATGCTGCAATAAGTATATAACAGTCGATATTGCTAAAATACTAGGCCTGTGTTAAATGTCCTTCCTAAACAAAAATTTTTCGCTTTCGACGATAACACTTAAGATAAATTCATCTTCGTAGATTATGTAATCAAGTTCTTGTCTGATAATAAGTCTGGGTTTATTGTTTATCAAACGATCAACACGACATAATCTAGAGTCTATGCTGTATCTTTTCAGCCGTTTGGACAAGCACCCCTTCTGAAAGACGGCGACTTTGAGCTGGCACAGTTCAATGCAATACTGCGCTATCTTGGCAGAAAACATGGTGAGTGAACATTTAATTACGTGTGTGGAACTTGACAATCATAAAGACTGTTGGAAATGGAGTTTACTCTTCCCACAACCATTAATATCCACCCCTCACCCCTTTGAAAAGTCCGATAGTGCGAGGTGTTCCGAATAAACAAAACTTGCTAAAATATACGACGACGTCGTCTTCTGATAATTTTGTTTGAAAATTTTAGGGCTGGCATAAAATGGCGAGCGAAACGAAAGTAAGAGTTTGAAAATATGATTAATGTTGAATAGAATGAGTTCAAGTTGAAATTTTGAGTGTATTTACCATCCATATTAGCAACATAGATGATAATTTAATTACTTTTACGCATTAATTCCTCATTCAAGTTGTTTATTAGTTATTTCTTAAATTTGCACTTCGACATTCCTGAAACACACACCCTCTTACCGAATGATTGCGTTATTGACTTTTTAAAACAGAATGCAGTTAACAATGTTTATCTTCAATAGAGCTTTGTGTATGTATTTTTTATATATAATTTTTGGTAAAAATCAATAAATATTTTAATGATTTTCTATGGTATGTGTCGATAGACCTGCACCCTTCTGACGTTCACGAGGCTGCCCTTGTTGACATGGTGTCGGACCATATCGAGGATGTCCGATCGGCGTACGTGAAGCTTATCTACCAGACCTATGTACGTAAACCCGGGAACTGTCTGTTGTGTTTGTCCTCTAAAGCATACTGAGGGCAAGCGTGCGCTTAATATGTACCTGATACCAAGAAAAAGGAACTGCGCAATTAATATTTCTTTGCATTATTTCGTCAATATCGTGGCAGTTTTTGCTCTAAGGTATACTTTGCAAAAAGTATTTTATCCTCTCGATTGTTCAAAGTTTTGCTATGTCATAGAATATTAAATGATTAATATTTGTTGAAAACCGTTGCAACGCCTTGATTCTCTCAAGCAAATAAAATACTCCTACAAAAGAAACGTGTGTATGTATAATCTTATACTGAGCAGAGGTAAAATTTAAATCTTTTTATTGTGGTGAAAATTGCATTTTCCACTTCGGACCAAATCTCTCTAATAAAGCTTTAAATAAAACACAAAAAAGAATGTCAGTTACTATATTTATAATATGACTGAGTTAGGTCTTACAATACAATGCCTGGGTTGCATAAATGGGCTTCGATGATCAGCGCATTATCTGCTTGTTAAAGACAGTCGATAGACTTCTACATCCTGAAAGAAATTATGTAGTTTGTATCTAAAAAATGAGGATTGTATAGTTTATTTTTGTTGATTGTGGCCAAACTTTAAAACATGCACTTTATTAAAACGCAGTCCTTCTAGGGATCCCGTTCAAATCTTAAAAAATATTTTTTTGAATACATTTTATTCAAACAACAATTTTAAACCTTAAAGTCACAATTATTTCAAAAAAGTATTGCACTCTTTTTGTTAGTATTATACTGTTATTAGTTTAGACGAGTTCTGTTTCAGTTGTTTCTTCTCAACGGCATTGGTTTTTAAAAGTTTCCATACAAAAGACCATTATGATATATATATCTTTTTTCCGAAATCTTGTAAAAACTACATGCCTATTTGAATAAAATGTTCCCTAAAATGATACTTGCACAAATAATAGCTTGATTTCATTCCTCTGCGTGGATACCGCATTTATCTGCTTGTGTCTATGCATAACATGAAAGATTTAGGCGCATTTGTGCCAACAACGCTGTCACTGAATCGATTAACAAAATCAATAAATTAGAGATGCAGTTTAAAGTATAAACTTCCATCTTAACATACCTGGTAGCGCAATCGGTAGAGCGTCGATTCCAGGTAGGGGATGTCATGGGTTCAAACCCTGGTCGCGATATGATAAAGTCAATAATATTGTAATAGTACTGCTCCCAAATGCAATTTAACAAACTTTTTAACTTTTGGGACAATAAATCTAACAAACTTTAGCCTTGCTCTGTTTTACTGTATACTTGAAGATACCTTGCACGCTCCAATTGGGTGATAAAATCGCTGTCTATATTCCTGCAGCTACGGTACAATGTTATTTCAATGTGTGCTTTCTTTGCTTCAGGACACAGAGAAAGAGAACTACATCAAAGGACTTGCCCGACAAACTAAAACCGCTGGAGGTATGACTTATTTTCCTCTTCACTGTACCAAAATATCAGTATCATCATCCTAATTATTTATTTGGGTCAATTTTTTACTGTTTTATCGGTCGTTTTCTCCTCGTTCTATTCCTCTTCCTCGTCGTCAGTACTCATCATCATCATCCGCAATAGCTCAAGCAGTAGAGCGTCGGCTTGCGGATCGGGAGGTCGCAGGTTTAAACCCCGGTCAAACCAACTTTAAAGTTTGTAGTAGTGGCTTCCCTCCTAACGCTTCAGTGCTAAGGGGACTAGCATTACACCTGACTCGTCGGTGTCAGTATAATGGACCGGCCGGGATTCAGTCCCTGGGCACCGTCATAAGCACCCCTGTGCTAATAATGATAGAAATTACAAAGTATCGGCAAAAATGCTGGCTATTCCCATCCCTATATCTGCTTCAAGTGGACACCGTCTCCAGATAACTGAAATACTGTTGGTGGGACGATAAACTCAATAAACAAAAAACAAAACTACCTAAGGTGTTTTAGTCTTCAATATACATGTTTACTATGCTTTGTTAACCACTTCAGAATCTGCTGACTAAATGGGGACACGACTTTATTTCCAAAAAAGTGAGTATTTGAAAATTGTTTTCTATAATAATAAAATCACGAGCCGGTGTGTTTATATTTAGAAACTTTAAAAAAATCTAGATAGATAACCTTACCAGCTTTGGGCATCATGTATGGAAATTTATAATAAAAGACAACGGACACGACATTCCTTTTTTAAAAACATGCGGCGTTGATGAGGCTGGGTCCTATATTTACCAAAAATGCTTATTAACAAAATTGATTAATTTGTTGCTAAAATAAAATTTTACACATCAGTTCAAGTAAAGTTTTTATCTTCTGACGATAATAATTGGTGACTCGGTATACACTAAATACCTCTAAGTTAATTTGGAAATGTTATTTGCTTTTGCAAAGCATAAACGCACTTTATATATAACCCAAAATACCTTTTGCCAATAATTGTTTAGTTTTAGTGATTGTTATAGATCATAAAATAGTTCATTGGATATCAATTTGCTTTGCTGTGTTTTGATATTCAATGTTTCTGCTGTTACCAGATCTCGTTCGCGGACTACAACTTGCTTGACCTGCTCGAGATTCACCTTCTCTTAGCCCCCGGATGTCTTGAGACGTTCCCCACCCTGAAGGCGTTCGTTGACAGAATGTTAGCGAGGGACGGTATCAAAGCATTCCGGGAGACGGAAGCCTTCAAAACTATGCCAGTGAACGGAAACGGAAAACAATAACTTTTAGAGGGACGGTTGGTTACATTTACCTGTCACTTTGCAGTGAACATGTAACACAAAAACTTGGAGGTGAAAAATAAAAATCGGTTTAAACATGTTCGAGAAAAGAAGGGGTAGTAAGAACAGCTGACAATTCGAACACCGGTGTGAGTTTTGGGAACATAGTGCTAGCCAAGTATTATTTTGTATATCTACATGCTTTTAAGACAATGAATGAGCTGTTTCATTATACATTGTTATCTGAATACATGTCAGACAATAATCGTATAAAATTTGTATTCAGTGTTTGCCGGTCCTAAATAGATATATTACATGTATCCCAAGTATATATATCGTGTCTGTTTTATTCATTACTCACGTACGTGTGTTACATATATCCAAAAGTCAGCAGCCATTTATCAGTAACTACCCGACCTGGTAATGAAATCGGTAGCGTGTCGGCTCGGGTTCGATCCCGGATAGCGACATACCAAAGTCGTTAAAAATGGAAGTGGTATAGCTCCCTTGCTTACGCTTAAGCAAATATACTGGTAGTTCATCGACTGGATGGCCCGGTGTCTGGATAATGTGACTGGGTGTGCTATCATGCCAGGTGTTCACGCCATGCTATACACAGCGAAGGCATTATTATATCTGCTTCAGGAGAACACCGTCTCTAGATAACTGAAATACAGTTGGTGGGACGATAAACCTAATAAACTATTATTATGCACCAATATTAACATGATCTTGACCTTGGAATATATCATCATTCATTTATACAACTTAACCGACAAAGATATTCAAGTTCGCCCCTTTCTTTTATGAACATCAAGGGTGTATAGCTTGGGCCCATTTCCGACTACTCCCACGCTAAATGGTTGCGGGAGAAGGGGTAAGGGGCCGCAACCCTCAGAAGCCAAATATAGAGTAAATTAGGACGTCTCAAAGTTATTTTATTTCAATTACGAAACTTAAGTTTTACTATATACATTCCATAATGAAATACCAGATTACTTTGTCGATTTATAAAATAATCAATTAATAAATTTTAGGAATATCTATGAAGGGTTTTTTTTTCCATCCTACTTATTAAGACAAAATTGAATTTAACATACATTTGATTTTGTTGTGTATCAGTTATAAAATGTAAATTAATACACGACCTGTGACACAACTTTAGCTCCAATTTTGACATTATTTTAATGCCGTTTTATTTATTTTTTCCCCTTTTTGAAGTACTTCCATGAATATAGGAGTATGCCTGGCTTCCAGCTTTAATATTAACACGTACTTAATATATAACACGTGCAAATTAATAGTCATATAGCGATGTATTCCCAATTTATTTTAAATAAATGAATAAATAGTTATCTATCTTTTAGAAAGGTATTTTTATACGCTTTCAAAATAAACATTCTTCCTCTTATTTTAATATTCTTACTTTTAAGTGAGTGTTGTATTTTAAGTGTTCTCCTAAGTTAAAAAGTTGGACTTTTTTATTGTTTCCTCAGTGCTTGTATCTATTCGACAAAAAAGGGAGATAATAAGTAGTATTTGCATAGTAAGAGTTATGCCTTTTTCAAACCAAAATATTGAATAGTGCGGACAATATATTTCTGGGGGTGAGGCTGTGGCCGAGCGGTTAGAGTCGTCGACATCTTCTTAGCCAATCACCGCGTAGACTCGAGTCCCTGTCAGGGCGAGAACTTTCATATGGGGACTTTTTTCCAGCTAACCTGCGGTAAGCCGGTGTTTCTACACAGACTTCAGTCTGGGTATTCCTTCACCAATAATTAGCTTGACGTTGCCAGTAAGACCATACTTCTGTCGGTGCGATGGAGCAAAAGATCGCGCGCACACACACACACACACACACACACAAATATATACATACATATTTCTTAACGGTTCTGATCAGATTTGTTTTAGTGGCCATAACCCAGACTAATTCCTCCTTGTATTCAAGCGAATTGATGACAAAAGATATCGAAAAGAATAACCAGTGCCGCCCTGATCCTTCAGACCCCATCGAGACTTATCTGGATTGACATATTTTACTAAAGGAATACAAGCATAAAAGTATGTGGTCAACGATAAGTATTCTAAATAAAATATCACAATGAGTCCCTCAACACGTGGAAAAAAATAAAATAAATACTCAGTGCGCCGGTGGTTCTACCTTAAACATTTGTCTGGGGTCTTCCTCCACCACAATAGCTGGGCGTCTTATTAATATCCATCAGTGTATCGCTGCGCTCTCTTTAAGAACACAAGCACGAGAATAAGGAGTAAGTTTTAATATGAGCAAAGTAGAGCATACATATTCATTTGGTTCAGAAGTAGAAAACAATGTACAACAATGCAAATAAACACAACACCAATGAATGTTTAATTTAATTGCTTTCAAAAATAACATAGTTTAAGGTAAAATAACGGTTAATTTTTGATTATTAAAAATAAAATAATATTAAAAACAAAACAATAAACGTCCGCATCTGAAATGTAGCCTTCATCCAGACGAATTGGTTATATGTTGTGATAAAATGTGGCACATTTTAGAAAAACCACGCCACAACACAATTGATAAATAGAATCACTTTAACCGCGCCGCCTACATGTCAAAGCTAAACTCAGACGCACTGTTAGTTTCATTAAATGTGGTCATAATTGCACGCAGTTTTGACAACGAAGTAGTGTATTATTATGTTATTTGTTTAGCACGTGAGAACACATGTGGTATACATGTAAATATGATAAAGACATGCCTTCATTGACGCGAAGTCACTTTATTTTACTTGTAAAAACACCAAGTCCCGCTAACATTTCGCCACTCCATTTTGCCGCTAAGTGACTCCATGTCACCGGAGGAATTATCAAATCTACGCGAAGTCACTCTTTTCCTATTTCCTCCATACTTCGTGTTTTTACGACTTTCCTCCTGAGCTGTACTGTATGCTCAGATATCATGAAGTGAGATCCGAAGTGCTTGTTTCTTTTACTTGATAAAAGTTTCTTTGAACAACATCCCAAGATCTCTGTACATTGTACTTATTTTTCAAATGATTAAAAAATTGTTAACATCACAACTGTTCAGGAGGAAATATCTGCAAATCATGTGATGCGACTTTTCAACAATAAAAAATCCTTCATTTGCCGTAGTTGTCTAATTGTAACAGGATGTCGTATATTGTAATCTGAGAAATTTCTACAAGTCATAGCTTAAAAGGATCCGGTACGTGCAAACTCTGCCTAACAGGTCGGTGAAAGTTGTCGTACAATTACAAAATAAAAACGCAAAGCTACAATGTTTTTGTTGGTTTTTATTTGAAATACATCGCAGCGACAAGCTATGATCATTATAGCGACGTCCAGTTATTTTGGTGGAGGAAGACCCCAAACAAATATATGGGTAGAACCACACGCGCACCGAAGGTCAGCTGGAAGATCCTTTCCACGTTAAGTCCTTCACCCCGTTAAGTCCCCCGCCCCCCCAAAGCAAAGTTACAAAAGTTACAATAGTAAATTATGTCGTAAAGAAGCTTCCTGTCCGTGTAATGTTTATAGTTACATATCTGAAAGACCGGAAGTTAAGAAAAATAATATTACCACCACATCGGCTATCTAAGAGTGTGGGACTATTATCCAGACATGTGTTACACAAAAACAGATTGAACACATAAAATGTATAATTTATATTTTGATCATATGTGATCATATGAAATGATATATTATTAGCATTAATACCTCATACAACTGCATTTAAAAAAATACATTAAATTGCACGAAGTCCACCAACAAAGTGCTCAAAACATATGTTATTGCCAACTACAAAGGTATTTTAGAGGAACAATAGGAAATAGGGCAAAAGGATTGAGCCACGATATCCAAAACTGTGTTTCCGCTCTCTACATGACAGATTTTTCTTAAAGGAGTAAAAAAGGCAAAATTATAAATAAACTGGTGGCTTATATTTTCAAAGTTTTGAGTTTGGTAAAAACATATGAACAGGAATTAATAAAACAGAAAGAAGGAGAAGAAAGTGAAGAAATTAATAGAATACCACCAAGAGACAATGCACAGTGGGACAATATTTAAACGTTCCAAGTTTGATTATATACTTCTCAAATTAATAAAATAAGCACTGCAATATGTAAATCACTTGCCATATTCTTATATTTCAATTTTATTTTGCACCGTTCAAATATTATTAAGAAATACAATATAAATCCATATTTACATCTAATCAATAATTAGGAATTTGGGTAAATATACAAGTGTACACACAGTTTTATATAAAAAAAAACATGTATATATTTGAGGTAAAATCAATATTGCACTATGCTGAACTTGACTCAATCTCGACACGACTATATGTTTTCATCCAAGCAGCATATGAGGCAAATAAGACCTTTACAAGTATACGCCCACACACGCTCCAAAGTTTGCATTTATGGTATTCGTTCGCATTCATTCAGAATTTTATTAGTATTTATTTATTTATTCATTTATTTTATTTATTTTATTTATTTTTTATTTATTTATTTATTTATTTGGGTTTTACGGCACACCGACACTGAACAGGTCCTGCGACGCAGAATACAAAGAAGTTTAATGTGAATAGAGAATTATCAGGTAAAAATTAACTATGTTAGTAAAATATAGAAAAATATAAAAATCTATACGGTTAAAATAATGTGAACTATAATTGAAAATAGGTTAATATATTAAACGGTCTAAAACTGTATAACGGTTATTTAATTAGTATGAACATCATGATTCTTTAAGTACGAAGTAGCACGTGTACAATAAATTAAACTGCATGGGCAATATTATACACACACACACACACACACACACATATATATATATATATATATATATATATATATATATATATATATATATACATAAAACACGTGTAAAATGTCAAAACGATATACATGTACATACTCATCCAAGTTAGGGCAATAAAGAGTAAAAGCAATGTTAACATGTCAAACAACATAAATTTGATTGAATGCAAACAATCTGATACTTTTGTGTTCTTTTTAATCGCTAATTTTACATATTTTACAGGCACCGTCCGATTTTAACAAAAGGTTCAGAATCTGTGATTTTGGTAATCTGACAGGCGCCGTGCATTTATTTCATACCGGCCGATTTCTCTCGGTTTGTGGTAAAGCAGACGCCATTTGTGACCGTAGCAGTAATTATAGACCTTATAAACTAATTTCACAAAAAGCAACATTACCTAGCAGTACAAATGCTTAAGAACATCTAGTTACATGTGTTTTAGTGCTATTCTGGCATCAACATGTTGCCATGGAAACTACGTGGCACTTTACAATGAGCGGTGGCGTGATGGTGTAAACGATGAGGTTGATGGCGCCAAGGCACATGAGACCCAGTATCCGGATGAAAGAGTGACCGGATAGAACTCAGACCGGGTTAATGATAATTCTGATAGATGGGGGCACGACGATTGATAGTTGGAACACAAAATGGATTGGACACAGACTCCCGGTGTTCAATAGCACCTTAACCTGGCAGACCTACCACACTTTGATGCATTCACTGACAAGTTTTGTTGCTGTCATCTGTAATGTTCCACAGTAGGTGTCTGATTCTGGCATGTATCGGAACTTAATGTTTTATGGAAACTGCCGATTAAGACCTTAGAACTCAGTACATGTAGTTAAAATGTTTTATGATGTCCATTTGCAATCATTCAGACCTTTAAGCACGTAAAGCATGTGCTTATTTTAGCACAAATGAGTATGTGAACAATAAATTCAAACTGTTTTGGGGCAGAGGCGAATCCAGAAAATTTGGGGGTGGGGCGGTATGAATAGTCCATTCAAAGGCATATTCAAAATTCTAACTATATGTTTTCTACAATTATAATTATCTTTTGCAATTATGACCTCTCCTAATCTAGTTAAAACAAGCCGACATGAGGTTTAAATTTTCCAATCACCAATTCACAATGAATACAATATTTCCTGAAGTCCAAAACGTGATATGCTTTATACTATTATGGAGTCGGATTATGACTTTGAAATTATATCCACGTACAAAAAGGTACACAACAAAGATGTGCAATATGGTTCCTGCACTTGCTTGCACTATCTAAGAACTGATTTAACATTCAAAACCGATTTGATTATTCTGCGCAGATGACTCAGTTGATGTGACGTCATTTCCTGCCACATGCTGAACAGTTTCCCATTGGCCGCAAGCTCTTGTACACAATCATTGGATTTGACCATCCGTATAGAGGAGTTGTAAGTGCTGTGGGCAGTCAGACATTTGGAACCCTCGTCATTTGTCAGCACAACCACTGTGTGACCTGCAATTAGGACGCAACTATAGCAAAACATTTATGAGTTTACAATCGGAACGTTACGGAGATAAATGCGTCGCCAACGTTGGCCTTGTATTTTGGCCATGTATTTTGTTTACCGCTTAATAAAGTGTAATGAAAATTATATTACCTTTTACGGAAACAAAACACTCTACATCGTATAATAATATTTTATTACCTTTAAAATTAGGAATGCTTCCCCCATTGAGCAACGCTGATTTAGGCATATAAATTGTGTATATAAATCATAATGGTGAAAAAATGTGTATTTTCTCAGCAGAGGTAACATTGTAGACTAAGATATGGACACCTTTAAAAGTCATGACACAAAATAAAAAGTATACTGGAACAAACTTAATAGAAAGTGTGTATTAAAAGCAATAACTGGCGAACAATTACATACCTCCGGTGCTTTTTGTAGCTTTAATAGTTGTTATCACCAAGTCTTTTTCTGAGCCGTTTATAAACGTTCGTCTAGTTTCTAGGTCAACAATGATGACGTAGAGACGAACTTGCGGAATTCCTTTGATGTCTTCTAGGGAAGCTACGGTGTGGAATGGCCGAGATGCCATCTTGACCCCTTCAAGATGGCGCAACATGGCGTCTGAGAGGTTGGTAAATACGCTGTCAGCACTCTCGCGTTGAAAAATGATGATGCATATTTCGTTTCGCAATTTCTTCGGTGTGCTGGGAGTAGACGATGGCTTTTAAAAGCAAAAATAAAGATTTTAATAAATTGCCGTATCTGTCTGACACAAAAGCGTGTTTAGGCGCTGGTGTCTTTTGACAGCTTTGATCAGAAACTCCAAAGAGAACATGTAAAAGAAAGGCGGAGGTGTGGTCTGACACGAGTAATTGCAGTAATGTGTGTCTTTAAAAATAGATCTGAATTGTTCCTCTTTTTTTGAAAGAATTTCCAAATGTCAAAGACGATCGTTTGCGCATAGGAATTTTCAGTAGGAAGTAAATTCAACAGTGAATCGGGCTAAAGTTCTTCAAAACTGGTGTTTAGGGTTCGAATCACGGTATGGGCACGCATGATCAACATTTGTTCTCCCTACTTTCTCACTTTGGCTATAATTTCTGCATCACTCTTCCAGATAAAGATGGAAACATGTGAAGGGGTTGTTTTTTTAATTTTAATTGTGCGCTGCTATTAATTGATTGAAGTTGCCAAAGTCTTTAAGAGCATATGCCCCAGTTGTATCTATTTTAAAAGTAAATAAATAAATAAAAATAAAACGTAAACTACATCAAATATTATTTTGATATATTCAGCATGCATAGACGTACAACATATAACAAAATAAAAATAACAGTTTTCAAGAAATTTGTCAAACTTGAGAAAAACAACTCTTTTTTTTTCTAAAATAAATTGTGGTCAAATCATTTCTTTGTCCTTGTCCGCCATCTTTTTTTACTTAGTCCCCAGAGGTGTAGCCTCCCTTTGAATTCAAGGGAAGTAACCGAGTTATCGGACTGCCCAATTGTATTGGAAATCGCATATATTATTTGTATTACACAGTGTATATATCTTATCATGTTTTATTGTTTAATCGATTGTATGCAACACATTAAAAAGATATTTATAGAAAATATTGTTAGCCATACTGTTATTGCTTATTTGAATACTTTGTAAACATGGAAAAGTGCTGGACAACTATACAGAAATTGTCTGTGACCCTATGGTCTGGGTAATGGTTATAACGAAAAACGAGCACGTAAGCCCCCTATTTTTTCATATTTAAATTCAGTATACTTTCTTTTCTAAAAAATCTGTCTAAATGATAAAATCTATGAAAGGAAATAAAATGTAGTAATAGTATCTTACAATACAATGCAAACGCTTTATATTTGTGCTCATCATGAAAAATCGTTAATATAACTACATATAACCAAACTACACCATATATTATTTAATATGTGTGTCAACTTGCATACATTAACATTTAAAACATAAATTTCTTATAAGTTTCGTATTATTAATATATTTTACATTTATATTTTTTTAATCTGTTATGATTAACTTATCGTGCAATAACATTTTGGTCGTATAACACTCTTATCAACAGTTTTGTGGGAAATGTTTTACCTTCCTCTCTAGTTTCAGTTTGGCCCTGTCCAGCAAAGTCCGTATCTCTGGGTAAACGGTGGCTTTCTCTACAAGATCTTGAAGTTTCGGGCGGCACCAACACGTGAACTGTACAGCCAACACCACCACCACGATCAGACCGAGGATCTCTAAATGTAGCAAAATATACAACCCAATGTCATTAGTCTTAGTCTTCTTACTGATTGATTGATTGATTGACTGATTTATTTGGTTGATTTATCGATTTATTGATCGATCGATCGATTTATTTATTGATCGATTGATTGATCGATCGATCGATTTATTTATTTATTGATCAATTGATTGATCAATCGGTCGATTTATTTATCTATTTATTTATCTATTTATTTATTTATTTATTTATTTATTTATTTATTTGAAGCATAACAAATGAAAGATCAATAGAGCTTCTGTTCCATTATGGTTTTATAGTCCCCTTCCTAAGCAGAACCAGTACTCATGTGATGACTGCTTGAGGCAACGAGTAATTTTTCTTGCCCAAGTACTAACATCTCGTGTCAGGTCGGCTGTCGAACCCGGGACCCAAAATACCATACACGGTAGAATAATAAATGTAAGTCATGTGGGTCAGTTGATACAAGGAACAAATATCGAATTCCGCGAACTTTCCAGATAGCCCTGGTAATGGCATTCACAATTAGCTTGTCTTGAGATTTTATAGTATCATGTCAGCCTCAAAGGCTTCTGGTATAAATAAAAGAGCATTATTTATCGGAGATGTCATCATTTTGCAGATGATTGCGTTTAAAAAAAAAGTTAAATAGTTTATTAAGAATGGGCTTGGCTGTAATATCGTTCCTAACATGTTAAGAAAGAAGTTGGATAATTATTAAACGTACAAATGTTTTTCACATACATGTTTACATTGAGCATTGTTACTTATAACCCAAAATTACGAGAGTATCACCTTACCCACTAGCCAACGGACGTTACAAAGGAGGGTATATATTTAGTTAATACGTTTTGTTATGGCAATGCAACATCTTTATATGCAAAATGTACATGTATAGCTGTACCACAATGACGCCTGAATTTGTTATGGTTTAGATACGAGAATCTAAAGTCTTTGTATGCGAAAGATTTAACCATGCAATTAAAATGCTTTTGAATGACAAATATACGTACAAGTACAACATTATCAATATACAGTGCGTTGTTTTACTGTGGTTGATTTTGGCATAATAATTGTCTTTTTATGCAAACTGTATAAGCGGTTATAATACACGGTGCGAAGTTTCATTATGAGCCATGTAGTCTTCTATGATACGAATTAACGTATTATTATTATTATATGCAATAAAATGAACTACATGCTATGTGCGTATAATAATTATGGATTTATAAATCGGTGTTTATGGATGAATTGATATATGAAAAGGGAAGGGACCTTCTGTATCAGCTTATAATTAATTAAGTAGCTGAAGTCACTGCGCCAAATTCTGATGACTGCGTGTCTAATTAAGATAATTTCGAAGTATGTTTACTTAATTGTTGCAATATATTTCTATCTGATTCCGTGTACTATTTATAAATTGCATTCCCAATTGAAGCTTAATTTAATAATATTTATCCGATTTTGATTTACTTTACCTACCATCAGAAGTGACTCGATCCGATAGTTCCGCATACTTGGTCTCAAGGCTGCTAAACTCCATGCTTATGTTGTCCAACCGTTCAAAGAACGTCGCTAGTTTTCGATCCAGAATTCCATACACGTCCGTCTGGTTGTTGATTTCACGTGCAATCATTTCCCGCGCAAACACTTGCTCTTTGAAAGCCACTTCAAGCAGCTGCAGACGTTCTATAAGATCGGTAAGAATCGGACTGGCTTCGCACTCTCCGGGAGCCTCGTTTTCATGTGGACGGTGTTCCACTTCCGGTGTGGGATTCTGGGTGCTGGTTACTGGCTGGGAATGTAGTAGAGATGTGTCCAGGAGGATCAGGACGGTAACCAGCCATCGTAATGTTGCCAAGGCGCCGATAATTGCAAAAACTAACCTGAAATTGTAGTTAAATTAAAAATATACATCTCGAGAAAAGGTCATTCATATTTTAGTAAATTAAACATCGGTCATTTTGACATGCTTATCTAATCGGTGTTGACCAAATGATAAACTGTCGGATTTGTATGATCCATGCTGCATTATTTACAGCTTGCCGGATTTTGTTGTTAACAACAATGCAAGTATATATTCTTAAAGCTTGTACATGTTCGTCTTGTCAATTTACATTTTTTTCGACCATTTATGGTAATGAAACAATGAAACACACAAATGAAAAATGCATAAACTGAAACCGGCAAGATAATGATGTTCAAATCGTCTTAGCATGAAACTTTAAGTTGCCCATGGTAACAAATCGTTCTAAAACATACATAATCATTATTTTGGCAGTAAATAAATCTTCATTTGGCAATCGTTATGTCTTTGATATACATTTACCATATATATGAATCAAATTATATTTTTAAAGAAACGGTATAATGGACAAGGGTACTGTGGCATACTTCATAATCATCTCCGATTAATAATGCATTCGTATGTATACACGAAGCCCTTGAAGCTGACAAGATACTAAAAATCCCTAGACAAAGTAATTGCGAATGCTATTGCAAGGGCTGTCGGGATATGTCGCGGAATTCGCAATTTGTTCCCTGCATTAAGTGAACCACATAACTTACTTTATTATTTTACCGTGTATAGGTATTTGGGTAAAACGTAGCAATGCTCAATGTAAATATGTGTGGGACAAAGATTTTTACTCTTAATAATCGTTCAACTTCTTTCTTAAAAATGTATCCGACAGTTTGGACCAAACATATTTTCATTAAACATTACCATAAACCATTGCTGCTTGAACAGATCTAGCAAAATGTTGTTTATAGATGTCCTACACCTTTCTGAAAAACGAACCATATGGCCACAATCGTCATTTCAAACATGAATTTCCTATCTAAGACACGTTGCACACTTACCTATTTTCAAACTAAGACAACCACCTGACCACTTATATGAAGCTATTTTTAAGATAAGAAAACCAATGCATTTATTTGGTCATAAGGTCTTAAGGTTTGTGAAATATTTTTACATATAAAGAAATATTAAAACGGACACAATTTTCGTTTAAATGAGAAAATGTTTACGTTTTGTAATTGTGCATCAAGCACATCAACATTCAACAACATGGCTTTGTATTTAAAGATTGAATCCGACAGTTTGCTAATATATCTAATTATTTAACATTTTACCCCTATTCTGTTGACATTTTGCATAATTACTGCATACAATTATAGTTAAGTGTAAGTAAAGGCTGTTTATACCTCAAATATCGTTGTTAATGTTCATTATCTTCAGACTTATAAATAGGCAAGATGGGGATTTCAGCTGGAAATAGATATCGACGTCAGAGCTGATCACCCGGATGATGATAAACGTGACATCAAAGGTAAGTGGTTATGTGGTTTACTTATTTTAAAAATAGCTAACTGTGCAGTGTAGCTCAGATATGAAAGATATTTTATGATTTTATGACGACAAATGGGATGCTGTGGTTTACATTCCACATGGGTCTATAACACCAATAAATAGCATTTAGAGTGATCTTTTCTGGTAACAATGATTTATTTGTGCTGCATGAAAGAAAAGAAAAATGTTGCAGATTGCCGAATTGCACGTTTAACATTAATGACGTTTGGTGCCTACAGGAGTGTGTCACTCACCCAGTCCATTTCAACAAGGTCGCTTGATCCATGTGACCGGACTTCAGGTTCGACACGCTGGCCACAAACGGTCTTGAGGTACCGCTGGACGTCGGGCTAAGGTCACGGACCAGGTTCAAAAACCATTGCTTTTTTCCCTGCTTCATCTTTACATCCATTTATCGATTGGCACAGACACGACTATTGTAGAACTGTCTACTTGAATTGATATCCACTTGCAGAGAAATATAACTTGCATAGACATATTATGTTTACACGCTGTAGCATCCGTGAGGATAACACTATGTACAACCTGCACTATTCACTTGAGAGCTGTCTATTTGAATACATTTCTTACAGAGCGACACCAACACTGACGCATTTCTTTCGCAATCCCTTTAAGGCATCTCTCTGTAACTCGCAGCCCTTTCACAGGCTTCAATAACATGTTTTGGATCCAAGGGAATTGCGTTCATTCCAGTAAACTCAACATGTGAGGCATTTTATCGATTGGAATAACGTATTGAGGCGATATGTTAGCGAGGATTGCTGCAGAGGCCGTGTTTTGTACTTATCGATTACTCGGATGCTTCCGTTGTGAGAGTGAACGTCAAAGGCCAAAACAATACTGGGGGGAAAAAGTCGTGACTATATTTGGCGCCGCTCTTGAGGGCTGTTTGGAGAGCGGTGCCTCTTATGGAATGCATTTTATGGGGACGATAGTATAGCTGGCACATACAGGAAATCGCAGCTTTTCTGTGAGACCTTTTCCAGAGAAAAAATACCGTGATCATTCCCGTTTTTTAACATTGTAGCTTGCAACAATAATGTGAAGCTTGCAATTATCAAAAAAGTAGCTGGCATTTATAGGAATTCACAGCTGTTTGGTGAAGTATTGTTTAACAAAAGAAACCGAGTATACCGATGTCAGCAATGCAGTTTGTAAATACAGATGTAGCAGAGAACAAGGAAAACAAACAAAGTAGCAGAACTCTACTTCCCATCACGGTTACCGTTCGTTACTGGCAAATGTTTGTGACATTAATGGACAGTGTTAGAGAGTGTTTAGTTCCCAGGATAGCATGCGCATTGGATGTCTAGCATCCTAGCTCTTTGTTGAAGTGAATTAGAACTCAGCACCTCTAGGGAATTTCGAACACGTCCTGAATTTAGGATGTGTAAAAACAAAAACTGTTGTCAACAAATTATGTATTTTTGTAATTGCGTCTTAGCGACAAACAAATTTATTTATATTTATTCACAAAGTCAAACAGTACAATTCTACTATTATTGGTGGAGGAAGACCCATAGCAAATGGTTGGGTACAACCACAGGAGCACCCAATCTCCTCACAGCGATTACGTCACGCGTTGCTACTTAAATCTCTGCCCCCAGCAATGATCACGTGACGATAGAGTATCACGTGAAGTAAACATGGCGGCCTTCATAAACTTTAAAATTTGACTTTCATAATTTCATATTTTTTCATATTTTAAGTTACTTTTTATTTTTAATATGATAAATTAATACTTTTAAAGGAAAGATACTATATTTTGAGGAGATAAGTCCAGAAAAAAATAAAAATAAAAAAAAACTATCCGCCTGTATTTGGGCGAAAAACTTGCTGGTGGCAGTGATATAATGTACTGTCAAGGGAAGTAATCACTGCGGGGAGTTTGAGGAGCACCATGTGCTAACTACATTTTAGGGATATTCTTCCGACTTCCGGCTAAGAAAACGATCATGATTTGAGCAAGTATCATTCGCTTTAGCTAGCAAGAGACCTTGACATAATAGGCGCATCTGCTACTTGTGTGTCAGTGTTATACATCTTTCAAATTTCCGTAATCATAAGATTGTGATAAAAATCGTTTGGATAAGATAATAACAAAGATATATTAAATTTGTACTTTCGCGAACACACTGTTCATAACTCAGGCGACGCACGGTATTCTAGAGCTATGTACGAGGGTATTACGAACCTAGGAATACCCGAAGTTAAGATTGCAATATCTTCAAAGGGATGATTGTCCGAGGAGGTGCTAAAGAACATCCGGTCATTATGAAATGTATTTCTACAAAATGCTCATTGGCTAAGTACCACTTATTAAATAAAGAAGCCTGTTTTAACAGTTCCCTCCCTTTGTGTAAAAGAAATAAAGACTTAGCGAAATTCATGTATTATAACATTAAGTTTTAAAATATGTACGATAGGAATTGGCTCTGTCCGTCGTTGTAGCTATTTCGCTATAATTTGATGGAAATCATGAAAGTGGGATTCAACATTATTTTGTTGTTGTTTTTTTCATTTAAGACAACCGAGCAATCCTTACCAGGTGTCTCCATATGTTTTGTTTTCACCTTTGTTAACCTGGAGAGTGTTTCGTTTTCGTGCGTTTTACGATTTTAACGTACGCTTCAAACTTTTCAACCGCATTTGTGCCGGAGAAAAATTGCGCCGCCATTTTGATTTTGAAATAGTATACGACTCAAATTCTTCTACGTCACGGATATTAACATAACACGTGATCTAGAAACTCCGCCCCCTCCAGAAACTGGATGTTCTTTAGAAATTACTTTGTCCCGAGGGCGGAATTACCCAAGGAGATCCGATTGCTGTCGACAGTAAGTTTTCGCCCCGACCGAAATTTTATATGATAATGATTTAAAAAAATCCCGATGTTATACCTACTGTGCAATCTCACGTAAAGGGTATGGAGAAAGTCACGTGGATCGAAAGTAGTCCCGACATTAGGTGAGCCAATAACAGAGGTGAATGTATGAGCCGATGGTAGAGAGTGTGACCATACTTGTTACGCTGCGATGTTATCTCAAAACAGAATAAAATAACCAACTCTATTTCGCTGTGCATCACACCAGCTCAAGTACAACTCGATTCATTGTTTGTTTGCGTCGTTTTGCTTTGGCATATGCTTTCAATAAAAATGTGGCTTTGTGTGTCAAGAATTTCACTTAAAACATTATGGGCGCCCGTGGCGTTGTATTAGAGTCGTCGATTTATAACTCATCTGACGACTTAGCCTCTCATCGCGTGGGTTCAATTGAGTCAATCCCGTTCGGGGCGAAGGACTAAAGATGGGAAGGTCTGTCAGCTGAATTGCGGTGCGCCGAGGGTTCTAACCAGACATGTGCGTGGGATCTTCCTCCGCTAAAACAGCTGGACGTCGCTTTAATAATCGGTCGCTGCGATGCATCTCAAAAGCAAAACAAAACTTTTTTTTAAAAAATGCCAGGTCTTGAAAGTTTGGAATACACCAAACACTCTTTAGCCTAATTCATTACTTGATTTTAATGTCATCTGATTCATGCCATCAAATTGAAGTCATAAAATAAATTTAAATTTCATGTGTTTTACCCAAAAGTGCCACAGCAATTTAAGTCAGTAAAACAAAAAAGACTAAACCTTATATGATTTATCGATTTAATCCGGAAATGGTGGTACCGTATTCAAGGATGACAACTTCTCCCAAATATTTCACAAGTACTAAGATAGTCGTCTCCCTTTGACCAGAAAAAATACAACATGTATTTAGAGTTTGTTGGGTTTGCCAAAATATATTGCTTTGGAAAATTCGAAATAATCAAAGACATTAATAAGTCGCTTTGCAATTTTAAAATTGTTGATATGTCACACTTGCTGACGGGCGTGTTGTAAACACGGCGATCCGTGCAAAAAATGCGGGAAATGGTCTCGCTTGATTGAATATCCGGCTTCTGGGTCGACCGATAACTGTTCAGGATCCAAGAGAAAACAACTCACTATGTCCGAGCCAGCACCGAAGAAAGTCGCAATGTCCGCTCTAGAGCAACTGAAAGCCTTCACGACCGTTGTGGCAGACTCGGGTGACATAAATGGTAAACTTAATTTTGTTATAATGTTAAATAAGTTTAATTATGAACACGTGGGTGGGGTAAGAAATTAGAACATTATCTAATACAATGTTATTGAACTTTACTTAAATATGGTTTAACATAGGATGTCAACTTCCCATGTAGAATAGAAGTGTCTGTAAATTGAACTGTTAATTGACTAATTATTATTATGTAACATGCTGCAAGACTTAAATTTATGCATTATGTAAAAACACTAATCGGAGTTCAGAATAGTTTATTTAAAAAAGGTTAATTGTTGGAAACAATTTCAAGAATGTGAGACGTGCATTCTAGCATGGTTCTGGAACATAATTCATATTATAATTAATAGTTTAACAATTTTATTTATATATACATTATTAAAGGTGCTATCCAACAGTTTGTACCAAAATATTGTCATTAATCATTTTAGTAAACAATTGTTACATGTACAGATATTGCAAAATGCTGTTTATTGATGTCCTACACCTGTCTGAAAGGTGAACCATAATGCTACAATCGTCATTACAATCACAAACTAACCAAACATAAAAAGTGTATTATAAATGGTATTATATACAGTATATCACTGTTTATAGTCAGATAATTATATTGAACATCTTCAATAATTTAACTTGTTCCATTTTCTGATATAGTTTGTAAAGGTTATCAACTAGTACCAATGTAATTGCTTGAATGACGTGATAGCATACATGTCTTGTACTCACTTAATTACTTATAATAAAAATGATAAATGTTGTTTGTATGAATTTGATCCTGCTAATAGATGTTTAATAGCCGTATTTCATTATAATTTTTGTAAGTATTTCAATTGTAACATTGCACATGTTATTTTATTTCTATTGTTAGTCAAAGCAGGGCTCCCCCTGGGTTTTTTGTTGGTCCGCGCCAACCAATGAGCCAAATTTGAAAATTATGAGCCACTTTTTTATTTCATGAGCCATTTTTATGAGCCAAATTTACATGTCAATTTTCATGTTATTTTTGTAGTATCTAATTGTATCATTTATTGTTATTAATAGACAATCCTGTACTGTCCAATTAAAAATCGCAACAAACATTTGGCTGGCTGCTTTATTATTGTCTCGCAAACTACACTAATCCTTCCCTGAGGCGATGTTTAGTCAGCAGTTATGTACCAATATGTCACCAACAATGCCTTCAGGTGAAGGCCCCATGCAAGCTTGACTGCTGTCAAGCTTCTCCTTGCTAGCGAATCACAGTACGCGTAGAAATGGTTACCAGTCTTGGCTGCTTAGCGATTCACAAAAAAAAATGCAGAAAAAATCGTGCGCCATAAGGATGTGCCAATTTTGAAAAAAATGAGCCAATTTTTTTGTTTTTGCGCCAATGGCGCATGGCAGCAGGAGCCCTGCAAAGGCCTCTGTTAGAAAAGATGTATATTATTTGCTGTGTGTGTATGTATATATAGCTTATGATTTACCTTATTAAAATAAAGGTATTATTATTATTATAATTATTATGTACAAGTATTGCAAACAGAGGTCAGATATTGTTACATATATTTGGTATAGGCAAGCTGTCTGATACCACCCTTAAGATGTATGTATGGTCCTGAAGGTTTTTGGCAGCGTGCTTTGGGGTAGACATGTGTGGGTCTCACTGTCAGTATCTACCCCTTGAATTAATTAACAATTATTAGTGTTGAATACAAATATATAAAAAATGCAGAAAAATAGTCATTATAAATTGGAATTGAAATACATAATCATTATTAATCACAATATTGTTATTAAAATTCTCATTGACCTCGATATTTATATTTCATTCCATTTGTTTGTTACAGCCATTGGGAAGTACAAGCCCACAGATGCCACCACCAATCCTTCCCTCATCCTGGCAGCAGCCACCAAGCCAGATTATAAACATCTCATTGACAGTGCCATTGAATATGCAAAAACTGCTGGCAAGTAAGTAACAAATTCTGTTTTTGTATGCATGTATGCAACTACTTTTATGCTACCTTTGATTAAATGGGACATATTGTATCCATGTCTTGGTTAGCTTGTCTTGTGAAGACCACTTTGTTCAGATTGATATGTTAAGAACACTTAAGAGAGCCTAAAGCGTGGTATGGACATAGAACATAATGACCCCATTTTGGGTGAGTGGGACACATGTCATGATGACAGTGATTTTGAACATAATAATAGTTTCTGATCAATATCTAGCAGGATCCTCCGTCCATATATGCATAAATCACAGCAATGTACGCACAAAAAATATATTCTGCATCCATGTGGATGCACAAAATATGCCCAGAATAACTCAGAAAAGGTGAGAATAATACACCTCATTTGCAAGGATATATTCAATTGATATCTCAGAAAAGATTGACTGCCATGAAAAAGCTCCATGAATCGGCACATTGGGAGATAGCAAGAGGATCTCCAGAAGAAAACAAGAAATATTGCAGTAAAGATGGAGATTACGAGGAAATTGGAGATATGCAGGTACAAGGAAGAAAGAAGGTAAACTTAATAGAAGCTGTATATCAAAAGGTTGGAGGAGCATCAACAGAAGAATTGTTAGAACAAAACGGAAGTGGCTCCATCATAAACAAGAGGAGAATGGATGAAATAGCTTCGGAAATACAGGAGGAAAGATCAAAGAAGGCCAGAATTGAACAGTTCAAAGAAATAGAATTGAAAAGCTGGCAAAAAGATGTACTAGCTTTTCTAGAAACACAGACAGATAGAGAAATCCTATCCATTTACTTATGCGCAACGATGAACGCGATAAGGTTTGAAAATGGAAAATCAGCTGACATAAAATACATTTACAACGGTGAACCGGTAGTTATATTCGACCTATGCAGAAGTCAAACAGACCACATAAACTGGGAGGTTATTGAGAGCATTTAAAACGGAGTGATGATGAGTACCAAGTACGAATCCAAGATGAAGTTCTACCAGTTTATGTGGTCTGTTTGACTTCTGTTTCTAACTCAGAAAATGTTTTGGCTATCAGCAATTTGTCCTTGATATTTTCGATGCTATGAATTTCTTACCACGTCATTGTGTATGTATATTTCCCAGCCAATCAATGCGCATGTAAAAATTAAAAGCCAACAGTTTAAGCAAGTTCGCTTACATCGGATGTTGTTAGGAATGCTGTACTGTTCAAGTGCATTAACATGTTTGGAAATGTTATTCAGTGTTTATTTACAGATGCTAATAAAGCCATTATATGGCTATAATGTTCTACTACTAAAATGACTAGGACCCCCAAAATTTCATGCTGGACCCCTGTTATCATATATCCTGCATCCAGTGGACCTTCCGAAATAAAAAAATGTAGTTTAAACCCATGATCTAGAGAAGTCATGAGCCCTCAATCTTCAAAAGTGTTTAGTAAGGTCATGATGAGAAGATGACCTCTTTTGATTTTGGTGTCGGTTGTGCAAAGTCAAAGCAGCCTTTAAGGTCATTTTTGTCACTTTTAAGGTTCTAATTTATTTGAAATGAGGGCTGTTTTACACATTTTCAGAAATTTCACTAATTCCCTTCTTCGTTTATATGAAAATAACAAATCTCCCACTTTGCGAGTGAAAATCTCCCACTTTTGCCTAAGAAAACGTTCACATGTCTAAGAGGGCAAATTATATATGTTCGACAAACATCTCTTCTATTTTTTCTTAATAATATTTGTTAATAAATGTTACATGTATGTAAAATAAACAGAAATAGAAAACAAACAATTGGCTAAGTCTGTATAGACCAGACGCAAGATGTTAGTCCTTGGCCAAGTCTTTTTAGCACATATTACTTAAGGTTGTCTAGATACCCAGTTAAGAATAATATAACCTAAGACACAGTATAATTCGTTTTATTTATTTTTCTGCAAATCCTGAACATCTGCATAAATGAACTCTGTCTGCACTTTCTTCGTTCCAGAACACTAGATGACCAGTTGCAAGCTGCAATGGACAAAGTGTTTGTTAACTTTGGGCTGGAGATCCTCAAAATCATCCCAGGTCGCGTGTCAACTGAGGTAGATGCCAGGTGAGTACATTGTGCGAATACTTTAATGGTCTGTTCATGTTTCATTTATTTGCTAAAATAAGATTGATCCTTGAAAAATGTTGATTTCATGTATTTCATCTCTTCCAAAGTATTGTTGATTTTATGACTGAAGTATATATGTAAGATGCATGTACCTGCATGCAAAAACATATAATGTTTTATGTAGATAGACATTCTTACGTATAAAATAAACATAAAAAAACATATACTTGCTTCATATGTTGAATACTTGGTCACAATCAAAAGCATACACCATTGTAAAAGGGCAGGCAACCCTAATCTTAACAACAAATAATGCCCCATATTCGACTAAAATTTTCTGCTTTGTGTAATGTTTCTGTTAACAGAAGTCACTGCAAACATTATACTATCAAGCGCTGACAAAAATGGAGCATGCTGTCTGTATTCACCAACCATTCTTAAGTAACAATTGCTCAAGTCATGGATTTCAGTCCACAATATCTTTGTTATGTATTTAGCTACATGTCTGTATTTTTGCATTACACTTTCACTTTGCTTAAAATCACATTGAAACTTCATGAATAAGGTTAGTTTTGTTGGTATGAAAATTGTGACTTTGGCTTAAGTCATGACTCATGAATGGTTGGTGAATACAGGCCTTATTTATACCTCTGAAGGCATGCTACATGTTTAACAGTGAAGGCAGCACTATAAATGTGTGCTTTACTTGGATATTGTATTAGAACAACTGAAAGACTAGTGGTGAGGTAATTAACTCAACAAACAACACTTACAAATTTAAATACCCATAAAAGTGGTAATCTGGAAACAAGATAGTATTGAACAAATTTTTTAATTTGTTTTTCTAAACTTTCGTTGTAAATTACAGCTTCATATATAGGAAGATTTTGTACTCTAAATTAGTGAACCTTTGATTAATTATAAATGTAATGAAATATTTTTATCATCAGCATGTTTAGTTACTACATGTAGTGATTATTCAGTTTAAAAAATGTATGTGCTATTGTGCTGAGATACAATGACAGGGTTTGTATTAGGCCACTTTGTTATCATACCAAAATATGTAACAAATATGGAATTGTTGAACCATTTAAAGTGCAAATGAATGAAATTTATAAAATCAGATCTTTGGTCCCTTAATGTTTCTTAATTCAACTGAATCAGATATATTTTACTGACAGAGATTTCTGGTCGACTTGGACCACGGTCCACTACCTTCGGTTGAAGGCTGCACTTGTGTCATTGAGAAACATTCTCACGACTATGTTTTTAATATTGATCATCCCGACTCATGCTGGTTAATTAACCCTTTGACTGCTATATGTGTCAATTACCCATGCTAAGTTTTTTGTTGATTTCTTATACCTTCAAACAAAATACTGAATACAGGGCCTGGAAGAGCGTCAGCTCCAGGTACAGGCGGCTCCGGGTTCGATCCCAGGCCGCGACATACCAAAGTCGATAAAAATATGGTAGTGGTATAGCTCCTTAGCTAACGCTCGAGCAAATATAAGGGACGTTTCATGACTGGTTGGCCCGATGTCAGGATAATGTGACTTGGTGTGGTATCATGCCAGGTGGTCATGGCATGCTATACACAGTGAAGGCAGCACTATATCTGCTTTAAGTAGAGACTGTCTCCAGATAACTGACATACTATTGTTGGGACGATACCCAATAAATAAAATAAACATGAAGACTAAATAGCAAATATTGTAGATCCTAATCAGACAGCCCCATAATCCCCAACTGGCTGACCTGAATTTAAACTATTTGTCTAAACTGGAATGGTTCACATCAAGACGGATAAGAGGTCAAAACCTAATTATTTACAATTTCTCTCTAGGTTTTATGTGTAAATCCCACAATAAAGTAAAATGTCACTACTTGGTGTCTGAGTGGGTCCATTCATTCGTGACTTTATCTTGGTTACCCATGACTGGTCATTAGGAAGAGAGAAGTCTCTGATGCAGATAATGAATTGATAACACTGATTTGGTCTATAAACTAAAGTATACTATTGGTCCACCCGCTAAAGAAAAATTTTCAAGCTTTAAAACTGATTCTCAACCTCCTTTGTACAAATAGACCTGGTCTATATCTCTATCAATTTAAATTGTAATTGTTATATGTAGTTATAAGCAAAACATTGGTACAAGTTTTTGAACAAGAGGGCTATGATATTCCTGAAGTGCCCACCTGAGGACCCTGGCTTTCGATATGCTTAAAATCAAACGTGCAGTGCAGCTAATGTTACTGTGCCATTGGCATCTAGTGATTCTTTTGTTAAGCAAATCTTTTCACAAATTAACGAGTCAAAGTCATGATGACGAAGATACTCATAAACTTGTGTTGTCCAAGATTGGTCCAAAAAACTCTTTCCGGATGTTTACAGGGTTATTTAATGATTTGCCCTTCTGAAATAACTTCATACCATGTGAACTGTTACGATCTCATCCAAGATTCCATGCACATTTGTTAAGGACTGGGCCATAAAAGAACGGGCATCAGAAAAGCTCTTCATATTGTGCTCAGGTGAGCCTCAATTTTATTAGCATATGGATAAAAAATAGATGTTACACATTAAAGTGAATTGGTTGTAGTTTAGCATAGATACATTAGACATAGAAACTCACAGCCTGTGTTTCGTATGACTTTTATTTATTGGGGAGCCTGTGGCATAAAGGTAGAGTTACTGACATGTAACTCCTCTGATCGCGTAGCCTCTCAACGCATGGGATCGAATCGTGTTCATGACAAAGAAGTTTATGTGGGATGGTCTTCCAGTTGACCTGCGATGGTGGTTCTACCCAAAAATTTGGGGTCCTCCACAAAAATAGCTGGACATAGCTATAACGATCATAATTGGTCGCTGCAATATATTTTAAAAACAAAAATATTTAATTTATTGCATCCAGATTGGGCCAATCAGCTTCATGTTTAATGGTGCACATGGCCTAGTGGTAGAGTTGCCGATTTGTAACTCCTTTGACTGCTTAACCTTGCACTGCAAGTCCTGTTTGGGGTGAAGGACTTAATGTCGGAAGGACATCTAACCAACTTGCAGTACACTGCTGCTTCTACCGAGACATTTGTTGGGGTCTTTCTCCACCAAGCACATGGATGTTGCTAAAATGATCATAATTGGTTGCTATGATGTATTTAAAAAATAAATAACATAATGTTTATGATGGACATATACACAAGACATATCTTCTGAATGCACAGTTTAGAAAAATTCTTCGTTGTTGGTGATAAAAGGTAAAAAGTGATGCAATACTTCTGATTTTTTATTTTTTCAACCTAAAGATGCTACAATCGATAAAAGGGCAGCCTAATGATACTAGATATAAGTACTTATCATAAAAACATGAAAAAGTTGTTAGTTACTAGATTATAAACACATTAATATTTTCATTGTAAGTAGAAAATAGTGCAGGGAAGTGCCAGTGGCCAAGCGGTTAGAGTAACTGACTTGTAACTCCTCGGTCCCTCACTGGGTGAGTTCGAGTCCCCATTGAGATGGGAACTTTAATAAGGGCCGGTTTTCCAACTAACCTGCGGTGCATGGTGGTTCTACCCAGGCATAAGTTCAGGGTCTTCCTCCACCAATTATTAGAGGGCTGTCACCAATATGACCATAATTGTGTCGTGCAATGTAACAAAAACAAAACAAAAGTGCAGGACCTGGTCCTTATCAGGCATCTCCAATATGATAAGCTTCATTAATTTGTGGGTTATGAGTTTTCCATAATTTAAAGTCATACACCTCACCCCAACATTGTTGACCGGCTGCAATAGCTCAATTGGTAGAGCGTCATCTTGCGGATTGGGAGGAAGTGGGTTCAAACCCCGGCCGGATCAAACCAAAGACTTTAAAGTTGGTAGTAGTGGCTTCCCTCCTAACGCTCGGGGCTACGGTGACAGCATTACGACTGTCTCGTTGGTGTCAGTATAATGGACCGGCCGGGTTCAGTCCCTGGGCAGCTCATAAGTGCCCCTGTGCTATAATGATAGAAATGTCGCTACACAGTATCAGCAAAAATGCCGGCAAATCCCATCCCATCCCTTCGGCGCCGTATGACCTATCAAGTGTCGGTGTGCCGTAAAACCCAAAAAACAAAACAAAAATCCCATCCCATCCCAACAGTGTTGTGTTGCATATCAACATATTGGATCATTTAAAGGTGGTATCTGAAAGTTTGCCTATACCAAATACAGATAACAATAACTGCTTTGGGAAAATTGGGCTTATTTTTTTAATAAATTTAAAGTTTAGTCTTGATAAATGGGATTTTGAAAACTTTCTGAATTGTAAGACTGAGCTTATTGCAGAAAAATTCACTGTGGATTGCTTCCAATAGTATAAAAAGCTCGATGGTGGTCTCTGCTAAAAATAGATATCCACATCAGAGTGAATTACCCGAATGACTATATAACTTGATCTCAAAAGTGAGTGGTCACATAGTTTTCTAAGTCATTAAAGTCTCTGCAGCGTGGTTCATATAGAAAATACCTGTTTGCAATGATGAGTGGTGATATGTGTTGACTGCTCACAAAGATCTAGGACATCAAAGAACAGCATTTTGCAGGAAATTTTCAGATAACATTGCCATATTTGGTTATTTGAGAAAAGAAATTTTGGTCCAAACTATCAGACACCACCTTCAATACAAATGTTTAAATAGACCATAGGGTTCCCATATAACCTTCATTCTATACCATGAGCAAAACTAAAGTAAGATAATAAAAGTGCTGCAACCACTGCGGTATCACCACTGTGGAAAAGTAGCCACCTTTTTAGACCATTGGAACAGGTGTTAATAAACTGTTGTATGTAATTTTGTGTTAGGTAATCATCCTCTCACAAAAAACACATCTCTGCCTTCAATGTTGTGGACATAAGAACATGTAGATGGATAAGTGTCAGATAACAGTATCACAGCACAATGTTACTGATGTTAGGAGGTGGGGAAGGATGTGGGCACTGGTTATATTACTGTACAATGCTTCACAGAATGCTGTAAACGTTCTAGAGGGTTCTATCAGTTTGATGCCCATTTAGTCTTGCATTTTATAATTACTTTTGCATCTAGTTTAAAAAGGCTCTGCATACTAATGTAAACTTATGCTTATTCTGCTAAGGGACATAAACTGTGTGACCAAGCCCTTCCTTTCACATCCTATCATGAAAATAGATAAAACTATTATTATTAAGTACTGAGACTCATGTTTATTCTGTTTATCTTGGATAGTTATTTATAGAAAGTCACCTGGGTAGATGTTCCCATGTTTGGCTTTAAAGGTGTTATTCAACCAGTTTGGAGCATTTCTTTTTCTTTCGTGCAGCCAAATAAATTATTGTTACCAGTAAAGATCACAAAAATTATAAATTGTTTATAGGTGCCCTACATCCATGTGAAAAGTTACACATAACACCCTGTTTGTCATAACTAAAATGTATTTCTTATAGGAACCACACTGCACAGTTAGTTTGTTTTTTTTAAAACTGAGAAAACCATGTGACCATTATTTTTGCGAGTAATCAGCTCTGACGTCGATATCTGTTTTTAGCTGAAATCCCCGTTGTGCTTATTTATAGATTTAGAAAGAAGGAACATATAAAACGGTTTATTTCATAATGGGTACTGTCACAAACTGAGACAGTGTTATAAACGGCCTTTACTTTAAGCTAAAGTATAAGGTAATGCAGTTATTATGTCCTGATTCATCAAAACAGGAGTAAGCTGATGCTTAATGTTTTATTGATGGTTAAACTGTTGAATACCACCTTTAATACATAAGGAACATAAGGAAACGGTAGATTGGTTAGTCAAATGATGTCAGTTTTTGTCTACTAAGCAGAAGGCCACAGTTTAAAATTAACCTAAGGAGTAATTTTTTTTCTAAATAAATACGGTTTACCAATATTAACTTTTGTGGATATCATAGTTATGTGCATGGTTACAAAAATTAAGAAATTAACTTATAAAAAAAGAAAAGAAAAGGGAAATTTAAAATAATGAAACACAGTAAAATTTAAATGAAATTGAATATAAGTTTAAATGCATATAGATTTACTTAAAGTCAACAAGGACATTGTACTTTCACTCTAACAACATGGTCATATCTCCTGTTATGGTTATTGGACAAGTTTTAATCATTTGCTGTTTTCATTTATCCACAAACATTGCCAAAAATTTCCAAAACCTCTCCGAAGGATTACAAAACGTTGCAGAACATAAAATACTTCATTTAAACCTTACAGCTAATACATTTTGTCACGCTTGGAATAAATGATTTTTGTTTTGATATAATTATTGGACAAGTTTTAATTGTTTGCTGTTTTCATTTACCATATCCACAAACATTGCCAAAAAGTTAGGCAACCTTTCCGAACAATTGCAAATCATTACAAAAAATAAGAAGTCTCAGTTCAGACCATTACTAATAATACTTTTTGTCACAATACGAATAGTTGAACTTTGTTAGGTCAGCTTATTAGCGTGAATCAGTAACACTCCTTCCACGGCTGATGCAGTGAACACAAAAAAATTACATTCAAGTTTGATCATTTTGGAACTATTTTGGAATTATCTATTATTCAATTATCTAAAATGTTCCAGAATTTAAGGTTTTCCCGATTACAAATAATGAACAACTGATAATTTATGGATTGACATTTTGTATGATTTCGGATGATTGACAGTGATGTGTATATAGCATGACATTATTTGATAGTGATGTGTACTTGATGTGTCATAATTTGGAAAAAATAAACACTTAAATACAGGTCACAGGATCATACAAATACTTTCTTAACTAATCAAATCATTTCAGGATTCTACTATAAACCTTATATATAACTGGACAGTGCTAAATTATTTTATATACATTGTATTTTATGAAGTTATTAATGTTGACTCATTTGACATGATATTAGGAAATATGGACAAACAGTCATTATTATATCTTAAAAAATATATATTTAAAGTGTTATTTGCTCTCAATTTGATAATGAAAATCAAAACTATATAATAGCTTTCATCTCATTTTTTGATATGGCTTAAGTAGCAATTAAACAATATAGTTCCCTTCCTTTTGCTCAACTACTGATGGCCGGGTGTAAGGATACTGTGACTGGGCATGGTATCATGCCAGGTGTTCATGGCATGCTATACACAGTGAAGGCAGCACTATATCCGCTTCAAGTGGACACCATCTCCAGATAACTGAAAAATTGTTAACAGGATAATAAACAAAACAGTGTAAAAGTATGTCTTCATAGTAAAGGTATATTTACCAAATATGGGACACAATGTTTTTATACTTGCTTGTCTTCTCATGGCCAGTTTATGGTTGGCTGATGTCCTAAAATTCTTATTTTATCAGATGACTTTCTCAATAGTTAAAGTTTTCTTTGTAAAATTTGAGCTAGAAGTGGGGTTATCAAATAGCAACACTTGATATGATTTCAACGCTATTCATAAGACTTAGGGCTGTGAACACCCACACAGTTAGTTTATTGTTACATCATTTGAGATAGGATTTGCCAGCATTTGTCCAGATACTGTGCAGCAACATTTCTATCATTATAGCACAGGGGCACTTATGATGTGCCCAGGGACTGAACCCCGGCCGGTCCATCACACTGACACCGACAAGTCGGGCGTACTGCTGTCCCCTTAACCCCGAGCGTTAGAAGGGAAGCCACGACTACCAACTTTAAAGTCTTTGGTCAGACCGGCCTCAATAGCTCAGTTGGTAGAGCATCGGCTTGCAAATTGTTAGGTCGCGGGTCCATACATCATTTGACATAATTTGACTAGTAGTTTGCAAGTGAAACAGAAAAATTATTAGTGAAGGCGGCACTATATCGGCTTCAAGTGGACACCATCTCCAAATAACTGAAATATTGTTTGTGGGATGATAAACCGAATAAACAAACACTTCTATTTTTTCTACGGGTTTTAAGGACATTGCACAGTGCAGTCACACAATTATAATCATTATAATGATATCCAGCTATAAGTTGTAAAAAAAAAACAGACCGCAGATATATGTCCAGGTAGAACCACTGGCCCACAGGATAATCTCATCACAATTTTTTTATTTCAACCAGACCATGACTCATACACTTAAGTTGAAATGCCGGTTTAAGATATTTGTGCACTTAATACAAGTTTCGATTCTTAGCCAGCTAAGGCAGATGTTTAAGGTCCAGACTTACTGGAAATTGTCTTATCAGGATTACTAACATTTGCTACTAAGGTTTTATAAGAAACTGACAGAAATTGTCATTTAAATCATGTTACAATTGTGTTACAACCGGTTACTTTTTGGGTAATTTTGACAGAAGTGGGAATCATTGTCACACGAAACATCCTGTTTCAGCAGTTGTTTTTGAAACAAAAAAGAGTATGTTTTCATTATTACTGAAATCCCTGAGCCATTGTCGAAATCAGATGTAGCAGGCTATAAGTTTACACCAACACAATCATCATCGTGTCACAAAATACACTATGGACTTTAATCAGGCTATAGTGTAGTAGTTTTGGCAAGTAAAACATTATCGTGTCCTTGAAACAAAATTTTTAAACAGTAACAGCTTCCAATATCTTGTTGCATGACTGTAAACCTTATATAGATTAGATGGGAAATTTAAACATAGCCTAAGGCTAAAAAACCGTCTGTAATACAAAACCACGTCCAGAAGGAGGGAACATGCAACAGTGACAATGTACAAGGATGTGGTTTATAGGTAGAGAAACTTGTAAATTCATTTGAAGGTCCTGTTTGACAGTTGGTAAAATTCACAAATTAAAGGAAATAAAAAAGGATTGTCTCACAATTCTTGGTACATTCAATGAAAATTAAATGTTATAAATGATGTACTGTTTAACCATTAAAACACCATATTCACATGGTTTTTGTAAATAATTTAAAAATACTAGAATCATTTCTAGTACAAAAAGCAAAGTTAGAAAGTAACTTCTTGGACATTTGTTTCAACAATAATAGTTGAGGCCTTCCAAATAATAAATGTAAATTAAAGATACCCATTAGTTCGGTCGCACTAAATTAGTTGAAAACTCAAATTTAATGTTTTATGCCATAATATAATAATAAAAGCATCAACTTAAACATTCATGTTACCAACAAGCCAAAAAAATGTCTCCAACCGGGTAATAATCTTTTACACAAATCGACAATATAAACAACAATCGACAATATAAACAACAAACGAATTTCAACGGGAAATATCGATAGTTTACGGAATATGTCGAAGCTTGGCCGAGAACCAACTACTTTACATACGAAGCCACGCCCGCCATGTTGAAAAATGTTTTGACAAGATTCCGTCTTCAACGGTGAGTATTGTTATTCTATTTATGCACATTTTCTAATGAACATGTATGATTGCTGTATGTTATTGATTCGTTCGCTATTACGCTTCCTAGTTTGGGGAGCACATGTGATGGTTTGAACTGAATTAGCCTGTTTCCTTGACACTAGTTGACAGTACTGTTGTTGTTTTTTACCGTTCAACTTTCACTTTCCGCTCGCCTATGGCTCCAGAGTATCGGAGAGATTATAGTTTATTTCAACGCAACCGATTTCCTTTTCTTTCAAAATGTGTATATTTTACTTTTCAAATTCATTATGCTGTCATAGTTGACACTAAACAACATTTTAGTATAAACGGACATTGGTCTTTCGTACCCATGTATTTTCGTAATCAAATAAAACTGCCGTTTTTGGTCGTTTTTTTAACCGTACATTCTGGCAGGCCATTCTTTAAACAAAGCAAATTTGATAACGACAACATTCATATTTCTTTAAACATGGTATTCACTTTATATTAGGATGCATTATATTAATTTTGTAGAGTAGCAGTCACCTTGTTACCATAGACGGTTTTAGACCATCCCACTGCTGGACCAATCCATGGGAACAGACCTAGAGAGAAAGGGAGGGACAGATTACCTCTTGTTATGCATGACAACCAGCCAAGCACCAGCTAACTAGTTGTGTAATTTGTGTTTTAAGTAAGTTTTTGAACTACATGTAGAATATGTACTACTAGAAATTTATGGTCCGCAACAAATTTATTATCAGATCAGTTCATAAGCTCACAATGAGGCTAGCCACTTACTATATTTTCATTATTCACATTCTTTTAACTTGAAAAAATCACTACACCACACTGAAATGCTCCTTTATAATGACAAGTAGTGTATTAATTAGTGGTAATATAATCTGTGCCCATATGCTGACTTAAATTTAAAATGAAACTAGTGCTAGTGCAACCAGTTTTAAAATTGATAGCTGATCAGTTTACTCATAAAAGTTTTGGAATGTGAGCAAGTGAATGTGTCGTCAGCTATTACTCCAGTGTCTTTGGTGGCTCACTGCATGTTTTTAGTCCTGGTTGTAATGAAAATATTCATGTGGAAGGGTCTGTCGGCTGACCCAATCTGGGCCCTCCTTCACAGTCATAACTGAACATCACTATGGTAACTTAGTAATCATTATATGGTTGCCATGTTATATCTATTGAAAAACAAAAGATGTTAAAACTCAATAATGGATTACAATATCACCACCACTGAAAACATATTATTGATATGTGACTATGCTACCTTTCATGATGTCTTCAGGTTGGGAGAATCAATATGTTGAAACAATTTTCAAACTATTTTCTTTTTTAGAGGCTTAATGATCTTATAAATATTATTTGATCCATGTTTGAGCATGCAACTATGTCAACTTAATGTGTCACTCATTAATAGTACAATTATGTGCCAGACTGTTATGATGTATTTGAAATACATGTATGATGCATGGCTCACAAAAAAGTCCAAATGTGAATATTACTGTCACTAAACTGTGTTCTAGCCCTGTTGGCTCATGGTTCCATCATAGAACATGTCATGCCAAAGTCTTTGAAAATGTGCTAGTCCATCATTATTACCAATGCTCTCATTATACAGGCTTTCTACTGGTCCCTACTTTTCCTATTTTTTTCCTACTTTTTCAACGGAGTCCTACTTTTTCAGAAATAGCCCTATTATCCCTACTTTTTGCTTCCAGAAAAGAAAATATAACATGAACCTCAAAATATTCCATTACTTGTATTTTCAGTTTCTCCATTTCTTGTGAATAGCAGTTAAGATGTGCTCGTGGGTACTCCTTGGAATGTCCATCCTATAAAGCAACATGGTCCCTTGGCCAGTCAGTCCAGACATATTGGTCAGAGGTGCCTGTCTTTCAAGCATGGACAGAACAAAGGTTTATGTTGGGCATCATCATGACAGTTACCTATGAAATAATGGTAATTCTGAATGGAACTAGTAATAAATTCCTTGTTTAGCCCTATTTTTTACTCATGAAATTTGATACTTTGCCCTACTTTTTTGTAAAAACATGCCCTACTTCTGTCATACTTTTTGTGAAGAGGCAGTAGGAAGCCTGCATTATAGCGATACTACATGATAGTGTAGTACCATTAGGGGACACTAGTGTAAAAAAAACTATATTGTCATGAAACTTATTTTCTATAAATATAGCAGATATGTATGTTGTTATTTTTCCATTGAGAGTGTTTGATTTGATTTGATTGGTTTATTGTTTTAGTGATTTTGAGACAACGGTCAGAAGAAGGGATGTTGTTGACAGAGGAAGGCATGTTGCTTATGGGATGATCATTCAGGAATGACAGTAACTTTTCCCTGGCAGGCATTTTTCAGGAGAGCATCATTATGAACAAAAAAAACCTGTCAACACAGAAGACTGACTTCTTGGAATGAACAGTTATTTGTACAAAAATAAGGGACCTGTGTGTCCCTTCTACCATTGGCAAGGAAACTAATCTAATGTACCTGTTAAATCACATTTGTATATAACATTATACCATCTAAAGAATATTGTGAGCCTGTGTTTGGGTTTCTGTGGATTTAAGTCACCCACCATATTAATTTTGAATTATTTTACATGTTATTTAAAGTATTCAGTTCCTTTTATGCGGACAAAAATACCTTTTAGAAAAAAATGTCATTGTTAATTTACTTTGTTAAACAATTACTATAAGTTTGCTAACTTGTATTATTTACCTTACAAAAAAGTTATTAGACCAGCTCAATGACTGTGTAGTACTAAGAATGTTACATTTTTCATAAATATGTCTGCTAGGGATTAAAAATTGTAACTTATCTGTTCATACTTATTTATTTTTGTATTAATTTTATCATTTATTTAATGAAGCCTATTAGAGGGACACAAATATGCATTAAATCACTTTAGTTACAATTTGATAAATATAGGAAAACATGGAGAAAGTACAGACCTGTACTGAGAGTAAAAAAAAGATTGTTTACTATGTTTGTATAAAGAATCTAGTACTGTACTGAGAGTAATAAAAGATTGTTTACTATGTTTATATAAAGAATTTAGTGCAATGGTTTTGTTAAAATTTATTTAATAATAATATTGGGTTACTTTATAAATGCTTACTTTATAAATGCTTATTTCATGTTTATGTGTAAACATGTATTTTCTCAAAATGTTTTGATTTTCTCGTGTTAGAGTTTACAAATGCTTATTGTACCTATATTGGAAATTACAAAGTCAAGTGATTCTCATTACTATTTAATTTCCTATATAGGTACTATAAACATCCAGGCAAGCCATTGCAAAACATCATCCTGACTTATGTTACAACGCATTTGTATTTTAAATGTTCGTGGGTCTTGAAATAACCGTGTACAGCACCAAAAAAAAAACATTATTCAGTTATCAATAATACTATTAAAAGCTGGATAGCAATGTAGTGTCAGTATAAAAAGATTACGGGTAATTAATACAAAATGGCAGACTCACTTGCTTTAAACCTTGTTTACATGCTAATAGGTAAGCAGGGAGCAATAAAAACAAATTTACAGCTGTCTTTTCTATTTTCTAAACCACTATGGCAAATCAAATTCTTACATGCACATACAATAAACATGTAGTCATGATGAGGGTCAGGGCTTTAAATAAGGTTGTTCAAGAGGATTAAAATGAGTGCAAGTAGACATAAGACATTTTGTATTCATGTTTAAGCTCTGTGTCTTGTTTATATTTAGATGTCATGAAATTTGTTATGTTATTTGTTTAATATTTATTTGATTTTCAAATTTATGTAACATAGTAAATAGTATCTATATGAGTATTTGAGATAGACATGTCGATAGAAGATTGAAAACTTAAGTTAGAATTTAAATGTTTGTTTTTTAATAACATTGCAAGTAAGTGAATATCAGGGGGATTGATTAAAGGCTTAACTAAATTGCAGTTTTAATCTTATTGTCATGTTTTAGGTTGTGCTTATTGAAAAATAAATAAAACAAAGTATTAATGTTATTGTTTTATTTTTTACAAAAGATGATTTTCATAGTAAAGTAATGTGTGTGAAATCAATGTCCATTTGATTGGGCAAGTTATTAGCACACATTCAGGTTATCATTGAACTTCTCTTTTAGGACATGAACCAGTTTATTTTTTGTGGCGACCTTTTCATCCACGTCAAACTTCCTTCTCATCATTTTGCCTTCAGCAGTCACCAGTATAGAATATAGAAACAGTTTGCTGTTTTCTCTACGTTGATATACAACCCACAATCATCGCACCAGTAACTTCTGTCTCTTTCGAGTCTAAAAAGTAAAGAAAAGAAACAACATATTTTACATTTTGGTTCATTAAGTTAACGAGAAAAATAATAATAACTAGGCCTGTTGTTCTCATAAATCCACATTTTAATAAAATATGTGCAATCGTTGGGAGACAACACAACTTCCATGTAAAGACAATAAAAAATATTTTTTAATTCATTATGTTATGAAGTTGTCACTCAATGGAATGCAAACCCATGCCATGTAGGATAAAGTCATGTATTTGACCTGGGGTGCTCCTTAAGCACAACAAAATTTAAAGAAACAATGTAAAAGATTTTTTTACATTTTATCACCATGTACAGTAATGTGCCAAAATATAAGGGAATGAAATGAAAACCCAGCTGGCTATATTGGCAGCTGTAAAAAAAAAAAATTACTAACAAAACATGTGTCAGATTTAGACTATAATCTTAGTCACAAACTTGTTTTTTATTTCAGTACAAAATATGTCAATATAGTCTTCAGACCATTCTTTGAGGCTATAAGACAGATGTACTGTTTTTTGTTCTCTAGTTGACAAGATGGAATCACTTTTAACATTAACATAAAATTCCTTTGGGCTGCAGTACACCGGTGACTCGACCGGGACATTTGTCTAGGGTCTTACTGCACCACTGTAGCTGGACATCATTATCATGTTTATTGGGTTTATCGTCCCACCAACAGTATTTCGGTTATTTGGAGACGGTGTCCACTTGAAGCAGATATAGTGCTGCCTTCACTGTGTATAGCATGTTGTGAAAACCTGGCATGATACCACACCCAGTCACATTATCCTGACACCGGGACATCATTATCATGAGCACATCTATATCTTTGTGATGCATTTCAAAGTCAGAAAAAAATATGAGCTGTGAAGTTAGTTGCTTTTAGTGGCATCTTTTAATGAAGGACTTGACTCGGGAGGCCCAGTGGCAGCAAACACTTGATCTCATTTCTAGGTTTCTAAATTTAATCATCATACAGTCTGAGTGATTGAAACAAAATTCATCCTTACCTTTCCTGATTGGTCACTGCACATTGCATACTCCGGCACTAATTTATCTCGCATTGGATCAGGTCATCTTTTGCATCAGGCTTTCATTTCCTGTGAACACATATGAAAATTATATTAAAGCTTTGGACTTATTATGAGAATGACAATACTCTGATTTATTGAATTTGTTTATTTAATATTGTGTTTACATACTCATTTACAATGTAAAGGAGAGGAAAAAAGTGAACCTCCTCAAGATTCTAACTAAAGACCACCCCAACTCTAGCGGATCACAATACCAACTGAGCTAAAGAGGTTAAGTGAATAAACTACCAGCGACCAATAGATGCGGTGGAGGTGGGGGGACTGCTTAGGTCGAAGATAGGGTCCCTTACTGTGTATATACATCTAGTATTTACTGCGCTTAAGTTGAATTGATCTTGATTAAAACCCCACCCACCAACATTTTCTGGATCCGCCCCTGCAGTGAAACCGCTACACTTCTCTTCTAGCAAAAAGATGTTCACTCTGAATCACATCCCAGGTTCTACAATATACCACTGTTTAATATGACGCATTACTTGAGCTTGCATGCATGTGTTTTTACAACTCTTTTTTCTGGTTAGTGGCGGGGATGCACATACCCCCTACCCCCCATCCCCACCCACCGATCCATCCCAGTTTCTTTTGGTTTGATAACCGTGGGACCTGCTAATTGTAAACAACTATTATAAAGTGGCAGTAATACGGTAACTTGAAGTTTGAACAACATTAATAATTAGCATTTCAATTTTGCTTACACGATCATTTATATTTTATGAATGATTTACGTCACAGATGTGAGCAATCATCGGCATGCAATGATAACACGTTTTATAATGGTCCAACAACAAAGAAACACGTACCATTAGGAAAAAATCGTATGCATACAGAAAGATTTTAACAAGTTTTCAGAAACTGAGAAAGCGAAAGTAGAACATTGACCTACTTGTTGTATGCTGATAGCGTCTAGCTGAGTCAGCTGCATAAAATCCTTTTTTCTACTTTCGTCCTACGACTGATTCAAGTTCTGTTGAATTTTCCTGTCTTATTTGTTTATCCTAGCACATTTTTCTATCGACACTATATCTTCAATTCAGTCAAACAAGCTTTTCGATTCAGCGTGGCCATGTTTATACATTCGCCATTGCGCTAGCGATGAACTGCGCATGCGTTATGAATGATTATGTGGCGAGAATATCGGGATTTTCACGGGCTCGTCGATCGTACGCGATTATGATTCGTACAATGTCGGAAGACTTCCACCACAAACAAATATTGCGATATATATCGATTGCAATCGGGGTCTAATTTACGTTCTTCTATGCTCAAATTTTGAACATCTTCAAATGGAGAGCTATATTTTTGCATGTAATAGGTTTGATCTGCTTTTATTTAGGTGATTTTGAACTAATGGGTGGCTTTAAATGAATATTATTATGAACAATGAGATGTTAGTAACATAAATAGCACATGTAACAAAGTAAATACATAACTTCTTAGAAATGTTTCTCAACAACACCGATTGGGACTTTCAAAATCAGTATGACCAATGACATATGGAGAGAGGTTAGAATGCTTGACTCAGTCTACAGTTATATGCGGCCATAACTGTAATGTCATGCCTTGTAAAGATAATTGACACGTTATTTTTTTTTTAAAAAATCAGTCAGTTGTTTTCATTTGGGAAATTCGCTGTACACAATGAAAGGAACACTATATCTGCTTCATGCTCAATCAGTAGAGCATTGGCTCCAGGTATGGGAGACCCCATTTTCGATCCCAGGCCATGGCATACCAGAGTCATTAAAAATGGTAGTGGTATAGCTCCCTTGTTAATACTCAAGCAAATATAAGGGTATTTCCACGACTGGTTGGCCAGGTGTCAGGATAATGTGGTTGGCCAGGTGTCAGGATAATGTGACTTGGTGTGGTATCATGCCAGGTGTTCACGACATACTATACACAGTGAAAGCAGCACTATATCTGCTTCAAGTGGACACTGTCTCTAGATAACTGAAATATTGATGGTGGGACAATAAACCCAATAAACAAACTATTTATGCTCCAAGTGAATACCTTCTCCAAATAACTAAAATTCTATTAGTGGAGTGATAAGCTGACACAACCACCACCCACACCCCTACCACCACCCCCCAAAAAACAACAACAGATTGTATTAGTTTGATATATTTGTATTCACAGAAAATATCTTTGGTGAATACAGCCCATTTTTAATAAGAATTAAAACAAAGCTGTTGCGAAATGTGTGTTAGTTTGGAAACTCCATGGGTAGTTCTTGAACTAGCCTGTACCATAGTTTCTCATGTTTGTAAGGTCGTAATTATCCAGTATTTTTATTCAGTGGTTATCACTGGTTTCTATTTATCCAGACTTGTTTAAGTTTTTAGCAAATATTGGCCACGGTTACATTAGGTTCGGCCTCCTACACTTTTATCCTGCTAACCATCTATTGATTGGGCATCAGGGCTCTTTTTCCTTCTTTAGTAGGAGCCATTTACGAGCGCCTTCCCCTCAGAAAATTTCTTTAAAATCAAGCAGTTTTCCCCAAAAAGTAACTTCACATCAGGCAGAAATACAAGGAAGACCTTTTCATTAAAAACCTACTGCTGCTATTTTTACTATGTTGAGTTTGTTATTCATTTACTTTTGAGAGTCCAGTCCACAAGGGAGGTTGTCTCGCTATCACTATTAGTCCATAAATTGTGTCCAATCTTTCACCCTAACTAGTTTATAAATAGTCCTCACTTGCTAAAGCTAACCTCTCCATAGATAAGCCTGTCACAGGAATTGAAATACTGCCAATCGAGGAAGGGTGACAAAATTGGTTGCTGATATTTAGACCAGAAAAAAAGATGTAGAACTAGAATACTGCACATGTATACTTTACTTATATGTCATCTATCTGCAGAGTGGAGTTTTTGTAGACTTCAGCTTATACAGACAGTTGGAGTATTGTCTTAGGTTACGTGTATTATATTGGTATATTTATTGTCTTTTATTGTTGTTTGTTACATCACACTGACACAATTATGATCATACTAGCGACATCTAGCTATTTTATGGTTATATGTGTGGGTAGAACCACTGGCGCATAGAAGGTCAGCTGGAAGACCACCACATATGGAAGTTTTCACCCTTACCAGGACCCAAACCTGGTGGACCGGCAGCAATAGCTCAGGTGGTAGAGCGTTGGCTTGTGGATCAGGAGGTCGTGGGTTCAAACCCCGGCCGGGTCAAACCAAAGACTTTAAAGTTGTTAGTAATGGCTTCCCTCCTTATGCTCGGGGCAAAAGGGACAGCATTACGCCTGACTGATTGGTGTCAGTATAACGGACTGGCCGGGATCAGTCCGTGGGCACCTCGTAAGTGCCTCCGTGCTATAATGATAGAAATATCGCTGCACAGTATCGGCAAAAAATGTCGGCAAATCCCATCCCAGACCTGGTGGTGAGTGAGTGGCTGAGACGTTGCATGTCTGTGATTTACCACTTTGCCATGGGCATCCCCAATATTGTACACTGGAAAAAAAAACTTAGCAGAATAGACATACACACTATTGCAGAATACTGACATGCTGACAGTAGCTGAATAAAAATGTCCAAACCATCTATTTAAAAATACAGACAAGCAATGTCAGTGTTCACAGTATATTGATTAAGACATTGTACACTTAAATCTTTAAAAAAATTTTTTTTTTTAATTAAAAACACTAAAAATTGCAGCACTGTGACATTCCCTGCTTCAAAAAAAAGGAGTCAGTTTTAGAAAATGGCAACCATTGTAGATAAGCTGATGTGTGTATTTTTGTGTCAGATGGACCGACCCTCTCAAATACAACTCTACTTTGTATGGTCATTTATACCCACAAGGTTATGGGTAAAAGATTTGTCCAATTGACCCATGTTACAGCCAGAGGTTACTATTTGCCATGTACTTGTAACCTCACACGTACCACATTTCACTGGATGCTGTATTCCTACCAGCTATGGAAAGAATGCATTTAGCATTTCAGAATCATATATACATCTAGTTTATTATATTGGATATACAACAGGGTTGTGAAAATTTTCTTTTCATTGACTAGTCTTAAACTAATAACCTGGACAAAAATGACTTGTCCGAAATCGCGCATGGTGATTGACTGTTATGGACAGGTGCCTTCATTGTACATGTACCGCCTTTACGTGTTGTTGATAAATGCTCCTGGCGTGAAACTGATTGTCTTCATCGCTAACTAGAAACCACTGTTTATTTGTTACTTGTCTGTCTGCCAATTTATGACTTGTAAGGGACTTACTATTAGATCAAGTAGCCCAAAACTGCATTTTGACTTGTCTAGGACATGGGGCTAGCATATTTTTCCAGCCCTGTAACAATACACTTATGTAAACATTGGACATTTGTTTACACTTCTGGGATTGTTTACTCTGTGACTGCTTGTTTCACATCCTATCCTGGAAATATGTAAAACTACCAATGAACCAAGAAAAAAGATAATGAAATGCGGGCGCCCGTTGCTTAGTGATGGAGTGTCCGACTTATAACTCATCAGACTGCTTAGCCTCTTACCACATGTGGTCTAGTCCCATTTGAGGCAAACGACTTAAATGTGGGAAGGTCATCCAGCTGGCCTGCAATGTGTTGGTGGGTCTACCAAGTCATTTGTCTGGTGTCTTCCTCTATCAAAATAGCTAGGCATGGCTGTAGTGATCATATTGGTCTCTGCAATGAATTTAAAAAAAGTAATACCAAAAAAATAAACACCAAACAACACAGCCTGTTTTTCTTACTAAGATTGTGCAATTTTATTGTTGTTTCAGGTTGTCCTTTGACAAGGATACCATGATTGAGCGAGCACGTAACTTCATCTCCATGTATGAGAAGGAAGGTATAAGCAAAGACAGAATTCTCATCAAACTGTCCTCAACATGGGAGGGAATCGAGGCAGCTAAGTGAGTAGGAGTAATCTCCCTTACAATGCTTTTTTTTTCTTCTTATATCAAGCAACTCTTATTTCGCTAACATGTACCCTCTAAGTCCCTCATCATGTGGGTTTGAGTCAGTGTGCTTACTTTTGTACTATTAAATACCTAAATTCTACATTCAGAGCAATATTTTCTTTGCTTTTGCTGAGTAACATCTGAAATTCTGCAAAGTACATTGACATTACTAAAGAAGCGTGCTGTAATAACAGTCTAAATAGTTTAGTTGTTGATCTTATTACTAGTGATATCCAAATACTGATGATTTCCGAGTATATACATGGTTACATTCTTATTTTAAAAAAATGCTTTTAAAATATCTCCTAGTGGCCTTAAATTAAGGTAATGTATGGGATTTAAATATTTTTGTTGTTGATTATGTTGCTGAGTTAAAAAAAAAATTTAGTGTTCTGACAAGTTTGAAACAAAATTAGGTCACTGGTAATAGGGCATAGCAGAATAATTTACAGTAGATGTATCAGTTAGTATCAAAAGTTTTTAACTATTTACATTTTAAAAGGTAAACATTCTCTATTGCCATACTTTTTTATCATTTTGTAATAACAGCCAACATGTCTTGAGCAAGCTGTTTTGGGCTGTCCCTTGTGTTGCTGGTTTATTTGAGTTTGACTCTATCTGTAGCTGTGTGTGTGTTTGTTATTTGCAGGGTGCTGGAGAGCCAGTATGGTATCCACTGTAACATGACCCTGCTGTTCAACTTTCACCAGGTAGGTATTGTAGTAGTGTTTGTGGTCGTGTGGTTGGACACTGGATGGGAGAGTCAGGGTTTAAACCTTGGACCTGTTAGAAAATGTTAGTCCTAAGGCAGGATAATTACATTGCCCTGGGTAGTAACAGTTGAAGTACTAGTTCTGCTCAGGTAATTGACCGTTAAAAGTCTCTACCAGATACCTACTGCCTGTATATATACATTGACTGGCACTGACCTTAACTTGTAAAATCAAGGATCACATTCATTTTTGGAGTTTCAACCCTGTTTGTTTATTATGTTAAGTTAACAACTAATGTTTCATAAATTATTTTATGCATATATAATCATTAGTTTGATAGCAATACAATTACATGTCAGTTGTTACATTTTTTAAAGATTATGTAAATTTTATTGTGTTTGAATGGACTTTTTACAACTGTACTAAATCCAGAAATACAAGGATATTACTGCAAAAAAAAACAACAAAAAGTATATGACATAAAAGACAGATCAAAACAATCTTGAATGACCACTTATTGGGCCCTACTTTAATCCAAATGAACTGATAAGCATATGTGCTCTATGAACCTGGGCTAGCTTCATCATCACCTTACCTATGCATGCCAGGTGACCTGATAAGCCCTCTGGTTATGCAGTAGGCATATGGTATGAACTGTATGACTGAAAGGTTTAAAGAGCTGTCAAAGTTATAATAAAATCTGTGTCTATTTAAGTTTAAACATTGTGCAGGTCAAGGTGTACACTTGAATATAACACTTGAAAAGCTCAATAATTAATTATAAACCAATATGTACCTGATCCTGTTTGTACACATGGCTGGTCAAAATTGTAATATTGAATTTAAATAAGTAAGATTTCGCCTTAATCCTTTGTTTTTCATCCTGTAAATTTTGGAGCATAATACCAGATTTATTTTTGGCCGTAATAGCTGGAGCAGTAGAGCGTCGACTTGTGGATCGGGACCAGGTCAAACCAAAGACTTTGAAGTTGGTAGTTGTGGCTTCCCTTCTTATGTTCGGGGCTAAGAGGAAAGCATTACGCCTGACTCGTCGGTGTCAGTGTAATGGACAGGCCGGGTTCTGTCCCTGGGCACCTCATAAGTCCCCCTGTGCTATAATGATAGAAATGTCGCTGCACGATATCTGCAAAAATCCCAATCGCAGCCCAGCTTTATTTCTCTGAAAGCCATTTTGTACATCTGTAAAATTTGGTGGCAATAAAGCTGAATAAAGGTCTATCATTACAAATACCCGACTTTTATAATTACCCTGACTTTTTACTTTAAATATCTAGGGTGCCACAAAGTCATGTGCCTTAAAAGAGTTGTAGCTGTCGTCAGGAGGCATTTTGAAAAAAAACTATTGTACTACGCTCTAACTTACTTTCAGCATAGTTTACTTTTTGTCTGGATGAATGTAATTATGCCAATTAATCATGAGCTGTTTTTATTAGGCAGTTATCTTAAGTCAGAAAATATTGCACTATTTAATTGGGTTTAACATGCATGCAGCTGATGATCTACTTAGAAAATGTCACACCTGCGAACTGTAAAACAACCTCGAGACAGGTAGAAAGTTACAGGTGTGAAATGGAAACTAGAAATCTAGAAATAGGTCCGTAAAGTGAAAAAGTCGATGGTTAAAATGCAGGTGCTTAAATGGTAAAATGATACAGATAAATAACACTGGGATGTTGGATCTTTGACACATTGAAAATATTGACACTGCAGTAGTTGTACAATGAGTGCCTATTGTTTAATGAACCTACATTAAAAAAAGATGCACTAAGACTTGGTGTTGTAATCAGTAGAGGAATGCTGTACAAGAGGTCCCAGGTTCAAATCCTACCAATATCACACAATTGATTTCATTAGTTCCATTAATGGTTGTCTTTTTCTTCCTTTTTTTATATCAACAGATATGACATTTTATCAACAAATTTCTTTTTTAATATTATTTTGTAACCACAGATCATTTGAAACATTTTAGTACAAGATACAACTAGATTGCTGAAAAGTTAATTTGGCAAAAAAACAAAGGAAAAGCAAACAAACCACACGACAACTGTTTTTCTTTACAAAATATATCAACCCTTGTACCACAATAGGTAGGCTGTATGCTGTAGGTGCCACGGTCCAAACTTGAGCACAAGTGAAAGAATGTCGGCTTACGGATCGGGAGGTTGCGGGATCAAAACCCGATCACGTCAAAGACTTTAAAGTTGGTAGTAGTGGCTTCCCTGCTAACACTCTAAGGGGGGCTAAAGGGACAGCATTACACCTGACTCGTCGGTGTCAGTATAATGGACCGGCCGGGTTCAGTAGTAGTATCAGCAAAAATGCAGGCAAATCCCATCCCATCCCAAACTTGAGCAATAACATTTAATATTTCCAAGTCATATGCAAATGGTAGTGATAAACATGTTGCTCCAATGTTTATGCTCAAGTAATAATACAGGTAGTTGCATTACTGGTTGGCTCGGTGTCTGTATAATATGGTTTGTTATCAGTGTCAGGTTTCATGGGCATGCTTTACACAGTAAAGGCAACCAGACCTGGTAGCGCAATCGGTAGAACTTCGGCGTCAGAGGCTGCGACATACAAAAGTCGTTAAAAATGGTAGCGGTATACATGTATCTCCCTTGCTAACGCTTAAGCAAAGGGTAGTTCCACAACTGCTTGGCCCAGTGTCAGGATCATGTGACTGGGCGTGATATCATGCCAGGTGTCCACAGCATGCTATACACAGTGAAGGCAGCACTACATCTGCTTCGAGGGAACACCATCTCCAGATAACTGAAATACTGTTAGTGGGACGATAATCCCAACAAACAAACAGACAAACACAGTGATGGCTGCCCCTGACACTTTAACTGAATACAATCTGTATATAATTGAAAAAATAGCTACTTGGGAGGCAAAACCTATTATACAAACATTTTTCTTTGTTTGCAGGCTGTAGCCTGTGCCGAGGCTAACGTCACACTGATCTCGCCATTCGTAGGTCGAATCTATGACTGGTATGTGCAGAACACTGACCAGAAGACATTTGATTATCTTAATGATCCTGGTAGGTGTTTAAACTGTTGAAAACAAGATTGTGTCTGTTGTGGCTGTGTTAACACCTGTGAAGCATGAATTGCTTGTGCAAGCAATGTAGACCCAGATCTGCCTGCTCCACCTTTAACCTGTGTGATTAGGATCTGCACTATTGGCTGCTAAGCTTCTACTCATTAGCAATTTATCATGTTATCTTTGTAAGTAGATTTTAGCATAAAATGTACAGGTTTATGATTAAATGTAGCATTATAAGGGATTACTTCCTTACAAATTGTTTATGTCAAATCTAAACAGTAATCCTTAGCCTGCCTTATCTGTTAATAACCCAAACTACAGTCTCAGTTATTGGCTTACAACTTATAGGGGGTATCTACAGGAGCATATTTTATTTTAAATCTTGAACCTTATCATATGTTTGTAATTGTATATAAAATATGTTTTCACTCTCGAAGTGAATCAGTCAATCTTTCCTATTCTTGGTACAACAGATTATTTTCTGTACAGCTGCCTCGGCTGTCCTCTGTGGTGATTTCCAAGGAATTAGTACGAATACTGAACCTGTTTTCATTATATTCTCCTCAAAGGGAATTTAACTTTTGCTTCTATCAGTCTATCAAAACTATTTTTTCTCAAATAAATTTTAAGTTATACTGTGCATTGAATGACTCCTTATAAACAATTCTAAACAGACTTCCTAAGCATAAATACCATCAAATCATATAAAACGGTAGCAAATGCTTGATTACCGTTCTTCTGTTTCTCTGAGTAGCAAATGCTTGATTACGATTCCTCTGTTTCTCTGAGTTGCCGAATGTAAACAAATGGCCATGTGCAAAGAATTGCTCTCTCTTATTGGTCAGGGACCAGAGAAAAATTATTTTCGTACAAAGCTGTTTATAGTCAGTTTAGAGTTTTGCTGCAAATACCTATTAAATTACTGCACTTATCAGGTACCATTGTATGACTAACATGTATTGCAGGTATGTGAAGTGTATTTTTCTACCAATGACATATTTCTAGCTGACCTGTGGCTTCCCTTCTAACGCTCGGGGTAAAGGGGACAGCATTACGCCTGACCCGTCGGGTCATAAGTGCCCCTGTGCTATAATGATAGAAATGTTGCTGCACAGTATCGGCAAAAATGCCGGCCCATCCCATCCCTAGCTGACCCGATGTGTGTTGTTAATGAAGTGTAGACATTGATCTGGAAATTTTCTTAACCAATAATAGCTGGGCGTCACTGTTATGACAATGCTTGTGTTGCTGTAATTTATTTTAAATACACATAAACCTGTATTGTAGGTGTTCTCAGTGTGACCCGTATCTATAACTACTATAAAAAGTTTGGCTACAAGACAGTTGTGATGGGGGCATCCTTTAGGAACACAGACCAGATCAAGGGACTGTGTGGCTGTGACCTCCTCACCATCTCGTAAGTCGTGAGATTATTGATACACCTTGTAAAATATCTACATCTTTTGTGAGAAATATCATTGGAAAATACAAAACAAAATATTTACAACTCTAAACATTGTGTTGAATTGGAATGTCCAATAGTAGACTTGGACTTTTATTAATAATGTAACAGTGTTACAAGACAAAAAATAAAATTTATATTAGTGACATATAGAGTACAAAATAGCCAAACTTATAACTCATAAACAGTGGCCCATAAAAATGCAAATTTATTAGAATATAATTGATCTTTGAGATTTATTGCTTAATAGATCAATATTACCAATACATAACACAATTAATGATGACTTTTGTCTGAGATCTTGCTTAAAACTCAAGAAATCAAACACCATTCAAACTTGAGTAAATTTTAACCAATGAAATGCTTGAGGTTGTACTTTAAATTAAGCTTAATGTTTTTCAATCTTAGACCCTTGCAGATATTGCGAGATGTTTAGAGTTCCACAACTCTTAACCCGCTGTATTTATTAACATCTATTGCTAAGTCTTAGGTACAGTATTTGTTTTAAATAATATGCAAGCATAACAAAATGTTTTTCAAAATATATGCTGAACCTGGTAGCGCCATGGGTAGAGTGTCGGCTCCCGGTTCGATCCCAGGCCACTACATACCAAAGTCATTAAAAATGATAGTGGGACTGAAATTTTTTTTAATGTGACATTTATTTTTCTTATAAAATTTCAATTAAGTACCTGGTAATCAATTGTTTCAGCACTGAAAAATCGTAACAAACATTTCTGACTGGTTGCTATCACTACATAACGGTGTCACTTGAATGTAAGAATATATGTATCAGAAATCATCTCAAACATTTGTTTTTACAGACCTGGTTTGTTGGACAAGCTGTCTCAGTCTACTGAAGACTTTGGGCAAATCCTGTCAGAGGAATCAGGTATATATAAACTGACTTATCATTTTAAGAGAGATATTTCCTTCCTTTCCTTTGTTGTATTAGTTTATTTCCTATGTCTTATTGGCCTTTAGTGCAACCATTTTCAATTCATTATTCCAGGCCAAATTGGTTAACTGGATCTACCCTGGAAATGGGCCTTGATTAGAAAAAATTATTCGAAGTGACTCTGGCACTTTCTTTTCATACTGACAGACATATAATTGTCTATATTGTTGGAACAACTGTTGTTTTTTTTATTTTCATCCAAAGACACTTTTAGATGTGGTAGGATAAAGAAGTTTTGATTTTTATTTGTAAGTTAGTTCTTTTTACTTATTAATTATTAAAAGACAACACAATATACCAATCAGATGTCAAAGATCACATGTTCAGTTACAAGCAGCGATGTGTTGTTCTTGAATAAATAAAGTAGCACTAAATGCAAATTGTTATACACCCGTCAAAGACAGGATGTATTATGGAATCACCCATGACGGGCGGGCCATTGGTGGCATCCTGATGTTTGTCTGGAGCATAACTCTATCAAAGCTATTCACTTGAAACTTTGTAGGTGGATAGATCGTACTGAGATGGAGTGCATTGCACAAGAACCATCACTCTGCACTTCATGATTTGGGATTTATTTCCCTTAGTTTAATTTTATTTTCCGAAGCATCACTCCTACATTATCAAAGCCATTGACTTGAAACTTGATACATAGATGGGTCTTATTGAGACAAAGTACATTGCTCAGGAACCATAACTCTGACCTTCATGATTTTGGAGGTATGCCCCTTTGTTTGATTTTTTTTTGTCTGAAGCATAACTCCTACATTATCAAAGCTCTTGACTTCAAACTTCATACGTGGATAGATCTCATAAAGACAGAATGCATTGCACAAGAACTGTCACTGTACACATCATGATTTTGGAGTTATTCCCCTTAGTTCAATTTTCGTACTTGATGTTTGTCTGGACCATACGACTACATTATCAAAGCTATTGACTTGAAACTTCATAGGTGGATAGATGTTATTAAAACGGAGTGCAGTGCACAAAAACTGTCACTCTGCTCTTCTTATTTTTGAGTAACTCCCCATTCTACACAAATGCCATTATTTTTAGTAGTTCCTCTTTCTTCACAAATGCCATTACTCTCGTGTAAATTTTTGTACATTTGATGTTATTCCCCTTTTATTATTATTTTCAATCACCCAGATTACAGTCCACAACAGTGCACAGCAGTTTGGCAGATTAAAGATTTTTTTTATGTTATTCTACTTTAATTTCAATTTCTCTTGCTATAATCCAGAGTGCAATCCAAAACTTTGCCATACTGCATAGCACAAGAGTGCAGAGCAGTTTGTTTCAATTTTGTTTGATACTGGCATATTTTGCTCCGCCTTGCAGTGCTCTTGTTTTAGATGGACGCATTTGAACTTTACTGTAAAGTGTTCATTGAAGAAATTTATTGTTGCGTCTACATAAAGACAAAAGAAGTCTTGATCTGTGACTTACCATGGTTTCTTGTAAAGTTGAAGTGATATGCTGTCAATAAGGTGCCTGATTGTGGTTTCTTGTAAAGTTCCAGTGACATGATGTCAATAAAGTGACTGATTGTGGTTTCTTGTAAAGTTCCAGTGACATGCTATCAATAGGGTGACTGATTGTGGTTTCTTGTAAAGTTCCAGTGACATGATGTCAATAGGGTGACTGATTGTGGTTTCTTGTAAAGTTCCAGTGACATGCTATCAATAAGGTGACTGATTGTGATTTCTTGTAAAGTTCCAGTGACATGATGTCAATAGGGTGACTGATTGTGGTTTCTTGTAAAGTTCCAGTGACATGCTATCAATAAGGTGACTGATTGTGGTTTCTTGTAAAGTTCCAATGACATGCTATCAATAGGGTGACTGATTGTGGTTTCTTGTAAAGTTCCAGTGACATGCTATCAATAGGGTGACTGATTGTGGTTTCTTGTAAAGTTCCAGTGACATGATGTCAATAATGTGACTGATTGTGGTTTCTTGTAAAGTTCCAGTGACATGATGTCAATAGGGTGACTGATTGTGGTTTCTTGTAAAGTTCCAGTGACATGATGTCAATAATGTGACTGATTACGGTTTCTTGTAAAGTTCAAGTGACATGCTATCAATAGGGTGACTGATTGTGGTTTCTTGTAAAGTTCCAGTGACATGCTATCAATAAAGTGACTGATTGTGGTTTCTTGTAAAGTTCCAGTGACATGATGTCAATAGGGTGACTGATTGTGGTTTCTTGTAAAGTTCCAATGACATGATGTCAATAAGGTGACTGATTGTGGTTTCTTGTAAAGTTCCAGTGACATGCTATCAATAAAGTGACTGATTGTGGTTTCTTGTAAAGTTCCATTGACATGATGTCAATAGGGTGACTGATTGTGGTTTCTTGTAAAGTTCCAATGACATGATGTCAATAAGGTGACTGATTGTGGTTTCTTGTAAAGTTCCATTGACATGATGTCAATAGGGTGACTGATTGTGGTTTCTTGTAAAGTTCCATTGACATGATGTCAATAGGGTGACTGATTGTGGTTTCTTGTAAAGTTCCAGTGACATGCTATCAATAATGTGACTGATTGTGGTTTCTTGTAAAGTTCCAGTGACATGATGTCAATAATGTGACTGATTGTGGTTTCTTGTAAAGTTCCAGTGACATGATGTCAATAGGGTGACTGATTGTGGTTTCTTGTAAAGTTCCAATGACATGATGTCAATAATGTGACTGATTGTGGTTTCTTGTAAAGTTCCAGTGACATGATGTCAATAGGGTGACTGATTGTGGTTTCTTGTAAAGTTCCAGTGACATGATGTCAATAATGTGACTGATTACGGTTTCTTGTAAAGTTCAAGTGACATGCTATCAATAGGGTGACTGATTGTGGTTTCTTGTAAAGTTCCAGTGACATGCTATCAATAAAGTGACTGATTGTGGTTTCTTGTAAAGTTCCAGTGACATGCTATCAATAAAGTGACTGATTGTGGTTTCTTGTAAAGTTCCAGTGACATGATGTCAATAATGTGACTGATTGTGGTTTCTTGTAAAGTTCCAATGACATGATGTCAATAAGGTGACTGATTGTGGTTTCTTGTAAAGTTCCAGTGACATGCTATCAATAAAGTGACTGATTGTGGTTTCTTGTAAAGTTCCATTGACATGATGTCAATAGGGTGACTGATTGTGGTTTCTTGTAAAGTTCCAATGACATGATGTCAATAAGGTGACTGATTGTGGTTTCTTGTAAAGTTCCATTGACATGATGTCAATAGGGTGACTGATTGTGGTTTCTTGTAAAGTTCCACTGACATGATGTCAATAGGGTGACTGATTGTGGTTTCTTGTAAAGTTCCAATGACATGATGTCAATAAAGTGACTGATTGTGGTTTCTTGTAAAGTTCCAGTGACATGATGTCAATAATGTGACTGATTGTGGTTTCTTGTAAAGTTCCAATGACATGATGTCAATAAGGTGACTGATTGTGGTTTCTTGTAAAGTTCCAGTGACATGCTATCAATAAAGTGACTGATTGTGGTTTCTTGTAAAGTTCCAGTGACATGATGTCAATAGGGTGACTGATTGTGATTTCTTGTAAAGTTCCAGGGACATGATGTCAATAGGGTGACTGATTGTGGTTTCTTGTAAAGTTCCATTGACATGATGTCAATAGGGTGACTGATTGTGGTTTCTTGTAAAGTTCCAGGGACATGATGTCAATAGGGTGACTGATTGTGGTTTCTTGTAAAGTTCCATTGACATGATGTCAATAAAGTGACTGATTGTGGTTTCTTGTAAAGTTCCAGTGACATGATGTCAATAGGGTGACTGATTGTGATTTCTTGTAAAGTTCCAGGGACATGATGTCAATAGGGTGACTGATTGTGGTTTCTTGTAAAGTTCCATTGACATGATGTCAATAGGGTGACTGATTGTGGTTTCTTGTAAAGTTCCATTGAAAAGCTATCACTCATGTGATTATTTGAATAATTGTTGAGATTTCCCACTATTCATACGTTCACACTATTATTTTGCTTCATTATACTAAAACAGGCAATAGCACTTAGCTTCTTTATATTATTCAGCCAAAAAACTTGACCTGGAAGCCGTCCAAGTTGATGAAAAAATCTTTCGCTGGGAAATGAATGAAGACGCCATGGCTAATGACAAGCTCTCAGATGGAATCCGAAAATTTGCCGTTGATGCTATCAAGTTGGAGAACATGCTCCGAGGGCTCCTGCAAGCCTGAGGAGAGACGTTTGAAGAGCGGGGAAAAAATCTTGCTCTGTGACTGTGCGACTTCATTAAGTGTCAACTAAGGCTTGAGTCCTTGAACATAGTAAATGATAAAAATCATGATAATTTAGTGCTTCCTTTCACATAAAGCTATAATAAAATATTTCATGACTATAGCTGATGATAAAATCAAGTTTTATTTGGTGCTTTTTAAATAATTTTATGGCTACATTTAGGTGTATGAAATAAGAGATAAATTTAGATAAGATACCATTATGCAGCTTTTGCAAGACATGTGTGCCTGCTTTGCTGGAAAATTTTCCATAAAATTCAACTAAAATCAATGCATTTAGCATAAGGCAGTTAGCTCTTAGCCTGCTAAGGACAAATTGACACGGGTTTGGAAAATGTCTGAAAATTGAGAATTAAATCTGGAAGCTGTCTGATCAGGATCTTCACTATTTGCTGCTTAATCTCTTATCAGTATATTTTTTTACCCTTAGTTGCTGACTTGTAACTTCTCAGCCCCTCACCACATGGGTTCGAGTCCTGGTTTGGGGAGAGAACTTCCAAGTGTGGAGGTTTTCTATCTAACTTTCGGTGCGCCGGAAGTTCTACCCATAACTTAAGTGTGTGGGACTTTCTCAACTTATCAGGACATTACCAATATGACTATAATTGTATTCCTGCGCTGTAACAAAAAGCAAAAATATCAAAACAAAATTTTTTAACCCTTGCATGTAGTTAAATGCAAATTACCTGAGACTTCAGTATGTTGTAAAATAAATGTAGCAGTCAAAAAATTTCTATTCCTGTCAAAGCCTCTTATGATTCTATGTTAGGGGTATAACGGATGTTGACACCCATGAGCACATTTTTCGCCAATTTGTTAGATTCATACATTTAGATAAAACACATTATTGAACGTGTACAAAGTCTTGGTCTGCACTTAATGAAGTTTTATAGAAAATAGAACAAAGCTTATAATTGTTTTTGTTTTAGCTTTGATAGATATATATGATAAACAGATTATTACTTTTTACTATGTCCTGTTATCAACTCCACAGTATAAAGGAATCATGTTGGTGCCCTGTTGGATTGGATCTGCATTAAAGTGCTTTAGTAGTACCATTATATAATGAATGGTGTTATGTTATTCATGTTTGACATATTGTCAAGTGTTTAGTCATTCTCAGTTATTTTCTAAGTTTTTTGTAGGTTATTTTTTTAAATCTTGTATATGTATCGCTATATTCTTGTACAAGAAATAATATTAAGAAAATGTCTATAATAAATACAGTTTAAGTGTGTGCGGTTTTTTTTTAGACTTTTTGCAGAAGGTAAGCAGGGGATGTTTAGCTGACAGTCTATATTAGAGTGTATGGTCCAACCTTCTCAAATAATGATCAAATGTTGGACTCTGCTTCACTGACATTTACAAGTAACTAAAGAATTAAATATCTATCATTAAGCAGCCATATTGCTTTATTGTATGATTAGAAGTCAGAGAATGACACACACCAAAGGTTACTTTTTATTTCATAAAAAAATAACATTTTTTTTTTTTTTTTTCATCATCTGGCCGATCAAATCAAAGACTTTAAAGTTGGAAGTAGTGGCTTCCCTCCTAAGGCTTGGGGTGAATGGGACAGCATAACGTCTGACTGGTCGGTGTCAGTATAATGGACCGGCCGGGTTCTGTCCCTGGGCACCTCATAAGTGCCCCTGTGCTATAATGATAGAAATGTTGCTGCACAGTATCGGCAAAAATGCCGGCAAATCCCATTCCAATCACTTTTCTTCATTTTCTCAGTTTTCATTTTAATATACTACTGGAGTGATGATATTTTTTTTTTCATTTTTTCTCAGCTGAATATTTTCTATATGTTTTCATACAAAAACATATTTTTGCTACACTGTTGTATCAAAAATTAAAGGGCTATTCTTGAAAAAATATATTAGCATGTTAAAACATTCAGTTATAATTAAATCAGTTGCTCTTGTTCATATACTCCTCAGGATTTATCTTAATTAATCAATAAATCTTCCAGTTAACCATGAGATACCCAAAAGTAAGATATGTGTTAATTTTAAAATAACATTATATAGAAAAATATAATTTTGGGTGATAATCTTTTTTCCATTTTTATACTTGAAATATTATTAAGAATATCTAAAAGAGTGTTAACAATTATTAAGGTTCATTTTTATTACATTGTTAAATTGGAATTTTGTTTATAGCAACACTATCAAGACAATTAATTATCCGCATGGACAAATATGCAAGAACTTTCATCATGTGTAACTAACTCCTCAGCCCCTCACTGCATGGGTTCGAGTCCTGGTCGGGCGAGAACTTTCATGTAGGGAGGTTTTTAAGAATTACAAAATTAATAGGTTAATCTAGAATGACAATACATGTGTATTTATATAAGTTAAGTTTGTTGTATTTTTTTGGTTTTGGTATTTTGAAAAATAAGTCAAAATGCATTATGCCAAGGAATTATTGAATATAATTATAGATACAGTTAATTGATTCGTTGTATGTTCAAAAACATTATCAAGATCTCTTCATCAGGTGAGTCATCTGTAATAAAATATTAGTACTATCTGAAGTCAGTTTCTTAATTTATTTTTAAGCTGGCATATTTTAAGAGCAATGAGCGCTTTTCCGCCACCCAAGGGTCGGTATGATTGTAATGCTCAGTTTCAAGTAATGTAAGCAAGAACTATCAAGCCATATCTATACTATACTAGTCTACAGTCTGGGATCTTCCTCCACTAGTAATTAGCTTGACGTCGCCAGTATGACCGTAATGAAAGACATTAATGAATATTCTCCCCTAATAATCCCTAAATGCAAGAAGGACCTTTGATTTGTTTTACTCTGTTTTTATGCTTATGCTCTATGGAGTGTATGTTGACCTTTCTGCCTTTCTTATGATACCCAGGTTAACCGTCATCAATAAACATTTCCATTTTCTTTTTTAAATGACATATCTCTATAAGTATTATAAATAATTTTGAGCTTATATTTATGCAAAAGTCAGAAATTTCATTGTTTGTTATTGCAATATCTACAAAAGTACAGGCGATAAAGTCCAAGAATTGCAACTTCAAGGACCTCCCTACTGTTGGAATACCTCGGATATTAACTAACAAGGGAGACAATTTCCATTTCACAATTGTCCCTTCCATTATGTCGGTGCGTTGTAATAAAACAGATACCTAGTGTACAATCTGGGGGTCTTCCTCCTCCAATAATCAGCTGGGCGTCGCCAATATGACCATAATTGTGTCGGGTGCGATATAAAAATAAACAAAACAAATAAGTAATATACAGACTGGAATTAAAGTCACAATTTCTTTCTAATAATTTGTATCTGCTGATATGTTTTCTGTTTCTCTGTTGTTATTTAACATCGAACCGACACAGTTATGACCATATTGACGACGCCTTGCTAAAATTTTCTCGAGGTGCCAGTGTGGGAAGAATCACCGCACACCACGATTCAGCTGGAAGACCTCCCCACAGAAAAGTTCCCGCCTCGCCCGGAACTCCAAACCACCGCTGTAGGGGAGGGGTGGGGGCCTAAGGATCTTCCCACACGAAAGTTCCCGCCTCTCCCGGCAGTCCAATCCAACGCTGTGAGGGGCTGAGGATCTGGAAGACTTCTGCCAAGATAATGACATGATATGAACTCAAACCTTATTGGGCACCTGGTTTTTTTAGTTGTTTTTATAAAAACTAACTCCAGCGTAGCTCAAAAGGGAAAAAACATGTTTGTAATAAATGCATTTTAATGACAATTGTAGTGTTAGGCTTCACAATGTATGTAGATGTAGGACATCACTCAATAGCATTTCCCAGGATCAGTTGAGGTAACAATGGTTTATTTTGTTGTTGGAGGAAAGATTTGTTTGTCCGGACTGTCGGATACCACATTAAAACGAAATATAGCCCTGGTTCAGCTTAGAAAAATACAGTGCACGTACATGCGCGTTTAATTATAGCGCGCAGATACAGTCAAGTTTACATCCTATCCTGTCCTGCACGATAGTTGAGCGTGCTGTCTCGTGACAGCTCTTGTTTCTATAAACATTATTGTTGGCAACGCGCTGGAGCGTGACGCCTGTATATGGAATGCTCACTGAAATTTGCACATGTCCTAATTCGGTAATCGGCGTTCTCTTTTATGTTTTTATTTTTAAATTAATTTGTGTGTGTCCTCAACTTTAAAAAAATGAAAATAAACAATAAGTTACGGAGAAAATATACTACTTTCGAGAAATATACAAAAAGATACTTCGCATCAACGACTTTTCTTGTGTTTTTTATTATGCTCCCCAAAGGGCGAGCATATAGTCGCCGCTTTCTTCTAATCGAACTCCTCGTGTAATTCCGTCCTCGGGACAGTCATCCCTAGGAGGTATCTAGTGCAATGATATTTAATGAAATGGCGATCGTTATGTTCGCCGGAAGTCGAAAGAAGAATATGCCTAAAATGTAGTTCGCACAAAACATGAACAATAGCATCGTTTGTCTGCTGCTGTGAGTATATTAAACCTGGATGATTTAAAATTGAAGCCGCCACAAATTGAAGTTTTACGGGCTTCGTACTGTAGTGAGCTGTCATCCGAGCTGCCATCTTTGTTTTGACGTCTGTCACAAAAGCAGTCCCATTTAGGGAAATGACCGAGGTGATCTGACTACCTACATACATCCGACAGGATGATTCGTGAATTATCCGAGGTGTTGCGATTGCGCTTTGTCCGTCCCGTTCGTCCGTCATTATTTTGTCTGGTAGCATAACACAAAAACTGTAAGAGTTATCAACATAAAACTTTATATGTACAGGCAGATCTCAATGAGGAGAAGTGCAATGTACAAGAATCATAATTCTGTTTTGCATAATTCAGGAGTTGTTGACTTTTAATTTTTATACTCTAATTAAACACACATATATGGGGAAAAAACCTTGTGGAACTAGCGTTTAATCGGGGAGCATCCATCGCTTCTCTTGCATTTTTTGATTTCTTGTCGGCTGAGAACAGCCACGATCTATTTACATAGTCATCATAATCTACTTAAGGTGTGAAAATCAATTTTGTGATGAAATCACCGCCAGATGGGATGAGCCACCTTAAGGCTTACAAAAGCAGATCGTCTTCAAATTAGCCGATTTAAGCCCGATAAAAAGAGAGAGGCGAAAACGGAATTCAGAGTGCCTCTCATTACGTTTAACACTGCACTATTATCGATTAAAGCTCTCTTCTGATAAAGATCGAAGGTTTTGTACTCTCCGTCGCCTGCAGGAAAAACTTGTTACAGTCTTATTTATTCAAGTACAGCGCACTCTTTTTCTTCCGCGCTTTCCGTAAAAACAGCAGATGCACTCGGATTTGTCGGTCATTGTTCTGTGACAATATGATATCAATGCGCGCAGCAAGTTCCGCTTCCGCGTGACCAGTTTACTACCGCGACAAATCGTCGATAACCATCGGAACCTTTCGGTGATTACATGGTGATTGTTGACAAACTTGTCATGATAAATACAGTTTCCCTCCCATAGAAACTTGTTCAGTTGACTGGACTTATTTTAGTCGTTTCTCCGTGCATTCGGATTGTGTGTTGCTGTGTTGCTCAAGAGTACCGAATGAGTGGGAAAAGATTTGCAATGATAATAAATTATCACAACACCTCATAACTTCTCACTTCACGATAGATTTAATATTTATGACGAGAAACCAGCTTTTATTTCAATAAGTAATGCGTTCAAACATGTATGCATATACAAACACCAAACTTTACACTTTAATTAAATTCAAATATGCAGTCTTCTTTAATGTTATTTTTCACAGGAGTCTGCCGAAAAAAAAATGAATATTCATGATACAAATAAATTAACAAAGCTCTGACTAATATACATTATTTCTAAGATATAGCCCTAGTCCCGTTTGGGGCGAAGGACTTAATGTGGAAAGGTCTTCCAGCTGACTTGCGGTGTGCCGGTGGTTCTACCCAGACATTTGTCTGGGGCTCCTCCTCCAACAAAGAGCTGGACGTTGCTATAATGATCACATGCGGTCGTTGCAATGTATCTCAAAAACAAACCAATGAATCCCTAATCTGACGCCTGTCGATATATGTTAGCGAAAATGCAACTTGCTTTGATAGAACATACTTGCCTAGTGATACACAGTTTAAAATCAATAAGAATATATGACAAAGTCCTATAAGCATTGCAACATATACCAAACTCCGAAAAGGCACAGAACAAAGGTATTTCACATGCAAGCCAAGCGAAAAGTAAGAACAAATTTGTGATGAGTCATTAAACGAAAAGAGCAAACCCGACAGTTACCGCCTTGGAACGGTCAGTCGGCAATATGGACCGACTGGGGTGCTTAAACCGGTTTTACAGAGCTCTAACCTCGCACTTCCTGACGAGTTTCTCAAATGCAAGCAATGAAAAGAAAAACGATCTATTTGAATACAAAATGTCCAAGCGCTGATATTTTCTTTAAGTTATGACGAAATTAGTGAGGTCATTGAAAAATAATGTCCACATAGTGTTTATAAAAGAATATGGTATTATTTCGATTTGAAAAACTACAAAAAATGGTTGACTATAACAGAAATTAACTTTCTGAATCATGAACAAACATGACCAGAGACGCCAAAAATGGTTGTAGCATCCTGTTCATGTGAAGATGGAATTGAAGAACCAAAGTCTAATGTCCATCAAAGAAAATACACGTAACAATCCTTATAGGATGAATTAAATGACGATGTTTAAGAGAGCATTCTCAGCGGGTTTTTGAGGCGGGCGGAATAAGTGCTTTTATGTTGACCAGTAGCCTATTGCAATGATACCGCATCATGCAGCAAAAACTTTGAAAGATTGAATAATGGTATGAAAATGTAATAAAATTAACACATGAAATAATACAAATAAGAAATAAACAGCGAGATCGGCTAAAATGCATGCTCTATATATTTGTTATGAGAAAGAATTATAAAATTAAAGCTAAACAAACACAAAACAAAAGCAACACAAAAGAAAACAAAAACATCCTGTGTTCAATAAACCCGTTAAATAGCTCAAGGCCTGTTTTGCGATCTTTGTTGAGTTAGCACAATGTCTGGCTGGAATCGTTCATGTCTCAAGTTTAATCATGTTGAGTTTTCTTTAAGTTATAAGCACGTCGAGTATTTAGAACGACCCTTTCGGATTTAGCCTTTTTTTTTTTTTGTAAACAATGTTCATTTTTGCTTTGTGTGTGGTGCGTGCGTGCGTGTGTTTGTATTTTTATTGAACTCTTTTTTATATTGTAATGAAAGTTTTCAATAATAACGGTTTTAATATATCAATTATAACAAGAAAAGATGCTCAAAATTGGGTATAGTGAAATCCCACAGAAAAATAATGCGTAGAAAACTGTTTTCTCGGTTCGGGTATGTACATTTACTTTAATAAGAGTCCAAATCAAGTTTAAAGGGGAATTTCCTTTTACTTATTGTGAACTGTAACAAATTCACTCATATTTGTTCAATATTAGAGTAATACTTAAAAAAATGGATTTACAGTAAGATTTACCAAAAACAAACAGTAAAGTCCAAAAGATTTACAGTAATCTCAAAAGATATACAAAAAATGCAATAAAATCCAAATATCTACATAATAAATACCCGATAAAATCTAAAAGAAAATATTCGTAAATCCGGTAAGGTCTCTTTATGTTATATAAAACGCCAAAACTTTTTCATTATATAATTGTCTTTCAAGGAAAACATAATGTTTACTCAGTTTTTAAATAATAATTAAAGTTCGTTTTCTAACAAAGCATTTCAAAATAAGCATATGCTAAAATTAATGAGTACACATCTGCTCAAATAAACGTAAGAACACATGTGATCAAATTAACAGAGTACACATTATGTTCATATTAACTGAGCACACATACACGATCAAATAACTTGAGTACACAACTACACATATGCTAATTAATTGGGTATGCATATAAATTCAAACTATTTGAGTACACATATGCCAAAAGTAATTGATGTTATTAGTCTTAGTAAAGTGCGCCAAATAAACGTTACTTTAATTCTCAATTGCTTTCTAGACTAGATAAATTAAGCTAATTTTTATTTAAAGCAAAAAAGTATTATTTATCGAAACACTGCAACAGTATTATACGCTTAAATTGAATGCTGAAAATAAAACATAGTAATTCTCCTTTAGACAAAATTGATAAAGGCATTTTAGCCATGTGACACCAATTTATACTATCGAAATGTGAATATAATATTTCTATACTAAGTAGTTTTAAATTATATAATATTATCGTAGATATTTGTTAAGTTAAATAAAAACAATAACAATACTAAAGAGTAAACTATTGCGCAATTTAGTACTTACACACTACCTGTGTACTTAGCTTAAGTAAACGGCGCAATAGTTTACACTGTATACAATCCTAGTATTATTCAAAGTATGCGAAGTATTGTTATTATTTTTATTTAACTTAACAAACATCTACGATAATATTATATAATGTAAAACTTATTAATATGGTAACATTAAATTACACATTTTTATTGATTTTTTTTTCGCAAACTGTTTTTGTTTGAAGACCGGCGTCGGAGAAGAGTACCCGACCTGTTGTGATTGGTTTTATCAAACCAAACACACTTTAACTCTTTTGAATCATTGTGTGGTAAGAACACACAAAATACAAAGAAAACAAAAGAAAAATATACACATTAGATTCATAATGATTTTAACAATACATTATTTAACAATAAATTATTTAATCTGTTCTAAATTTGGAAAGAAAAACACTCCAACTTTTGCCTGAAGTGCCTTTAAAAATTAATGATGTCAATTTCGCCTTTTTAAAGATACATCTAGTTTGCATGTCCATAAGTCTTTTCCAATACGCACCTTGTTTTACCTATCCAGCAAATAAACTGTTTCTGTTTATTGAAACAGCTTCAGGTCATGGGAAGCGACACCTTTGTAAACATATTAAAACGATCTAACCAAAATCAGGTACACATACAACGAGGTTTCTCCCGCACCTTCATTCGATACCAGTTCATTGTCTAGCAGACACGTATAACTGCCTGTCACTTTAAAATCGTGGGGAAATAATCTATTCGAATATGGAGAATTTGAATTGTCGGGTTCTTATACTTTTTATAGTCCGTCTTACGATTTTGTCATTGTGGTGCCGTCACGGAGATCAAACCAGTCAAGTTTGACCGTTATGCCCAGTACGACGGTCTCTCGTGTCCCCAGTCGGACGTCGTGTTTCTACAGACAAATGTCCGGTCAAGATTAGACTGTGTGAACCGATGTTCCGAGCTGCCTAACTGTTGGTGTGTTTTCTACATGCAAGGGCTTCTGTCAAGGATGTCAAGGCATGTGTCATCGTAACGCGACCTTACCCATGCTCCCAGGGACGGTTTACTTCTCCAAAAGGAACGGTGAGTTCTACTGTTGGGTGGTAATAGGGTGGGTAAATAAGAAAAGCTCCTATCAACATTATCACAGATATTTAATTTTAATCTACCTCTAGACAAAGGCAAACAGGGTAATATAAATGTGACAAAAACACAGAGACGAGACATAACACACAAAAAGAAAAAAAAAACATCAGTTACCGCCTTGGAACGGTCAGTCGGCAAAAGAAACCTAGTTTGTCGAGCGTTCCAACCTCGAACTTCCTGAAGTTTTTTTTTCTATAAAACAAACAATGTAAATAAAAATATCCCGCCAAAGTGAAACAGCTAACTATAAGCACCTGCATGAAATGAAGATGCATACAAGAAAGAATAACTGTTCTTGTGTAGAAGGTGATTAATGTAGTTATTTCAGGCTTTCTCTGAAGCAGTAAATTGGCTGTCCCCAAAGTGGATGCGATGACGTTTGACCTGTTGCTTAAGGCCCGATGCAGAGGGCAATAGTTCATACAGCAAACTAGGCACCAAAAAAGATCCACCTACATATTTTTCCGACCATTTTTAAAACATGCATTAAATAACTATTGTATTAAAGAATCAAACATGCATTTTTCTTCGATTTACTGCATAAATACATAAATATTACATACTTTAAACTACCAAGCATTTCAGCTTTAATTAAGCTTCAAAACTTTTCACTAGTATTTAAATATTACTTTTTAATTATTACATGTTTAGCTAAAATAGTGAGTTAAAATTCTGCATTATTTTTCGAACATTAAAAAAAAATGATTGTTTTGATTAAAACAATTTGTGATTGGCGTTTAGTTAATGCATATATATATATATATGGCCCAAATATATTGGCTGCAACATAAGGCATGCATTGAACAAACTTGAATATTTGTATTTTTCAGCCTTAAGCGCCGCCAGTGGTGCCATCTATTACAATAGCAAGTTCTACCTGATTGTTAAAACCTTGAAAACATGGCAAGATGCTCAAGTAAGTGTTGAGTTATGTCAGTTTCAATATTGAATGCCATTTTTCATGTCAATCGTATAAAGTTCGTCTTCTGCATTTATGACGATTCGATAAAAAAATGTTGTATGTAAAAAAGTTATGCTTATTTCAACATATGTTACACCACATAGGTCTTCTTAGCACATCTACAGCAAAGCTCAGGTGATTTTATGATAATAAATCATATCAATGGCCTGTTGAGTCTTGTGTTGATGCTTATCATGCAAGGTGGATTTACTTATAGACTATGTCAATATTCTCGGATAATAAAAATGAATGCTCAAACACACTTCTGTAATTGATTTTCACATACAGTTAATGCACAAAAGACAGCAAACAAGATACAAAAGCAGACATGTCGCTGAAACCCTATATTCTATATATGGGCATTCAACCCAGGGGCAGATACAGAAAACTTTTTTTTTAAATAAAAAAAAAAAACATTCAGTAAAATAGATCGATCTATTTTGTTCATTGTAAAATAGAAATAGAAACTAGTTCTTTTGAAAGTAAATCGCAGAGGAATTTTGAATTTTGCATAGCTTCTGACTGGACTTCAAATGTAGGGCGACTTCTAAATAAACATTGTATATTCCAGAATTACTGCAACGGATTGGAGGCGACACTGGTGTACATCGAAACTCAAGCAGAGCTCAATTGGGTAGCTACACAACTAGGCAAGTTTGGGTCACAAACTATCCTTCTTTCACATAAAATATAAAAACCAATTACTTAAACATTAAATATTACTTAAGAAATGTGTTACGGTTTTGTCTGTCATTTGGTTAATATGCAGTTAGCCATGAGAAATAAATGAGATATAAACGAAAACTTAAAAATAACTTCCGCCACAGTACATGCTGCAATAAATATAAATGGGTACGCACACGCGCGCGAGAACGCAGGCACCGCATATACATACACAACGCACACGCAAACGCACGCGTGGAGACACACACATGCATTGCAAACATTATCACACACTGCTGAAATCCGTCTAACCAAAATATCAATTCTAAATTTGGCGTATTGACCATAATTGCCAAAATAATTGAAATTATGTCTTTGGTAAAAATTGCGTCTAATGTATGGTCTTTAATATATCGGTGTACTCCCACTATTTAAATAACAAAATGATTTAATTATATAAAAAAAAAAAAAAAAAAAACAATATATATTTTTTCTAGTTGGCGTTGTTTTTACTTTTTATATAAGTAAATTATTGTTTTATTGTTATTAAATACTATATATACGAGTTATTGTTGTTGTGATGTTTGTGTTAACCACATCAATGGTTGGACTAATTGAACAAATGATAATTATTTTAGCAATCCCTCGGGATAGCAAGGTAAAATGACGTACACGCATTTTATCACCTAATGTAAAATCATAGATGAATTCACATACAAGTCGACTTTATACAAGAACGAATATCACGACAATACTTTATATCGATGTAATTAATCAAGTATTTACTTTCATGGTTATCCCTTGCAGATTTCTTCTAATATTACTGAATCTGCACCAGAAACAGTATTGAAAATAATGCGCACATCTTTCTTTGTATTATAGAACTACACATAATATTTTTTCATTTTGTTTAAAGTAAGTACTACACTTAAACGAGTCACGTCTTACAATAATACTTGTACAAGCTATATTGTATAACTAACATTTTTTTCAAGTTTTTATATGTTACAATACAATCATCAGAGAAACTATCAGGTAAACAGTCATGTAAACAGTCAGGTAAACAGTCATGTAAACAATCATGTAAACAATCAGGTGAACTGGCAAGTAAATAACCATGTAAACAATCGGGTAAACAACCAGGTAAACAATCAGGTATACAATCAGGTAAACAGTCATTTTATTTTCTTGGCAGCGGGATCCCATTGCTGGACCGACGGGATACTCTCCTATGGTCAGTTCGTGTGGTCCCACAGCGGCGCTCAGATCAACATGTCCCTGTTTGCGACTGGACAACCTGATGGCTCTGGCTCATGTGTGCAAGTTTGTCCCGTTTTTAATGATCTCCTAGACGATTATAGTTGCACCATTAAGGCGTATTTCATGTGTAAAACAATTTGAAACGGACAAGCCGTGATTACAATGGAACTGAACGCATCTTTACGATTACGCTTGTAGGAACATATACATGTGCGTAGCATGTGAAATACCTTTGTTCTGTGGCTTTTCGGAGTTTGGTATATGTTGCAATGCTCAATGGACTTTGTCAGATATTCTTATTCATGATCACAACAATGTTACTTTTGCAGTGTGACGGTCGTAAAAAATCTCCCCGTGCATGTAATCTATGTTGTCATTTAATTCATCCTATTATGATTGGTACGCGTATTTCCTTTGATGGGCATTGGACTTTGGTTCTTCAATTCCATCTTTACATGAACAGGATGCTACAACCATTTTTTCGTCTCTGGTCATGTTTGTTCACGATTCAGAAAGTTAATTTTATTTATAGTCAACAATTTTTGTGTAGTTTTCAAATCGAAATAATACCATATTCTCTCCTAAACACTATGTGGACATTATTTTTCAATGACGTCACTTCTTTCGTCATAACTTATAGAAAACATCAGCGCTTGAACATTTTGTATTCAGATCGTTTTTCTTTTCATTGCTTGCATTTGAGAAACTCGTCAGGAAGTGCGAGGTCGGTCCATATTGCCGACTGACCGTTCAAAAGCTGCAACTGTCGGGTTTGCTCTTTTCGTTAATTGACTCATCACAAATTTGTTCTCACTTTTCGCTTGGCATGCATGTGAAATACCTTTGTTCAGTGCCTTTTCGGAGTTTGGTAAAGGTTGCAATGCTCATAGGACTTTGTCATATATTCTTATGTCAATTGTGCAACAAAACACAAACAATTAAATAAGAATTACTTGTACACATTCATTGCGATTAATATATAAATACATGTGAGTATGGGGTTGATAAGGGGGTTAAATACTTTGACTTGCATCAAAGTACACTACTAATAAATATGACACATTTACTAATACGAAACAAATGACACGGTCTTCTAGATATTGTACCATATTTTTTAAACATAAGATAAAGGTAAACACGTGTCGAACGATTTTCTTTAATCAAACAATGAAGGCAAGACTTTGCATACATTAGAGTTCGCCCAACAGCTAAGGGGAATATATTTAAACGCGGAAAATATCAAAGCATTGCAATACAATACAGCGGGATAAGAATGTTTAGAATTTATAATAATGATAATAATAATAACTCATGGGACACACTGTGCAGTACCGAACAAGAAAAATATAACACAGAATATAAGTGACAAACTAATATACGTCTTTTGAAACCCGTCAAAATCAGTAAATAGAGGATCGGACACGAGTTGAATACAAACATTTATTAAACCTACTTTTTATCATTTAATACAAAAATTTATTTAACTTGTTCAGGAAAGTAATAGTAAGCGAGCCTATGGCGAGATTATTACCATTTTTTTCTGGACGGATTTTAGAAGTGTTTGTATTAAATGACAGCGAGTGTCAGATAGTTGTTATCACATGATTTAAGTCGCTAATATACGATTTTAGAAATTTTAACAATAATACTTGTTGAATATTATATAATTATTATCATTTGTATTTCTATTATTATTATTATTATTATTATTATTATTACTATTATTATTATTATAATTATTATTATTATTATTATTATAATTATTATTATTATTATTATTATTATTATTATTATTATTATTATTATTATTATTATTATTATTATTATTATTATTATTATTATTATTATTATTATTATTGCCAGAGCAAAGAAAATGACTGTTTGCCAAAATAATTTATTTATTATTTTTTGTATTTACGTAGGGATTACCCTATTAGGAATTAAGCTAAAATTAATTTATATAATGCAATCAAACGAACATAGAAAAATAAAAATATTTATAATTCAAGTTTTTGAATATGGATTTCAGATGGTTCGATGATTTTATTTAGGATATATGTTTTAATTATTAATAAATGTGTCATTTGACTTACTTCATATAAAACACAATGCCACAAACCCATATCACTCATCGAACGAACCTGGCAGCGCAATCGGTAGAGCATCGGCTCCAGGTACGGGAGGGCCCGGGTTCGATCCACGGCCGCGACATACCAAAGTCGTTAAAATTGGTAGTGGTATAACTCTCTTGCTAACGCTCAAGCAAATATAAGGGTAGTTCCATTATTGATTGGCCCGGTGTCAGGATAATGTGACTGGATGTCAATCAAACTATTAATCGTCTTGACGTGTTCAAACTTGTCACGTCACAAGGGGGTGGGGAAGAAGAGGATTGAGTGGTTTGTTGATAATGTGACTGGGTGTGGTATCATGCCAGGTGTTCGCGGCATGCTGTATACAGTGAAGGCAGCACGGTATCTGCTTCAAGAGGACAACGTTTGCAGATAACTGAAATACTGTTGGTGGGGTGATAAGCTCAATAAACACACATATTAATCATAATATGTTGGAACATCTCGCTGTACGCATACTGGACCAGGTTTGTTTACCTTATATGGAAGGGACCGTTTAAAGGCCCATTTTTCCCTGGAAAGTAAGCCAAGTGTTTCCCTTGAAAATGAAAATTTACCGCTGATAAAATTCAACTTTTTATTGCCAAAATCAGAAATTAGATGCACTGATGCGTATAAGTAACTACAGTGGTAGTATGAGTGAACAGGACTATGATAATCTAGTGGAGGAGTTCAAAAACCAGAAAATAGGGAGATGTATAATAATAAATAAAATGTTAAACATGCACATTTTCCCACTTTCTGAATGGAATGCCACAAAAAATTCCCATTCTCAACGGTGCCAGGCCCAGGCCCCATCCTATTTTTTAGGAAAAAAAAATCAACCTGCGGGGTTTAGAAAAAGCCCTACATGTTGAAATGTACCTAAAGGCGTATTAAAAAACTTAAGTATTAATTCTCACACGATGTAAAATTTCTTAGACACAAGAAGATTTCTGAAGTTTTTTTCATAAATAAGAAAATATAACATGAGTCCTATTAGAATTGCAACATATATCTACATTTAAAATGGCACAGGACAAAAAGTCATTAAGTGCCAATCAAATGTAAAAGTTACAGTAAAACTAAGCAAACCCAGCAGTTACCGCCCTCCTTTGATCGTAGCCTAACCTAATTACACTGTTTCGTCGGTACATTATTTATTTACTCGTAGCTGGACCTTATTACACTGTTTCGTCGGTACATTATTTTTTTACTTTATGCTGACAAGAAGCTTACAGTTTACGTCAATAAAATATATGTTCTGTTCTGTTCTATTTGATCTTGCCAAATCTTTGTTTCAGTGACAGCAAAGTCGATTTAGATTCTTTGAGAATGTTGCCCCTAATATTATAAAATCTATTTTTAATTGTAATGGTCACAGTGGCGACAATATAAACGCTTTAAATCAGAATCGGTGCTAGGTTTAAGCGGCTTCCAAAGTTGCGCGGTTAAGCAACGGTTACTGTGGATGGTGTACGGATGTGTGGCCGTCAAAGAGTGCCGATCTGCGTTACACAATTATGATTTATTTACATTTACTGTTTTCGCATACAACACTCTCGGTGTTAATTTATTGACTTTAAATTTTAAGAAAAGTAAATTGCCATTTTGGTAATGTTACTATATGCCACTTGAAAATTAAATGTTTATAAAAAAGCTTAATCATGAGGACTGTAATTTAACCCAAACCCATACATTCTATTGTATAAATATTTTATTAAAACATGTGTAAATAACAAGTATATAAACTATATAATACTCGATATTATTCTAAAGCGGTTACAAAAAGAAATGGGCTTAGAATCAATAAAAGTTTGCAGATAGAGAAATTTTGGTAAGAATATAAGACAATGTGATTTTGAAGAGATTAAGAGAGTTATTGATGTAGAATTAAGAGTCAAAATGATACATGGTACATAAAAACGATGCAAATGAGAAAACAAGATGAAATTTGATACGGAAAGACAAAGAAATGAAAAACTAGACAATAAATTTTACAAAATTATAACAAGTCATAAAAACGTGGCAGTTCCGAATAGAATGCTAGTGTAGGTAAGATAAAGAAATGTGAGAAGTATATACTTAGTACATGAAGGTGAAAACATGAAAGAAATAGAAATTCAGAAAAGGGAGTTGGGTTTAGAAATGAAAGAGATTTGGTACATGAAAATAGAGGGGAAAAGTATTTTTATGGAATATATATATATATAAGTGAACTAGTGATAAAGAAAAGTAGAAGAAATAAGGAAGATTGGAAGTTAGTACGTGAACATGAAGATATTTGACAAGTAATACTTTGGTACAAATTTTAGGAGGCTTTCATGGTAATCCCCCAGCCACCCATAACAAACCAACAATGGTGCGGTCACTTTGCATCTCCAACATTAAGGAACAAATTTACACAGTATTAAAACATATTCCTATTCATATTGCCAATGTCTATATATAGAAATTGGAAATTCCAAATGCACATCAATTAAAGTCAATGCGTGTCTTCTGTACGTTAGACTGTTTTGTAATGATGCTATCATCCGGAATGATACTCGTCAGTGGCTTTACCATGAATATCCGTCACATTCAGTCAAATCGTCCATTCACCAATCACTTTTCCCTTGTAGTACACGATTCGGAACACCTCGGATATTTTACTTTCAGAAATAGCTCTTTTCCTCTTTTCCTTACCTGTACGGAAAAGCCGAAGACTATGCGAATAGTAGGTCACTAAACTACGATGTTGTCAGTTTCGTTGAACGTATTGAAGTGCTATTGTTGTTTCTGTTGTCTGTTGCGTCTTTCATCTATATTCAACTAATGGTTGATTTCCGTACACTGTTCCAAAACACTGTCTTAATACAGAGTTAATATTGAGTCTTCGGTCTCTCTGTTTAATATTATTGTCACAAACACATTCTTCGGTCTCTCTGTTTAATATTAGTGTCACAAACACATTTTGCGATTGTCTTTGAAAAATAAGTCAATGCGACGAAACTTTTCACACAAGCTTTAAGTGCGTAAAAGTTATATCAGCTTCAATTTGTATTACTTGCATGATTGCTTTGTAAGTAAGTTGATCGGAGATTGGCAGAAACTGCAGGGACACTGTACTGGGTGGGATGAAATCGTACGAGAGTCATGCGGTACATGGCGCCATCTTAAATGGCAACAGAACATGTTGAAGATGCTGCTGTAGAGACCAATTGCCGATGGTACTCAGCAGTTGTGTGCTCCAAAAAGACTTGAACTCACGACAGGGTTGAGCGGCAATCGCTCCGGACGGCTGGTGGTCGGCGGCGACAAGGACGATGGCGGGGATATTGGACACGTTGTCTGGAATGTGGGACGCCGCTGGAAACGAGGTACGTGCCGACAAGTCATTCACAAGACCCCGCATTTCTTCTAAAGACTTGGTTAGCATCAGTATGTAGTTCCTGGCAAGCACTAACGTAGACATTTTAGATATTTTCTTTACAGATGGTCCTTGTGAGTACGGCATCACTTTACGTAAATTGTCTAGCGCTGTGTTAAGGTCATGCATACGTTGTCTTTCCCTCCCGTTGACGCGTAAGCGTACATCATCCGGCACTGTAGACTTATAACGTCGGTCGAATTTTCGAATATACGGCGGACAGACGTCACTGACATCATTTCCGTTTGTGGTATCGTCACTGCGGAATGTGACGTCGATGGCGTCCTCGGGATCTGATACGCTGTGACTAGAAACGGAATCTACGTCATCATGCGACGTGTCCACGTGGAGGAGGTTGTCGATGCTGTACGGCAGTGATTTCTTCGTCATCTTGTTATTCTTCCTGCAAAGAGAAAAAGAGCGTTTACAATATTTAATATTTATAATTAAGTTAAATTAACTGATACATTAATTAAAATAATAGGTTGCTATAAAAGTAAATGTTTTGTTGTTGTTTTTGTTTTTGTTGGTGGTGGTGGTAGTGGTGTTGTTTTTGCAGCAACATTTGATGAAAACACAACTACAGCGTTGTAAAATATACATGCAAATAATATCATTAACTTATTAAAAAATACAGACAATGTGTTTAAGACTTAAGTTTTTTTTGTAGCATATATTTTCTGTCACGGATTCAGTGACATCTATAAATGTTAATTGAATTACAATAACTGAAAAAAGTAACTATGTTGTCCTTTGTTATTGGAAATATGAAAGAAATAGTATCACTGTTCACAAGTGTTGTTATAAACCGTTTTTCTGTCACGGACTCAATGACAACTACATTTGTTATTTGAATTATAATCACTGAAAAAATAACTATGTTGTCCTTTGTTATTTGGAAATAAAAAGTAAATATTATCACTGTTCACATGTGTTGATACAAACCGTTACAATATATGTGATTACTGTTTAATCAAATTGAATTAAAAACGCATTGTATTTCTGGTAATAAAATGTAACCTTAATTTATCATTATGGTCCCGTATAACGCAGTTTATTTGTTCGTTTATATTTGTAAAGAAACAAGCAATGACTGCATTATATCATAACATTATTACATCAATTAGTGATATTATAATTTTATATTAATTATGAAACTGATTTACGTTTTTTCAGACACTTGATTAAATCGAATTTTTTGCTGCTTTATAAGTTACAAAGAAAAACACGGACGTGTATATAATGCAGTCAATACCGAGTTACAATTACAAAACTCTTTTTAACAGTTGTTTTGGCGTGTGAATAACCTTAAAGCAATGTAAATTTAGAATAGAACATTCAGTTGACATTTTTAAATAAAAATATAAACCATTACATAAACTATGAGATACGTACCTTATCTTGTCAGATTTTATTGACCACAGAAAAAGGTACGTCCAGAATCCTCGGCAGTCAGGCTTGAAATAATCTTTTCCCCTAAAATTTCTTCTTTTAAGTACCCTTATCCGATATAACTTAAGCCTGAGTTGCCTGTCGGTCTATCTTTGAAGCTGTTCGATTCTTCGACCTGGGACAGATGCGAACAGTGTGGTTGACACCTTGGTCTATATGTTTCTCCACGGCTAATCGGTCCCTTTTCACGGTCCTTTTCACGGCCCCTGCTCAATATGTTGACCAATGGCAAGCAAGGAGGTGTCTGGGCTACCACCTTCTGCAGCTTATCGGCTAGATCTCTATCAACGCCTTGTGAAGGCCTCAGACGGTCTTGCAGTAATTCCCGCCCTCGGGCAATGGCGCGCCATTCTTCGTCAAAACTTGAACAGAAGTTTCGCGAAAGATGTTCTCTAGATTAGTTCATTGTTCTGATTTTTTAATCATTGCCGATGATGACAAGATTTGAAAGGGGTGGAGGCTGTCTGGGCGTAAATTTGTTGAATTTGTAGACTTGACAAGATACAATGTCAGATGTCTTGGATCTTGTGTTAAACATCATGTCGAAACAATGTACGAATACTAGTTACACTTCAATTTTAATTAAGTTACTTATGTTAGAGTAACACTTTGTATAGATTATCTCAATAATGCATTAAGATTACACTAATTCCTAATGTTTACAATAATTGATATTCGCAATTAAAAAAAAATCTCTTTGATTTATTTCTTGCGCACGAAAACATGTATATACCTAGAACAATATGTATTAATTTATTGGGATAAGCAATTATATCATTTATATTTAATCTTAATTTTTTAATTTCGTCACTTAAAGACTTTTAATGCATTTATTTGAGTAAGGAAATTTTTAAGTTCTGGCTCAAAATGCAAATGAACATTTCCTTTGCGAGATAAAGCATTCTATTGTAATTGTTTTGTATGTATCTTTCAAATGCATTTAGGAAAAACAATTAAATTTTGTTTACCGGACACCGCATTTTTTTTTCTGGCCCCGTAAGATCTATTTTTATCATATCAGTCTTTAAAAATATACAAATACAAACAAACAGACAATATTTAAAGATTGTTTTGCATATTATTTACCTTATTACTAAAAAGGTTAGCTTTTTTACTGTAAACACTTATTTAAGTTCAATAAATAGTTAAGTAGTATTTATTGCATATTTTATTTAACACGCGTCATATGCGATTACGATGTATATGCCAATCGCACCTACATTTATTTTGATTTACTCTATTATTTACTGATATAATCATCATGGTTTAATGCATTGTATGTATTTTGTTTATGTGACGATGAGCTCTTATGATTAAGTTTTAAAATAAATATATCATCTGTTCTGTTCTGTATTGGTATTATTTTAAGACTTATTTTAAATTTAAATGCTAGATATCAACATTACTGGATGTATGTGATTCTTTGCGAAACCGTTTTGAGATATTTGTCTCATCCAATATAATGAAAAATAAATATCCCCCTTATCTGAACTTACAGTATTTTTATTGAAAATTGCCGGCTAAACATGTTTTTAAGATTTAACTTTAGTTTAATTATTCCTAAATATGCTTTCTGTTGTTAGGTTTAAAATATAATATACCTGCTATCTGTTAACCATGTATCTATTTAATTTGGTCTTCATGTGCCAGTTAGGCTATACTTTAAAACAAACGGCATAAAAAGGGTACGTAACTGTTGAATGTCATAGTTAATGTCTTGTTTATTATTTAATTAAAAAAAAATGTCTGAAAAAAAAACTGAATGTTATTCTATTCTTAATTTATATTAATTGTTTTAAGCTAATTTCACATGCCAAAACAACTTTTAACAACCTTTTTTGTAAATTGCAACTCGGTTTTAGATGCATTATATACATGTCAGTGTATTTTTAAATGTAACTTATAAAGCAGCAAGAAATGCGATTTAAAATGATAAAATGTAAATCAGTTTCATAAATAATATAAAGTTACAATATCACTATTTGATGTAATAATGTTACGATATAATGCCTTCATTGCTTGTTTCTTTACAAATATAAACGAACAAATAAACTCCGTTATACGGGACCATAATGATTATGGATACATTTTATTACCAGAAATATAATGTAGTTTTATTTCAATTTTACTAAACGGTAATCACAAATATTATAACGGTTTATAAAAACACTTGTAAACAGTAATAATATTTCTTTTACATTTTTTAATAATCATTTTCATTTTTTATTTATATGCAATGGGTGATTACATCGAGTGCCATATCTGAACAATTTTCTAAAAGCATACCCATATAACGAGAAAGAACAAAGCAGAACAGAACTTTATTAAGACTTAGCATTGCAGCTCATCGTCAACTAAATAAACACATGTGTGAAAGAAACGTTTTGTATTCAGACAAATATAAAGACCAAAGTTTCTTGTGGACTGTGTAATACAGATTTGTACATAAAATGGACACAAGATTTTATCACGATTTATTAGTACGGTGTTGTTGTTATTTGTCCGAGATACAATCTAACAACGGTACAAATTTTACAGAACTTAAATAATAATCAACAATAGTTTTTTGGCACAGATATATCGAATACTTGGGTTGGTTTGTGTAATCTGTAATCAAATATAATCTTGTGCACCTAATAAAATTTTCATGATCATTATGTTCTGGTGGAGGAAGACCCCAGACAAATGTCCGGGTATATCTTCCGGCACACGGCAGGTCAGCTGGAAGACCTTCCCACTATTTTTGTAATCACTATAAGGGCTCAAGAAAACAAAAGGCAAAAATAGTTTTGCTGTTGAAAGGTTATAAATAATGCATTATTTAAATGATGATTAAAGATAATAGTTTAACCAATGCGTTTTGACTTATCGTTTAACAAGGCAAGCACACGTTTTAGATCATGACTTTATTACAGTATGTATAAATAATGATAATTTAAAATAATGTATTCTACAATCAATTGTTGTTTAGATTTGCACAAGCAAACAAGTAAAAGGGGGTTTGGTATTTTATAAATTAGAGAAATAACACGGTAAATGTCCAACACCCCCACCCCTTGCGTCCATATCCACACTTCTCGAAAGTGCGCCCAGTAATTAAGATAGATACCCATCTTAATAACGCTCATTATTTTAGATCACATCCGCATTAATCGATAACAATCGGTTTAAGTGACGATCAATTTAGGAGGTGATAATTTCTTTTCGTTTCTTAAATTGCAAACGTAGGTGGCGATAATTAATGCATAGAGAGAAAAATGCAAAATATCGCAAGATAATATCTGGAGTGCATCCTTCAGACAATATGTGGAAGAATGTGTTCAAGGTTCAGTTAAGAATGCTATCAGCTTGTCCAAGTTCATAAGGGCTTCTAACGGAAACCTATAGGAATCTTTTGTACAGTCTTTTATTCTGGCTCTGGCATTGACGAAAATAAATGAACATTTTACTGTTTAACTAAAAACATTAAAATACTGTCCGCTTGAGCTTTGTTCTGCCTCAACTCTACTACATGGTTGGTGGTGGGGATGCATCCCCACCTGGATCCGTCCCTGTTTCACAAGATGCAGTTTATTTCACTCACTGAATTCGTTTGTGTCAGCGTTTTTTCAACAGCATGTACAATACACGTTTACATCAACCTATTTTAGATATTTTGTTTCCAAAAGAAAATACAGGCAGCAATATTTATAGGCTTCACATGAAAGAGGTTTAATCAATACATACATGTTTATATTTTAGGCATGCTTATATACATATAAAAATAGGCGATTCCAGTTGTAATAGTAATAATATGAGAATAGATTTTGTATGTAACGCACAAAAGGTTTAGATTTTATCAAGAGATACTTGCATATAATCATGAACAGGCCATGAAAAAAATTGTTCAATGGTGCCTTAGATTTGTGTGATCAGTAAAGTACGAACTCCTCTCTTTATTGCAAACAGATATTCCCTATCGGAGCCACCATGCTGAGACAGCTATTTTAAGCTTAGAAGGCCATTATACAATGGTTTTGAGACCAAGTATGTCGCCATCCGGGTAATTCGTTTTGATGTCGACATCTGTTTTTGGCAGCGATCACTATTTTGCTATATATATTTGGAAGGACTGGATATTTAGAGTAAGACTTTCCGTGATTCGTCCTGTCTAACTATACATATAATGGGATGGTAAAGTAAATCGTCTTTACTTAGAATAAAATCGTTCGGAACACATTGCCCTTTCTCTGGCAAAAATATTTCGTGGAAATATTGCGAGGAGTTCCGAGTTGAACTAAAGTTCGTGTTTAGGCAGAAACTGATGCCCAAATTCCCCACAGAAGGTTAAGATATTGTGACGTGTAATATTGTGACGTGTATTTGATATATAGAAACTGTCGGATATCACCTTTAAGATATCCTTGGGTGATTGGGGAGAGTGTGCGGGGATGTGTGTGTGTGTGTGGGGGGGGGGGGGGGGGGCAGTGGGCAGTGTTTATGGGGGTTATTTAAAAGATCTTTTCATTAATAAAGTTTGAAATAACCCGTTTAAATGGGTTAAAAAAATATATAAAGAATTTTGTGTTTAGAAAAAATATTTATTAAAAATATGATTATATAATAGTCTTATGTTAAAAGATTGCTTGATATTTTAGTAACAAATAACATATTTAAAATCAATTATTTATGAAGTACACCGAAAGAATTTCAGGAGTTTGCTTGCTAAAATATACACTCTTACCAAAGTAGCGCCTTATTCTAAGGCTTGATGTTTCTTGCTACCTTTTGGTAATACAGATTCTTATCTTAATTACAATCTTTATTTTAGATCATCTCCGCTATTATTTGACAGCAATCGACTTAAGTGATGACCAATTTACGGTGGCAATTTCTTTTCACTCGTTAATTGCTTGCGTTAGTGTCGATAATTACTACAGAGGAAAAAAACGTGCAAAAATTGCAAATGGATAACATCTAGAATACATTCCTTACGATTTCTGCATGTCTGTCTTTAGGAGGAAATCGCTTACATTAATGATGATAGTTATTGCAGAGATGGGAAAAAACGAACAGTGAACAGATAAAATCTGGTATGCATTCTTTACCATTTCTGCATGTTTTTCTTACATATTACTTAGTTTGAATTCTGCCTCATCTTTCATTAGTTCTTGTTATTTTGCTTTAAACTTTTTCGGCGGTCAAAAGGTTCCAAAACTGTCACAAGTTTAATTTAATTAATGATCATTTAGTACTTGTTTATTCTTTAATAATGTAGACAAAAACAACTATCTAGCATCCATTACATTAGAGATTTTTTTCATGGGTATACATATGTTGTATGTGTAACGATCGCAGAGTTAGAAATACAAGCCCTTCAAACCAGCTTTGCTGTTGGCTCAACTCTAGCGATACGGTTTAAGCGGCTTCCAAATTTACGCTGCTAAGCAAAGGTTATCGTGGATGGTGTATGGATGGGTGACCGTTGGAGAGCGTCTGCCTGCGTTACATTTGTAGCAGTGGTGGGATGGTCAACTGCCGGACAGGAATTGTTTGCCCACGGAACTTCCCAGGCCAAGTCTCGCTACTGGGTTAACTCTTTGGCGACGTGGTTTTAGCTGCTTCCAAACTTGCGCGGTTAAGCAACGGTTACCGTGGATGGAGTGCAGACAGGTGACCGTTGAAGAGCGCCGGCCTGCCTTACATATGCAGCCTGCTCTAAGCCAAAAATCCAGAAGTGTAGAGTCCAAATTGCAAATGCTATGTAATATGCGAGTTGGTTGTCTCGCATTCTCACTTTTAAAGCAGTATAACATTTTATATGATTTTATTATAAGATTTTCATTTTAAGATTATCAATCCCCGCCCCCCCCCCCCCCAAAAAAAAAAAATAATAAAGAAAATATAAATCAGGAATTAAAGACTGTCAATGAAACATTTTCAGGTTGAAATATTCATAGGGACAATGTACATGTACTTGAAAGGTGTATTTAGCTTCAACACACAAAGCACCGTTTAACAAACCAATATAAAAGGAACAGTGTGCTTGGAAATACCTTTGAAAAGATCAAACATTAAATGTTATGAAAACAAATGACATGTACGTCAATAAAATTTAACTCTGTACTTATAAACTAGTTTTATATCCATTCTTTATCACCCTTTCTTTCGTACGCACGTAAGTCAACATAGTAATTTCCGTTTGATTCGTAAGCATGCATGTACATTAATTTACAATGATCACGTATTTATAACTTTTTTTTATTTTGTATTTCTTCTCAAAATATTGTAAACGAACGAGGATGCAAATGCGTAAATCGAAAACATTAACTGTGTTCCTTTCCACTGACCCACAGAGTCAGTGTATGAATATTTTATTCTTTATAAAAAGTACAGCTAAATAGCTAATATTATCTTAATATCAAAATATACATCTCAAACCAGATACTAGTAAAAGGTAAGCTCGAAAAAATCCACCATTTATTTCTTACAACTCATTTTGCTCAAAAAGAAAAACACCAATTACTAAACCACAATATTTTATATTGATATTTAAATTATCAGAAAGTTCGACATGAAAGTGTCTATGTGTCCGCTTATATCGTCATAAAATGTGCCAAACGAATTGAAGAAACGAACCAAACGAACAAGCGGCCAGGCGCGTATCTGCCATTGCGCACTTTAAGCACGTACGTAACCTCCGTTCGAAAAATTGAAAATTATTAATAACACGAAGAAAGTCAGTGCCTAATCCGGTTTAGGCACGATATATTTTATTTCCGTAGTTTTAATCCATATCAACCACAACATGTTTTTCTTTTCTTCTCACTTTTCAAGGTAAAATGCACCTGAGCCAGAAAAATATATTTTCCAATAGGGGCGTTTTTGCCCCCGGACCCCACCCCAAGTGATTGTGCGTAGCTTCAAAAAATGGCTCAGATACGCGCCTGCTGGCTTGGTGGCAGCTAGCGGAAGTACATAACAGAAAGACATGATATTCAGCATTTCATACTTACTGGAATTATTGTCTCACTATCGAGCCAATAAGTATGTTGTTTATGATTGACGTACACACGGGACGCATGCGTAGTGAGGAGCTTTTCTAAGTTGTAGATCTTCAAATTACTTAGGATATAATGTAATACTTTGTAAAGCGAAGCGACGTTTTTGATTTTCCCAACCTAAAGGCAAGTTAATATTTTGAAGCATGTTAATAAATTATCTGCCGAGCAGATTTGATATTTAAATTAATTTTCATTCTTCTTTAACAAAATTTATCATTGCGCAAAAACGAAAAAAAAACAGTAAAAAAAACAACAACAAACAATTGTGGCTAATTCGTTTTAAAAGCAAACTGACAGTCTAACATGTCCCCAGTCGGTCAATTAAAGACGATGCGTATGCACTTTACTGGCATTTGTAGCCTAGATTAAACAGGTCGAAAAAATAGCCTGAAAGCCGGTAAATTTTGCGTATATTTTAATTGAAATAGCCATATGCACGTTTTGTCTGCTTTTCACTTCTTTATTTTTTGCAAATAATTAATTTGTATAAAGTCTTTTTATGCAAAACAATTTATAGTCAATGTGCTGGGGAAAGTCTGTTGTCAATGAAGAAAGGCCACGTCTAGTTGTTTTCCGATCATTTCATTTTTTTAAACCAAGACATATATAAAAAGAATGCCCTTCATCATAAGGAAATGCACTATATTTGAGCAAAACGCAAAAGTGACACACAAAAAACACCAATAATTATTTAAAACACGACATCTTAATTTAATTTGACCCTTTGTTAAAATTTCAAGCAATTCAATAAGACAGAAACGTTTAAATGTATCACGCTACTTTCAATGCTTGTTTGGCCCCGTTGGCGATCTGGAAAAAAAAATGTTCACATGTCGGATTGTAACGTGTACCCCATATCGCATCATTCTAATTAGGGACATTGGGTTTGTCCAGACAAACATAACCAGCAATTGCCACCATCAGAAGCTTGACAACCGGTCGTTTCCATACGCTGTTTACACCTGCATTCGTCAACACCGGAAGTCATGGGAACGATGCATTGTGGGACGTCCTACGTCAGAAGATTTGTTTTCGTTTCCCCCAGGCTTTGTAGTTAGAGCTTGTCTTGTGTACCCTAGAAGTAGTAATAAAGATCGATTTAAACAATACCGCGAGCAATCTGGAAATTATCCACGACAAACTTCTGGCAAGCGGCAATCGTAGTAAGGTTGGATTACAAGCATATTCGGACCAGGGTGGGGCACGAGTGGTTGGCTTGTCAATTGGTGCGTCAAATTAACACCCGATTACTTGATTAAATGTGCAAATCGCAGATTGGCTTGAATAAACTGTCTGTTTTGATGCGCGTGAATGAGTAGCATTATAACCTCCTATGAAGTCCCGTAAAATAAACACCATCTTTTCCAACAGATGAAAACGAACATTTTAAGCGATTAGACAACGCCGGTCCGATGTGCATTAAAGAATCTGAACTTGGTTAAAATTCCGAAGAAAAAAAAGTGTCTAGTACAACTTTGTTGTATGTCTATTGAATTTTAATTGGCATAGAAAAATATAAAATCAAGAGACGTCTATGTATAGAATGGTGGGAGGTATATTAGACTGTAGAATGCATTAGACGAACAAGTAGGTTAAAAAAGCGAGGGTAAGTACATTTTTTTTGTGTGTGTGTGTGTGTGTTTTTTTAAATGGACCTTTCATGGTGCATTTAATGACGCTCACGGCCTCTTTAAATGACAACCAGTCCTCATATAAACGAGCGATGAACAATGATATTTTAATGCATTAGCAACTTTAGTATTACAAAGTTGGTCTTTTAAGGCGAAAATTAAAAGGAGCTATCCGACAATTTGCCTGTATCAAATAGTGATACATATAACGGTATACGGACAAAAAAAAAACAACAACACCCGGACAAATTGCCCCCTTGATCTTTTTACACGCGGAAAAAAAACACACAAAAAAAACAAATCATAAAAGCAACAACAAAACAACACATAAAAGCAACAACAAAACAACAAACAAACAAAAAAACTACAATCAACGCGGACAAAAAGCCTCCCATCAAAAGTACTTAGCGGACAAAAAAAAATCCCCGACATATACCAGTTTTATTTACTCGACCAATAAATGTAAATATTTTATTTTGTTAGATATAATGTTAGTGTTACATAGAATTTCAATGCGACAACCACCGCTTAATCAAATAGTCGTAATAGATCCTAAAGGATAAACAATTAGAAGGAGATGTGAATTATAACAACACCCGTCGTATATGGAAAATATAATACTTACGCAACTTTTGACAATCACTAACTGTGAATATCGATATTTAACTGCCTTCAATTAAAATGCTAATTAAAACATAAATTGTTGATAATTTAAATTTACTTCACGTAAATTGGCCAACAGTAGACTGATTTTAAATAATTTAAAGGTGGTATCCGACAGTTTGCCTTCATGTAACAATATCTGTATATAAGAACGACTGGAATTCCTGCTAAAATAGACATCGACATCACAGCGGATGGGGTGGATGAACAGAAACATTAATAGTCACGTGGCTTTCTTGGTTTAAAAATAGCTAACTGTGCAGCGTGGCTCAGTTAGGAAATATCAATTGTAATGACGATTGTGGCGTTATGGTTAACTTTTCCCACAGGTGTAGGACATCAATAAACAGTACTTTGAGAGATTTGTTCAAATAAAAATGGTTTATTATGATGTTTAATAAAAATATTTTTGGATCAAACTGTCGGGTGCACACTTTGACACCGCCCTGTGGTCAGACGGGTCAAAGATTGTCCTGAGTTTCTGAACTTCATTGGACACTGTTTCGCTTGAGAAGTGATGTGCTGGTAACCCGTGTACGGTGTCGTATAACTTGTTATTGTTTTAAAAAAAATAATTTAAAAAAAATAATAAAAAAGTGTTGTTAAAAAATTGTTTGTGCTTGCCATTTGGCTATAGGTAAAAGGCGAGAGTAACCATCCGATGGTAGGGTCTATTATTTTATGTCAAAATGCGATTTAATTATATTCATAGGATGCACGGATATACAATATTTTATTTGTATTTTTATATCCTTCGGTAAATGTTTTTAAGTGTGATTGTCTTTAAGTATTTACTAATTATGAGTTAAAAAGTATATGCCTTCAAGCCTAATATGCCAATGGGTTTTAAAATTATATAAAGTCTTAACATCTAATGGAGTGTAAAAACAAAGGTCGGTACATGTCCGGGAGTTTTGTTGTTTGTTTCTTTTGTCCACTTTAATCTTTAGATGGGAAGTGTTTTTTTGTCGGCACTGATGGAACGAAACCCTTGAATACCCACTGTACTTTTGGTTGGAGGCTTTTTGTCCACGTTTACAAAAATCACGGGAGGTTTTTTATCCAGGAGTTGTTGTTTTTTTGTCCGACATTCACACATAACAATATCTTATTACAATATCCTTTTGTGCATTAGCCGAAGCTTTAGTCTAAGTATTTTGATTTTGAACACTACCTCAATTGTTATAGAGTACAAATCGTAAAATATGCTCTGAATGTTCATTATCTTAATTTGGTTCAATTGTCTGTTACCATCTTTAAATTTACATGCAGAGTGCTCCGTCTTTAAATGTAATTCAAAGGGAAGTAATGAATATCAGACTTTAGCATGCATTCCGTTGTAGCTACGTCCCTTAGATTGACTTGCAATCAACTACGGTGTGTATTTATCATGACACACCGGAAAAATGACAGGTGCGCTAAATATTAATTTATAATAAAGATTTAAAGGCTGTTTTTAAGTGTTGTTTGTTTTTCCCCATAAGATGCTTTTAGAGAATCAAAAGATGGCGAATAATATCCATTTTGAGAAGTGGACAGCAGATCAAGTGGCCGAATGGCTTAGGGGTGAGTAGCAACTTTGTTATTTATTTCCGTAATTTATTTGGATCCCCTTCGTATTTTAGGTTTGTATTGAGTAGATTCATAAACTTGTGTCTTTTGAACACACAGATCAATCGCTGTATTTGATATTTGCAGGCAGAGTGGGGTTTTTGTGAGTGTATGTTATGCTGATCTCCAAATAACTCAATAATTTGCAGTATGTGTGGTCATAGTGACATAGAACTGAACTGGTTTATGTTACTAGGTCAAGGCCATGGTAGCAATGACGTGGTAACATGAGGCACATAAAATGCTTGCCACATGCAAATAAGGACAATAAGCCATAATCTACTTTAACATCTACAATAATAAGAATAAATTGAAAATTGTTGTTATAAATTTAAATATTTAGTATAATTTGAACATTTAAAACCTTTATGCTTGTCAGCCGGAATAGCTCAGTTGGGAGAGCGTTAGACTGAAGATCTAAAGGCCCCCGGTTCAATCCCGGGTTCCGGCACGAACGGAACATAGTTCGGCGGCTGACAAGTTTTTTCTTTTCGTCTTGTTAACTTTTATTTTATAAAGGTGGCAGATAAGTTAAATGTTAGAATTTATGAAATAGAATTCTTAAACCATAATGACAGAATAACCCACCCCCACCACCTGCACATGGCTACTTTTAAAGCAGTGCAGTGCTCATTTGTAGAAGAAAAATTACACTATCAGGTCTGGGTAAGCAAATATATATAATACATTTGTTTTATTTAATATGTTTACAAGTCATGGAATAATTCTTAGAAATTCCAAAACCCTAGCCTATTGCTCCTAAACCCCAGTACTTCTTTGTAATAATTGACGAAATATAGGGAAAGCTTGAGAAAAAATTACAATGTGTAACCCCCAAACATAATGGAATTAAAATGAAAACTATTTTAACTTATAGATAATTAAATATACTTTATGTGTTATTTCTTGCAAAAATCTCTTCTTTTTTTATAAAAAATATCGACAGTGGGTAAAAAACTTAAGGATCAAATTGATTTCACACTTAAATCAATTAAAATTTGTAGGGGCAAGATTGTCGTTCTACAATTAGCTGCAGTCTTCTCAGAATGCAATACAAATTGTTTCCTATCTCTTTTAACTCCCACTGCACCCATCAAGTAGTTTCCTAGGTCAAGGCCATTTAAGTGCATTTACTTGAGAGACAAAAAATGTGATTCAAGTGCATGATGGTGTAATTAAACCCAGATAGATGGTTCATGTTGATGATAAGGTAAGCAAAAAAAAAAAAGTGTCTCACTGATTACTAGGATTTGATTTGAAGTACATCCAGAACATGCAAAACCATCTTATTTGTCAGCCGGAATAGCTCAGTTGGGAGAGCGTTAGACTGAAGATCTAAAGGCCCCCGGTTCAATCCCGGGTTCCGGCACGAACGGAACATAGTTCGGCGGCTGACAAGTTTTTTCTTTTCGTTTGTAACTTTTATTTTATAAAGGTGGCAGATAAGTTAAATGTTAAAATTTATGAAATAGACTTCTTTAACCATAATGACAGAATAACCCACCCCCACCACCTGCACATGCCTATTTTTAAAGCAGTGCAGTGCTCATTTGTAGAAGAAAAATTACACTATCAGGTCTGGGTAAGCAAATATATATAATACATTTGTTTTATTTAATATGTTTACAAGTCATGGAATAATTCTTAAAAATTCCAAAACCCTAGCCTATTGCTCCTAAACCCCAGTACTTCTTTGTAATAATTGACGAAATATAGGGACCGCTTGAGAAAAAATTACAATGTGTAACCCCCAAACATAATGGAATTCAAATGAAAACTATTTTAACTTATAGATAATTAAATATAATTTATGTGTTATTTCTTGCAAAAATCTCTTCTTTTTTTTTATAAAAAAAAAATCGACAGTGGGTAAAAAACTTAAGGGTCAAATTGATTTCACACTTAAATCAATTAAAATTTGTAGGGGCAAGATTTTCGTTCTACAATTAGCTGCAGTCTTTTCAACAGAATGCAATACAAATTGTTTCCTATCTTTTTTAACTACCACTGCACCCATCAAGTAGTTTCCTAGGTCAAGGCCATTTAAGTGCATTTACTTGAGAGACAAAAAATGTGATTCAAGTGCATGATGGTGTAATTAAACCCAGATAGATGGTTCATGTTGATGATAAGGTAAGCAAAAAAAAAGTGTCTCACTGATTGCTAGGATTTGATTTGAAGTACATCCAGAACATGCAAAACCATCTTATTTGTCAGCCGGAATAGCTCAGTTGGGAGAGCGTTAGACTGAAGATCTAAAGGCCCCCGGTTCAATCCCGGGTTCCGGCACGAACGGAACACAGTTCGGCGGCTGACAATTTTTTTTTCTTTGTTTGGAAAAACATTTAAATACTTGTGGCAGTAAAGAGAGCAAATTTTCTTTAATATCGTGAAACAAATAAAATAAAACTTATTAATTAATAAAGATAAATATTAAAAAAATATATATATTTCTCGCATAATTGTAGAGTTTCATAATTATACCAAAATGGAATAAATGAATCAGTCTTCATATTTATCTTATGTTTTTCAAGTGTTGAAAAAATCAATTAACAAAAAGTATTTGTTCATTAAAAAAAAAATTAAATAAATTGTCTTATAATTTTCAATATTTTGTTCAATAAAAATATTTATTCAATTTTTTCTAGTATCTGTTTATTATATGTCTTAAAAAATATTTTGTTTTAACAAAATATTGATAAGTGTACAATTAATTACAAGAATTGTTTTATTAATTCTTAAAATAAAAAAAAGTTCATACAATGTTATTGTATTTTTAAAATTATTAATGAGATAAAACAGTATCAATTATTTATTATTATTCATTAAATATATATTTATTTATTTACTTACTTATTTATTTTTTAATTATGAAATTAATTAATTAATTTGTATAATTTATTTATTATATATTATAAAAAATGTCAATATTTTTATAACGGCTATTATTACAACTGTGGGATGGCAGAACATTTTTTGTTACAACCAATTGTTTGGTTATAAAGTAACAAGCATAATACAGATAGATGTAGTTAAGTCAGTATTTAGTTCCTAGTCTAGACTTAGTACTAATTTATTATACCTTCACAACCTTGGGACAACTTTGAGACTCTGTGGCTTACCTGAACTTATATATTCGCTACCACTCAATGTGTTGGTCTTTCATCTCTCAGATCTTCCTTGTGTTGCAAATTCTGCTTAAACATGCAATTTTAAAAAATATTTTCCACCAAATTTAATATTACAGTAATACTGCATTCGACTTTTGACATTATCATTTTAATAATAAAATTATTATTAATTATTAATGTCATTCATTATTAGCATTATCTTCTGCTATGTAGGTCACTAGAACTTAATTATAACTTTTACAGGAATTCAGGGTCTGCTTGAGACAAGAATAAAAATAAGTCCATTTAATCACAGTGCACTGTAATGTAGATCTCTGTATTTTGTTAACAGTTATTCATGTCCTATTATTACCAAAAGATTATTGAATATGCAGCCAATCAGATTGTGTACTATTTTTCAGAAAAAAAATTAAACTCATTGAAGGTGTCCTGAACTTACACCAATCTATGAGAATAAACCTAACCCATTTGGTTCTAAGTTTCTAAAATTAGTATGTACATAATGCACAAAGACAAATCGCTGCCAGTCATTTTGGCATAGGTGGGCAAAATCCCCTCTGTGAATTGTATAAGGTGGACAGCCATGTTAAAGTGGTATAAAGTCTTCAACATCTCACTGCAACAACAACCCTTTCACATGTTTTCTAATTTATTCCAAGAATGGTGCAACATTTTTATTCACTGATGCAAATTTGAAAAAGCAACAATGCTGTTTTCCTTAATCTTTCCTTGAACATAGTTTTCCTTCTAGCCTTATCACCCAAAGAGTATAAATACATTTTGTTCTTGTTTCCTTTCCTCGATATCTGAACTGTCTATGCATTTCATCCAAGTAAATATATAATCACCTCTTTACCTGGTTCTTTTATCCTCTGTCAGCATGTTTTCTCAATGAAGGCAGCACTTTATCTGCTTTAAGCAAACATCCTTTCCAGATTAATAAAATTATGCTGGTAGTTGAAAAACAACAAAATCCTCAGTTGCAGCTTAAATTATAATTCATTGCATCAAATTGTTTTCTCCAACTTTTCCAAGTCCTCTATCACACAACATCCCAGCTTGTTTACTCATTAAAAATCAGCCCAGACCAGTCCAGACCTTACATAGATATGTAAAGGGCAGGGGTCAAACCTCCAGCATCCCTTGCTTGGAGGAATAAATGTCAAGGCCATCCACTGGCTAGGGAGACCCTGGGTTTTATCTAGGGCCATATATTTAGTAACTCTTCCCTGCGTATCACAAATTGACCAGGCTTAGATAAACAGTGTATATCCTGATCAGTCAGCCCCTTATGTGAGCTTTCTGATCAGAATCAACACCATTTACTGCATATTGTCTGTAGCAATATGTATTGTAACCTTTGCATGCATGTGTTAAAAAAACACACACAACTAATATGGGTTGGTAAATATTTTAGCAGGGAAAGGGTCATGACTCTGTTCAGACCCAGCCTGCCTAACCATCCCCTACTCCCAGATCAGTCATCATTTGGTTCCCTCTAACCCCTGAACCTACCTTATTAAAAAACAACACACAAATTCTTCCCTCTAACACCCCGACTTTGCTGTATCTTTTTTATTAACCCGCACAAATTCTTAGTAAGTACTTGTAAAAGTATGGTGACAATGCTGGAGCCTTAACCAGGTTGCAGATGGTGTAGATGCTGATCAAACTGGTCTCAGCGAGAGACAGCTGGTCTGGATCAACACTAAATGGATCCACCCAACCCTTATCAGCAGTGCATGGCAGAATAAGAGTTGGTTTGAAAGTAAGGAGAGAGTGATAGTGAAATAGGAGAAGGTGTAAAGATACAGCCTTATGGCCCTGTCAAGATTGTAGTGAAGTTCTTCTGTGACAAATGGCTGTACCAACATTCCAGATACCTAATTCAATTTTCCAGGGTTATGATAGTTCATGAATATGTTCTGTAAATTTTGTTTATCAACACTGATGCCTTTCTGTCAAAAGTATTTTGTATTTGCTTAGTTTTGTGCATGCTATGTTTAAATATAATACATAATATATATAAGTGTATGTGTGTAAACATGTATATTTAAAAGGTGGACTAAAAGCATTTTCGTTAAACATCATAAAAAACATTGCTACCTTAACAGATCTTGCAAAATGCTGTTTATTGATGTTCTAAACCTGTCTGAAAAGTGAACCATAATGTCACAAAAGTCATTTCAAACATGTATTTCCTATCTGAGCAACGCTGCACAGTTATATATTATTACAATAAGTAAACCACATGACCACTTATGTTTAGGCTTATCCATGTCATCCGTTGTGATGACGATATCTTTTTATAGCAGGAATCCAAATCGTTCTTATTTATAGATTTGAAAATAATGAACATTTAAGTGTTTATTAACAAGTTTTACTGCCCTAAAACTAAGATACTATTGAAAATTGTCAAAGCGTAGACTTAAGTATGATTTTTTTTTCTGCAGACGTTATATACAAATACCCCAAACAGAGGTCACATATTGTTACATATATTAGATATTGGCAAAATGTTGGTATCCCATGATTTGTCTTCTTTAATACATACACCATTTTTCTCCAGTAAATAGCAAACAATTTTCTTCGGTATTTAGGAATGATAACAAACCAAAGATTCAGTGGTGCATTTAGTTATAATGGTTTTACCACAACTTCAATGGAAAAAAAGTGTAAGTCCTGAAGTACTTAATCCCACTTTTCATTATTTTTTATATCTTCTATTTTAACTAAAATGTGTCATGGTGGCTTTAAGCTAAAATTCGCATTTCTAGATAATGATATGGATTAATATGCAGATCATTTCTTAATATTCAAAAGTATAATAGGTTTTATTGTGAATTCATAGCTCTTGGTTCAATTGTGTCACTGCCAGACGTATTGTGGCTAAGTGACATATTTCTAACTCTTTCTCAAGGCATAAGTGTAATTTAATTTTAAACTTCTGGGTCAGACAATGTTTCTTTCTATTGAATGATTTTTTTTTTATGACCTCAGTGCAAATTGAAATTCAATTTCTAATTCTCATTTTAAACATTATTACTGTGCTCTACATGCACCTCACCAGCACTCCTTTAGCAACAGTGCTAAAAACCTTGCTAACATAAAGGGGGATTAATCTTGGGCTTGAACCTGGAACCCTTTGCGAATATGGCCACTTTACACATTCGTCTTTTGTCATCCGGTTACATCTTGATGGTGGTTCTTATTATACTTTACAGGTCTGGATGTAGACGATGCCATGATTCCGTACATGCATTTCTTCCTTAATGGTCATGTGGATGGCCGCAAGCTGATGCTACTATCACATTCAGATCTGGAGAAGCTGAACGTTGTCAAACTGGGACACCAAGAGTTAATACTCGAGGCCATCGACCTTCTTAGAAACCTGGTAGGTCTCAGAAATGTGGTTGGTCTCAGAAACCTGTTAGGTCTCAGAAACCTGTAAGGTCTCCAAAACCTGGACCTGGTAGGTCTCAGTAACCTGGTAGATCCTCAGAAACCTGGTAGATCCTCAGAAACCTGGTAGGTCTCAGAAACCTGGTAGGTCTCAGAAACCTGGTAGGTCTCAGAAACCTGGTAGATCCTCAGAAACATGGTAGGTCTTCAGAAACCTGGTAGGTCTCAGAAACCTGGTAGGTCTCAGAAACCTGGTAGGTCTTCAGAAACCTGGTAGGTCTTAGAAACCTGGTAGATCTCAGAAACCTGGTAGATCCTCAGAAACCTGGTAGGTCTCAGAAACCTGGTAGGTCTTCAGAAACCTGGTAGGTCTCAGTAACCTGGTAGATCCTCAGAAACCTGGTAGGTCTCAGAAACCTGGTAGGTCTTCAGAAACCTGGTAGGTCTCAGTAACCTGGTAGATCCTCAGAAACCTGGTAGATCCTCAGAAACCTGGAAGGTCCTCAGAAACATGGTAGGTCCTCAGAAACCTGGTAGGTCTCAGAAACCTGGTAGATCCTCAGATACCTGGTAGGTCCTCAGATACCTGGTAGATCCTCAGAAACATGGTAGGTCTCAGAAACCTGGTAGGTCTCAGAAACCTGGTAGGTCCTCAGAAACCTGGTGGGTCCCCAGAAACATGGTAGGTCTCAGAAACCTGGTAGATCCTCAGAAACCTGGTAGGTCTCAGAAACCTGGTAGGTCCTCAGAAACCTGGTGGGTCCCCAGAAACATGGTAGGTCCCCAGAAACCTGGTTGATCCTCAGAAACCTGGTAGGTCCTCAGAAACATGGTAGGTCTCAGAAACCTGGTAGGTCCTCAGAAACCTGGTAGGTCCTCAGAAACCTGGTAGGTCCTCAGAAACCTGGTAGGTCTCAGAAACCTGGTAGGTCTCAGAAACATGGTAGGTCCTCAGAAACATGGTAGGTCTCAGAAACATGGTAGATCCTCAGAAACATGGTAGGTCCTCAGAAACCTGGTAGGTCTCAGAAACATGGTAGGTCTCAGAGACCTGGTAGATCCTCAGAAACCTGGTAGGTCTCAGAAACATGGTAGGTCCTCAGAAACCTGGTAGATCCTCAGAAACATGGTAGGTCTCAGAAACATGGTAGATCCTCAGAAACATGGTAGGTCCTCAGAAACATGGTAGGTCCTCAGAAACATGGTAGATCCTCAGAAACATGGTAGGTCCTCAGAAACATGGTAGGTCCTCAGAAACCTGGTAGGTCCTCAGAAACCTGGTAGATCCTCAGAAACATGGTAGGTCCTCAGAAACATGGTAGGTCTCAGAAACATGGTAGATCCTCAGAAACATGGTAGGTCCTCAGAAACATGGTAGGTCCTCAGAAACCTGGTAGGTCCTCAGAAACATGGTAGATCCTCAGAAACCTGGTAGATCCTCAGAAACATGGTAGGTCCTCAGAAACATGGTAGGTCCTCAGAAACATGGTAGGTCCTCAGAAACATGGTAGGTTTCAGAAACCTGGTAGATCCTCAGAAACCTGGTAGGTCCTCAGAAACCTGGTAGGTCCTCAGAAATCGGGTAGGTCCTCAGAAATCTGGTAGATCCTCAGAAACATGGTAGGTCCTCAGAAGCATGGTAGGTCTCAGAAACATGGTAGGTCCTCAGAAACATGGTAGGTATCAGAAACATGGTAGGTCCTCAGAAACCTGGTAGGTCCTCAGAAACCTGGTAGGTCTCAGAAACCTGGTAGGTCTCAGAAATCTGATAGGTCCTTAGAAACATGGTAGGTCCTCAGATATATATATATATATATATATATATAAATGTGACCAAGCCATAATTATTCTCTCTCTTTCTATATATATACTTCAGTCTCACACCAGACTTAAGGGAAACTTATGCTCCAAGCCCCTGTGATTTTAACTGTGGGACTGACTTTCCTTTCAAATCAAATCAGGGAAATGAATTTTGGGCTTTACGGCACTCCAACACTTCCTAGGTCACACGGCACCAAATACAATGAGGTTTATCTCAAACAATATGTAATAAGGTTAAAATTAAAATATGTGAATAGAAATATAAAAGTCTATCAGGTTAATGTGAGTTATAATTGATAATGGGTTGGTACAACAAACAGTTTAAAATTTTATAACTTATTAAGAATACCAATCTCGTTGAGGACACGAAATAAATCTTGGAAATACCCTCGCTCTGGAGAAGGGAATACTTTTAAAATTGTTGGTTGGCAGTGTCCTGTGAGAAGCAATTACTCTGTATTATCACATAACCTACTGCTCGAGCGTGAGGTAACACTAGTGTGTTATTTTTGGTAACACACTAGTTAGTTATCATAGTGTGACATCATTAAGTATGTGTAGTGTATATGTTATTTCCTGATTACTCAGTTATCGCCATTTTATGCATTTTGTTGGACAATTTAATTTTAATTAATAAAGAAATAACATTTAGTCATGTTATAAACAAATCTGTTTCCTTTTTATGGAAAGTGGTTGAGTAAAGGGTGGAACTATTTTTTGTGTGTATTCTCCCAAATGGAATTACACATGTCAAGGCTGACTGATCAAACTATAAAAAGATGCATTGTAAACAAAAACAGCTGATGATTTAGTTATGTGATAAATAGAATCTAATATTTGTGTTCATTAGACAATTCCTTTGGATGTGACTTTTTTTTGATTGCTATTTACACAAAATGTCGAGGAAAAGGCATAAAATTTAGATCAAGATCTATCAACTCCCCGCATTGTAGATTAAGATCTGTCAACTCGGTGCTGGAAGCTGTCTTATAAAAATCTAAACTATTTGCTACTACTTAGTCCTCTATTAATTGTTTAATAACCTTCGCATGAAGTTACCAGCAGTGACTTCAGTTTAATATGGGTTATTACTTGTTAAGAGTTAATGCTATTATTATAAAATGATCGCAGGTTATGAAACTTCCTGACCTAACATCTGGGTCCGAGCATGTTTTGTGGGTCCGAGCATGTTTTGTGGGTCCGAGCATGCTTTGTGGGTCCAAGCATGCTTTGATGCATTTTTCCAAGATTGAGGGAACATATATAGTCCCAACCTATGCTCCAGGAACACATGTTTCATTAAGCACATGGCTATGCCATGTTGGTATCCAACTGGTCACGTGGTATGCAATATGGCATCAGAGGATAATGCCAGTTTGGCTTTTAAACCAGGTTTCCAATGAAAATCCTGGTTATTAGACTGGGGTATGGCGGTCGTGCAGGCTGTGCCAAACAGAAGGTTTCTGGTCAATAATTTCAGTTGGGATAAACCAATCTTGTTGAAACTTTGGATATAGCAAGCTTGCATGAAAACCTAGCTTGGGATTGGATTTGGGGCAAGTCAGGTCAAGGTCACTATTACTAAGAATAGAAACATTGTTTCTGTTAATAATTTGAAACTTTGTAGGTAGTTAATGTGCAAACTTAGCATGGGATTGGATTAGGGGCCAGTTGGGTAAAGGTCAAGGTCACTGTTTTTCTTCAATTACTAACATCACAACCATATAACTCCTGCATTTTTAGTCTACTAACGTTACTTGTTAAATCGTTGAAATCCTGGTTTTGTGGCATTACCACGTTTCTTACATTAACATATGCTGGATATACGAAATCAGTGGTCAGTAGAACCCCTGTTAACAGCAAGGTCAGTGTGCATCATGAGCCTTAGAAGACCATACAAGGGAGAAAATTTCATCATGTACTTATATTTGCAATAGATATTGATAAAAATGTGTCTTTTACCAAGATGAAATTAGGGTTAACAACTTGCTCCTTGTTTTACAACCAGTTTGATTCTAAATATGCCTATGTTCTTAAAAGAATAACATTAAACATTTATTCTGAAATAGGGACATTTGCATGATGTTGACTTATTATTTTAAAAAATTACCACTGCAATATTACAAAGAAAAAATATGCATTATAATATTTATATAGGCTCAAAATATACACAAAATATATATGACTTTAAGACTGTTAGGGACTTTAATCAACTTGCTCATTGTTTTAGTTTATACCTATTTCTAATTGTTTTACAATCAGTTTGATACTAAATATGTGTACATTCTTAAAAGAATAGCATTAAACATGGTTATTCTGAAATAGTGAAATTTGCATGATGTATATAATTATTATTGTATCTAATTATGCAATGTTATATAGAAAAAATGTGCAACATAGTACATATTCTATTGGTGTCTTATTACAGAGGTACGGATACGAGACTGAGAATCTTCAATCACTGGCTCTACAATTAGGCTGTAAGGCCCGCAGTCTCAATGGAGAGATCCATGCTAGACTGGGAGAGAATGATCGTAACCGTGCCAACACATCCCACAGCGGAGAGACGCGCCCCAAGCGTCTCTCGATCCTGATTCTCTCCACTGTAGCAGATCTTATAGCAACATTGAAAAGCTTGGTGTCATGGATGGACAAGTATGTCGTTCAGATCTCAGAAATAATATAATTATCAATATCTGCTGCAGTAGCATCATCATCATCATAACCGCAATCATCATAATAACAATCATCATTGTCTCATTTATCATCATCATCATGATCATCATCATAGTCCTCTTAATGCACTTCATTAATATTTTCAGCATCATTATTAGCAGTAGCACCACCACCCATCATCCATAACATCATCATTAAGATGATCATCATCAGCTAATTATTGTTTTGTTCCTATAACTGGGGTTTGATTATTGCCCAATTGTTGTCCTCCATCCACTTCTGTCCAGAGCTAGTGATGGCTTGAATAGGGTGTTGAAATGAAATTGTCTCCCTAGTAAGGTCATATCTGAGGTATTCCAAACAGTAGAGAAATCCTTTTAGTTGGAATTCTTGGACTTTTTCGCCTGTTCTTTTATAGATATTGCAATTACAGTGAAATTTCTTACTTTTGCATAAATATAACCTTAAAATCTATTTAAATACTTATAGAGATATGTTATTTAAAAAAGAAAATGAAAGTGTTTGTTAATGATGGTTAACATGGGTAACATAAGAAAGGCAGAAAAGTCAACATACACTGTAAAGAGGACAAGCATAAAAACCGAGTAAAACAAATGAAAGGACCTACTCGCATTTAGGGATTATTCAAGCGAGACTATTTATTATTATCTCTTATTGTTTGTTAACATTTTACAATTAAGTGAAAGTATTATTAAATATAGCAAAGAGATGATCGATGATCTGATATCTAGGTTAAACAAGACTAATTGACACATGTATTATAAATTGAGCATTCATTTGTAGACAGTTATATATGTAATATTTTTCTCAACATCCACTTCAGCCATCAGCTAAATTTGAATTTTTGTTTAATTTAATATTTAAAATGATATAATTAGGCACAATCCTATTTAAGAGACTTATTATCAACCATTTAAAATCAATTAAATATGGTCTGATGTTATACGACAATAAGTGATTTAATTAACTTTGATGTATCGATGCATTATATAAAGCCTTTAGTTTTATGGTTAGTTAGACCTATTTGTTAACAACTTATTCTTTAACTGATGATTTTTTTTTTGGCTGGAACTAATCTTGTGGTCAGTGTGTTTTGAACCCAGAACCCTCCGATTCCGGGCCAACATCTTAACCATTAGACCACAGATGATTACAGTTCTTTTCTTTTTGGATAGAATAATTAATTCCTAATATAAGGCCTTTAGTTATCTGACCTGTTTAACATAATTCTTCTCAGACATGTCCAGGGATGTCTCCCTTCACCAAATATAGCTTAATTGTGCCAAACCTTTCCAAAGCCGACAATAAAAGAGTATTGTCTAAAACTATCTAAAAATTGTAGATATTTTTTTTAAATACATTTAACTGTCATTTTAGTTAGTCAATTACTGCTCTACAATAATCACACATAATTTCTAGTGTAAGCCTTGAAGTGCCTTGAACTGTTGTAATTGACCAACTAAAATGACAGTTAAATGTATTTAAACAAAAAATATCTACAATTTTTAGATAGTTATAGACAATACTCTGTTGGCATTGTGGAACTGTTGGCATAATTGAACTTAGACTATTTATTATTAGTCACTTTTTTTGTCTGATGAGTATGTGTAAGAAATATATATTTATTACAACAAAACAAATACATGGCAGTATTTTGTTTCAAGGAGGGCCTTCCATGTGGTTGAGCAGTTACAAGTTACCAAATTATAATTCCAGATTGCGTATAAAATATGAAGTATTTTTCAGCAGACCAGCAGTGTACGAGTCGTTCTACCCAAAACATTCTTCTGGAATCTTTCTTCACAAATAAAAGCTTGCTTGTTTAAGTATTTCATCAACAAATACACCATTTCAGGGCGCCATTCTCCGGGTTTCATGACCTATGTCTGGTTCGTAACACCATCGTGAAGCTAGGACTGGACCTCATCAACTACTGCCAGCGGGAATCCACTCTCCCAGACGTAGAGCAGGCCATATCTTTCAGTGTAGGTGTCATAATAGTGTCATTAATAGGGTTAAACTTTGTAGATTATTACAAGCATATCAAGGGGCGCCTATGACCGAGCGGTAAGTCGCCGAGCCCTCAGCCTCTCTCCATGTGGGTTCAAACCCTGGTCAGAATAAGAACTTTGGTGCACCTCTGGTTCTAGTCAGACATAAGTCTGGGGTCTTTCTCCATTAATAATTAGTTGGGCATGGCGAATATGACCATAATTGTGTCAGTGTGATGTAACAAAAAACAAACAAATCACTTACCTAAATATTATTTTATTTGTGAGATGTTAGAGACGTAATTCCCTATCGGAGAATTCAGGAGGAAGCAATGTCATGTAATATTATAACAAGAAGACCTTGTTAATTATCTTACATAAAGTGTTTTTGCAAGCTATCACATTAAAAAAGAAGTTGATATTAAGAATAAAGATATAGTTTTTATAAATCTTACAGCTTTATTAAGTTTATACAGAAACCTGTGTACGGTCTGTTAAACACTTTGCCACATTTCTCTTTAGAATGCAATAATATATGTCTACAGCATAGTCCCATTTACTAGAAACTATTCACCCAGGAATAATGTAATCAGAGTTATAAACATATTTTATTTTTATAGAAATCTTCAAAATTGATCTTCCACTAATTGATGACATGTGTTGTCATTTGTATGCAAGAGCGTAAATCCTATAGCTCAATGGTTTTAAGATGTGCATAGGTATGAGTGCCATTCAGGTAACCATTTTCAGGTTTTGAAACTGACCTACAGTTATGGCTACAAATCATCATCACCATCATTTTTATGTGCAATTTATTTATGAAAACACACATTCCCGCTTTTTGTATGTAAAAGAACTTTACTCTATTAAAAAAAACTACATTCTTACCTCCCTTGTGTATAGGTTTTGGTATATAGTTACTGCAGAAAACTTAAGCTTTTTCTAAGTTTTAGACTTTTGAAAAACACTTAAGACTGAAGCATACTTATAAAATGGAGTCTCAATGATTGAGATAAGAATTTGATAAAAAGGTAGAGTGCTTTTCTAAAAAATAAGCAATTTAAAAATTAAATTTATATATTTCTGATATAAAGTATATAAAAATACCTTCCCACAAGGGAGATATGTACAAGTTCCTGCCCTTGTGCATTTTTTTTAAACGTAAATATGATAAAAGTATGGTGTGGTTCACTGTTATTTAAGAAAATTGTTATTTTGACTGAATGAATAAGTTTGGTATGTTTCTTTTTATTTTTGATTGCCAGGCATCAACCCTGTCTGATATCTGTGAGAAGCTGGTGATTGGTTCCCCGGACAGCCCCCTGGACCCACTGTATGTACAGCCTGCTTCACTGGAGCTGGCAACCATCCGCAAGAAACAGGGGGAGGAACTGGTGAGAAACTTGTGTTTGTGATTAATAATTACACTTTGAACTTTCACCAAAATTATATTTGAAGGTTTATTCTATTTTCACAGATTTTTGTCCAACTATCCATTATTTTTATTTGATTGCTAAAGAAAGACCCTGGACAAAAAGTCTACTTATGCTTATTAACAACTATAAATGAAAGAGAAGGTGTGAAATTGCCATGCTATTAAAGTAAATGCAGCATGTTAGAAATACAACTAAAGTATATTTTTCCTTTTTTTTTCCAGGGGATGCATATTCTCTCATCTTACTATGGAGTCCATGTGATCAGTGGCATCAAGGACATGGTAGGTGGAGTTATTTCCCTTTATCACAGTAACATAACACAAGTATTGTCCCATGTATTTCTCCAGCAAATTCTGTCATATGTACATTTTAACATTCTTAGCCCTTATGATAGAAATGTCGCTGGAGAGTTTCGGCAAAAAGGCCGGCTAATCTCATCTCATCTCATCTCTCAGCCCTTAATTATTTTAGGTTATTTTTGGTGATCACTTCTAAATTTTAGTTCTTATTAAAAGCAAAAGATGGAAAATTGACATTTAGAGAGTCTGGCATAAAAAGAAGGGAGTTCTGCTGTAGGAAATGATAGAAAGTGTGAACAAATAAAGATACAACCTTATATTGAGTTCACATTATATGAAAAACAATATCAATGGCACACACTAATCACATTGGTAAACTTCAAGTTAACGCCCAATTCTTAAAACTATCACTTAAAACAGTGGAATACTTGTGGGGCTCCCAATTCAAAAGAGCAGGTCACCCTAAACTTATTTTTGGTAGAGTGATGTCCCCTTTTTACTTAAAATTTTCATTTAACTGTCCAGCACTGAGGAAAGTGGAGGGCGTTGTCTGCAGACAACTCTGGACCCTTTTTTTATTTTCTAAAATCCAATTTGTGCCCATTTTAGCTCATCATTTTGCATCATGTTTTATGTTAGTGTGTGGGTGTATTGCAGTCTCCAGCAGATCTGTGTGGGAAGATAGAGAAGGGGAGACTGAAGTGATCCAGGTCAACCATCAGACTGTGGTAAGAAGTTACTGCGATTTTCAGAAAGAAAAATTTAGAAAAAAAATAATAATGTTAATAGAAAATGGCACAGAGTTATTTCTTCTTGATGCATTTGTGTGTGCATTCATTTATCTGTGGGTTTGAATGGCTCAACTGATTTCATTCAAATTATGTTTATATGTGATGATTTTAAAATACACGTTGGGTTCCAATTTGGTAACTTTAATGTCAATATTGATATATTATCAATATCTTATATGTAGTTATTGACTTATTTTTCTTGAGATATTTTAAGCTTAAAAAGCAGGGCTGTCTTTGTCATATATGCTAATTTTTTTCCTTTAATATATGTTGGTCATATTATTATTTGAAATCGCAATGACCAGTTAGGGTCATTGTAGGAAATTCCAGCTGTTTTGGTGGAGAAAGACCCCAGACAAAGGTCTGGGTAAAACCACTGAAGCACAGCATGTCAGCTGGAAGACCTTCACATAATAAATCTTTCTCCCTGAATGGGACTCGAACCCATGCAGGTGAGAGGCTATACAGCCAGTGGAGATACAAGTTGGCAGATCTACCACTATGCCTCGGTCGTTCCTGGTCATAAATAGTTTGGCCGCTTTCATCAAATAAAAAAATATAGCAATGTATAATATGGTAAGGAGTGCCTTTCTGTGACATGGAAATAAACTTAAAAACACTTATCGTCCAGTCTTGTATATTCTCAACTGACTGAATTATTTGTTAAGAATATGTATTGAACTGCTTTCCCTCCTTTATTTGTAATGTACTTGGAACAAAATGAAACATGATGTCAGAAAGAAGGAAAAAATGTTGGCTAGATTTAAGATGGTAAAAAAGTTAACATGTAATAAAAGGAAAGACGTGAAAATGTTAAAAAAAGCGACTGTTAACACAATCCATTATCTCCTTACCAACAGGTTGGCTGGCAGTTAAAGAAGTTGGTCAACACGCTGAAAGAGAAGCCGAAGGAGGTTGTCCTTTTGTTGAAGAAGCGACCACGCCACATCAGTCCATACGGTGCCATGCCGAACAAAAAGAAACAGAACATGATAACCAAGCATGCTGTACAGTCGTCTACGCTGCCGAAATCTCTCAAGAAATTACGGTCCCGGGATGGGGAACCCAAGCAGCTGAGGCCCTCCCTACAGGAGTATGTCAACTCTGTGCCAAGCATAGGAGATGAGCTGTCCTCACCGAAGTAAGTTTAAAATATCAAAAGCATATTGATATATCAAAAGCTGCAAATTTGTAAAAGAATGTAATTTACATAATGTAACTAATATTAAGTTACTTGAGTATCTTACATCAGAAACAGATACTTGAACTCCTTTTATTTTTGTTTTCAATACAAACTGAATGCTTTCCTCTCAATTCTCTCTCGTTTTTAGGGTGAATATAAATTTCAGAATAGAATAGTTGTGAAACCTACATAAGTAAAAGCTTCGTAATATCAATATTTAATAATACCTCCAGTGATCTAATAAAATTTTATTTTTAATAAATTATAATTTGCATACTGGTTAATAATTTTCAGTAAGGCAGACTGACATAAAATGTTAACTCAATGACGGTCTGAATCATCCCAAAAAGCGTCGAGTTTATAAAATGTTCATTCTGCAAGTGCTTATTGAGTCTGTTTGAAAATGTTTAATTCAATGTCTTAAGAAAATATTGCCTAGTTGTCTGAAGTTGGATAAAGAAAATGTGTCTACAGAAAATAAGTTGTCTACAGAAATTTTTGCCTAAAATGTATACAGAAAATTTTGTGTAAGTTGTCTACAGTTCAAAGAACAATAGTAAATAATTTGTACACAGAAAATGTTAAGCATAATGTTTACAGAAAAAGTTAGTAGTTCATAACTTTTCATCCAAAATTGTTTATAAGGTCATATTTGAGGTGTAAAAATGCTTGTAAAAAAAGCCCAGTGATAAATGAGAGCCTGCAGAAGTTGCTACAGTGCATTCCATACAGTTAACATTGAGCATGATGCTAAGGTATATAGTTGGCATCTAACCAGATGAATTAGTCAATAAGAATTACCGTACTCCTTCTTTCATCATGTTTTTCCATTTTGCAAAAATTTGACCTTTGACATTTCACATTCACCTGAAATAATGATTATTTGTTACAAATATGGCAGTATTTGTTAAATCTTCTATTGACCTAGATATTATTCAAGTTTTAGATGATTGGTTAGTTGTCTACTGAAAGGTATATTTGTAGTCATGGAGATTGGAACAATTTTTGACCATTTCTGTCTTATTTTCTTTCCTCCAGCGCTCTGCAGCTACAGTAAGTCTTTACATTGTAAATGATGTGGTGACTTTGTTGTAAATGCATTAATCCTAATCAGAAATGGCCTTGTTTGTTGTTAGGTTTCTGTTATAACCCTTACAAGTATAGTTGCATACTCTGGATAAGGTTTATAATTATGTTATTTTTAGCTCCACTTTTTAAAGAAAACCTTTTTTTTTGTTAAGGTCCAGCCTTGAGAACAGTAGAGCAAGCTGTCTCCCGATAGCTCTTGTTAACATATGTCACATTTCTATTATTACCGTATTTGAAATAGTAACAGAGTCAGTATACCATTGCTGGGACCAGACCTGGTAGCCTACTTGGTACAGTGTCGGCTCCAGGTATGGGAGACCTCAGGTTCAATCCCAGGCAGCAACATACCAAAGTCATTAAAATTGGTAGTCGTATAACTTCCTTTGCTTATACTCAAGCAAATATAAGAGTAGTTTCACGACTGGTTGGCCCAGTGTGGTGTGATATCATGTCAGGTGTTCATGGCATGCTGTACACAGACAGTGAAGGCAGCAATATATCTGCTTCAAGTGGAAACCGTCTCCAGATAACTGAAATACTGTTGGTGGGATGATGAACCCAATAAACATACATACCATTACTGGCAAAAACAGATGGTACCGAAAAACTAATTCACTAATCTTATTTCAACACATTGTTGTTCTGTAATTTCTGTTACACGTGCATCATTGCTGGGACGGTTTGGTTCAAATAGATCAGTTTTCTTTTCATTGCTTGCATTTGAAAAACCCATTAGGAAGTGCGAGTTTAATACTCTGTAAAATCTGTTTAAGTACACCAGTTGGTCGCTTTTGCCAACTGATCATTCCAAGGCAATAACTGTTGGGTTTCCTCTATTCGGTTAATGACTCATCACAGATTTGTTCTCACTTTTACATTAGGCTTGCATGTGAATACCTTTATCCTGTGGCTTTTCAAATTTACGTATCAATTGCAATGCTCATAGGACTTCAAACATATTTCCTAAATTAAAAAACATCTTGAGATATTACATGACAATTATTTGTAAACTTTTGAGTCCTGTCAAGACACAGTAACTTTTTGGGTGATCTGGAAATATTTGACTATACCGAGCTTCAACACAAACATTTCACCAGACCTGGTTGCGCAATCAGTAGAGCGTTGGCTCCAGGTACAGGAGGCCCTGGGTTCAGTTCCTGGACGCGACATACCACAGTCCTTAAAAATGGTAGTGGTAATGTGACTGGGTGTGGTATCATGCCAGGTGTTCACGGCATGCGATAGACAGTGAAGGCAGCACTTTATCTGCTTCAAGTGGACACCAACTTCAGATAAATGAAATACTGTTGTTGGGACGATAAACCAAATACATTTCAATGGTCATAGTTTTCTTAATGAGAGTTGTACTTTTGTGGAATGTTAGCATGGAGAAATGTTATAAGACTTAATTTTAGGTTCAAACTGTATTCTTAACATACATTTTGCAACTGATATAATTCAAAATACATAAACATGACATCATAAACAATTTGTTATTTGACATACCATCAAAACCATATACTACACATTGCTCCAGGTACTCTGTAACTGAGTACTGGTTCTACCCAGAAAGGGGGCAGCTGGAAGGGATAATATAAGTGGAAAGAACTTGTTTACCAATCGACTATAAATAAATATGTTTAAATTAATCTGTATATTATATGTGCTCATTAAACGTCATTACAATGAGACAACCCTAAAAAGAATTAGTAATACATGTATTAAGTTTGAAAAGGAAATAAAGGAATGTCGTGAGCATGAAAAATAATCCTCCTGAAGAGACTTGATTATGTAAATTAGTTTATATTACTTTAATTGAATATAAACTAATTTACATAATAACAGTGTTTTTTATCTCAACCACTATTTTTTTATATATATCAATATAAATTTTGAAACCTGATTCAGGTATGGATTATAATTTTCTCTGTGGGTTTGCATTTCATTACGTCATTCTGAAAAGCAAAGGAAATTGAAACAGGAAAGTTTGGTTACTGTCAAATGAATCAGCAAGTGCTAAACAGCATAATTGATTGCTTGGCATTTCTTGATACCTCATACAATATTATTACCACCATAAACATGATTTATGGCAGACAAAAAGCAGATGGCACTATTTATTTAAGTGGACTTTGAACTCTTTAGTGACTTAATCTTACAGTATTTAACTGCCGTACTCTAAAGTGACTTTAACTTACAGGACAGTATTTAACTCCCATACTCTAAAGTGACTTTAACTTACAGGACAGTATTTAACTGCCATACTATAAAGTGACTTTAACTTACAGGACAGTATTTTACTCCCCTACTCTAAAGTGACTTTAACTTACAGGACAGTATTTTACTCCCATACTCTATAGTGACTTTTACTTACAGGACAGTATTAAACTCCCATACTCTAAAGTGACTATAACGTACAGGACAGTATTTAACTCCTGTACTCTGAAGTGACTTTAACTTACAGGACAGTATTTAACTCCAGTCTTCTAAAGTGACAGTGACAGTTACATTACACTACTGTTGAAGGGGATACATAAGAAATATGTGAAATAGTTGTTGTTGTAGTTGGGTTTTAAACACTTCATGGCACATTCATTACTTACTATTTTGTGTAACAATAAACGACATGAGCTCAGCCAGTTTTATTCTACATGTGTTCAGCAGGTTTTATTCTACATGTGTTCAGCAGGTTTTATTCTACATGAGTTCAGCAGGTTTTATTCTACATGTGTTCAGCAGGTTTTATTCTACATGAGTTCAGCAGGTTTTATTCTACATGAATTCAGCAGATTTTATTCTACATGAGCTCAGCCAGTTTTATTCTACATGAGTTCAGCAGGTTTTATTCTACATGAATTCAGATTTTATTCTACATGTGTTCAGCAGGTTTTATTCTACATAAGTTCAGTCCGTTTTATTCTACATGAGTTCAGCAGGTTTTATTCTACATGAATTCAGCAGATTTTATTCTACATGAGCTCAGCCAGTTTTATTCTACATGAGTTCAGCAGGTTTTATTCTACATGAATTCAGCAGATTTTATTCTACATGTGTTCAGCAGGTTTTATTGTACATAAGTTCAGCAGGTTTTATTCTACATGAGTTCAGCAGGTTTTATTCTACCTGTGTTCAGCAGGTCTTATTATACATGTTTTCAGCAGGTTTTATTTTACATGAGTTCAGCAGGTCTTATTATACATGTTTTCAGCAGGTTTTATTCTACATGTGTTCAGCAGGTTTTATTGTACATGAATTCAGCAGGTTTAATTCTACATGTGTTCAGCAGGTTTTATTCTACATGTGTTCAGCAGGTTTTATTGTACATGTGTTCAGCAGGTTTTATTGTACATGACTTCAGCAGTTTTTATTCTAAATGAATTCAGCAGGTCTTATTCTACATGAGTTCAGCAGGTTTTATTCTACATGTGTTCAGGAGGTTTTATTCTACATGAATTCAGCAGTTTTTATTCTAAATGAATTTAGCAGGTTTTATTCTACATGTGTTCAGGAGGTTTTATCCTACATGAATCCAGCAGGTTTTATTCTACACGAGTTCAACAGATTTTATTCTACATGAGTTCAGCAGGTTTTATTCTACATGAGTTCAGCAGGTTTTATTCTACATGTGTTCAGCAGGTTTTATCCTACATGAATCCAGCAGGTTTTATTCTACATGAGTTCAGCAGGTTTTATTCTACATGAGTTCAGCAGGTTTTATTCTACATGAGTTCAGCAGGTTTTATTCTACATGTGTTCAGCAGGTTTTATTCTACATGAGTTCAGCAGGTTTTATTCTACATGTGTTCAGCAGGTTTTATCCTACATGAATCCAGCAGGTTTTATTCTACATGAGTTCAGCAGGTTTTATTCTACATGAGTTCAGCAGGTTTTTTTCTACATGAATTCAGCAGATTTTATTCTATATGAGTTCAGCAGGTTTTATTCTACATGAGTTCAGCAGGTTTTATTCTACATGAGTTCAGCAGGTTTTATTCTACATGTGTTCAGCAGGTTTTATCCTACATGAATCCAGCAGGGTTTATTCTACATGAGTTCAGCAGGTTTTATTCTACATGAGTTCAGCAGGTTTTATTCTACATGAGTTCAGCAGGTTTTTTTCTACATGAATTCAGCAGATTTTATTCTATATGAGTTCAGCAGGTTTTATTCTACATGAGTTCAGCAGGTTTTATTCTACATGAGTTCAGCAGATTTTATTCTACATGAGTTCAGCAGGTTTTATTCTACATTAATTCAGCAGGTTTTATTCTACATGAATTCAGCAGGTTTTATTCTACATGTGTTCAGCAGGTTTTATTCTACATGAGTTCAGCAGGTTTTATTCTACATGAGTTCAGCAAGTTTTATTCTACATGAGTTCAGCAGGTTTTATTGTACATAAGTTCAGCAAGTTTTATTCTACATGTGTTCAGCAGGTTTTATTCTACATGAATTAAGCAGGTTTTATTCTACATTTCTTTATTCCATGGGTTGACTTTGTTCAACACTTAAATGAAATATTTACAACATTTAGAGAACATGCAAAATTAATGGTGTTTGCTTGTATACTTGAAGGAATTGTTTGAATATAATTTAAACTTGATTCAAGTCAACATGGTTATATTTAGGTTTATAATCCTCGAATGTCTGTCATTGTCATGCATCAAATAATGTTTGTTTTTTATTGTTTAAAACATTGTAGTTTAAAGTGGTAGTGGCCATAGCTCCCTCGCTAAGGCTAAAGCATATATAAAGGTAGTTCCACAATGGGTTTGCTGGGTGTCAGGATAATGTGACTGGGTGTGGTATCATGCCAGGTGTCAATGGCATGCTATACACAGTGAACGCAGCACTATATCTGCTTCAAATGGACTCTCCAGATAACCGAAATACTGTTGGTGGGACGATAAACCCAGGAAACAAATAAACAAACATATATTGTACGCCCGAAGATGCTTTGCATTAATGCTTTTCTTGTTTGTGTATCAAGCAGGATGGGGGTTGAGTATGTGAGGCTGATGTTCTTTGCCTTATCAAGATATTAAAGTAATAGTTGTATTTAGTAACACAAAATTGTCTTGTCATTTCATTTTAGTTCTAATGGTTCAACAGGAATAATGTGTTCTCTTTTTTCTGATTTTGATACAACTATTTGAAACTAGGGAAAGTTTGTAGCTAGTTGATTAGTCTGACTCAACAGGAAATAATTAATTTATACACATGAATGAGAATGACAGGTGTATTTGATGATACATGTATTTGCTTTCTCCATTCATATTGCATGGAAACTTTACTGTGACTTTACTTTGACAATGGTTTTTAAGTTGTGACTAGGGTGTTTAAAATACAACTGGCAATGTTTTGTAAGGTTAGTGTTGTTAAATTTTTTATCTGCTTTGAAAATTTTTTAGGCACATTTAGAATGATCTATTCTGTTGATATTTTTGCACATAGATTCGATGTATATCTGTATACTGATACTTGTATTATTATTGTTTTTAGGAAAAAAAACTCATTTTTACAGTCTTCAACAGTATGATTTTTTACTTGTCATAAGATATATGTAATTTTTCACCTTAAATAATAAACCATGTTGTTTTTTTTAAAATTCAACCTCAGATATAGATTGTTTAAATGTTCAGCAGTATGTTGCCTGTATTGTCCCTCAGATACACACTTATTTTGTTAATTTAAAAACAGAACTCTCATTAGAATCTCCTGTTACTGTTGTTTTGTCTATGACAATATTTGCACATACCAAAGTAACCAAGCCATTATTAATCTTCATCATTCTACATTTATAAATAAATAATATAAAATTTAAATCTGTTGCTTACAGCAACTTTGTCATATATTCTTATTGCAAATGTAACAAGATATGTTGCTAGAGACTCATTTCTCAGCAAATATTACAGATCATGATCAGACAGCTCCCAGGGTAACAAGACATGTTGCTTGAGTCTCATTTCTCAGCAAATATTACAGATCATGATCAGACAGCTCCCAGGGTAACAAGATATGTTGCTTGAGTCTCATTTCTCAGCAAATATTACAGATCATAATTAGACAGCTCCTAGAGTAACAAGACATGTTGCTACAGACACAGTGCTCAGCAAATATTACAGATCATGATTAGACAGCTCCCAGGATACCAAGACATGTTGCTAGAGACTCAATGCTCTGCAAATATTACAGATCATGATCAGACAGCTCCCAGGGTAACAAGACATGTTGCTAGAGAATCAGTGCTCTGCAAATATTGTAGATCATAATCAGACAGCTCCCAGGGTAACAAGACATGTTGCTAGACACTTATTGCGCAGCAAATATTACAGATCATGATCAGACAGCTCCTAGGGTAACAAGACATGTTGCTAGAGACTCAGTGCTCAGCAAATATTATAGATCATGATTAGACAGCTCCTAGGGTAACAAGACATGTTGCTAGAGACTCAGTGCTCAGCAAATATTATAGATCATGATTAGACAGCTCCCAGGGTAACAAGACATGTTGCTAGAGACTCAGTGCTCAGCAAATAATACAGATCATGATCAGACAGCTCTCTGTGATCTGGATCTGCACTGTTTGTCTTGAAGTCTGATCAACTTAACCTTAACAAGAGTTATCAGTGGCATCTGGCACAAAGAAAGTTTGTAAATCCGAAAGAAAATTACCTTGTTTCTTTCTCAAACTCATTGCATGTGAACAACTTCCATAGGGCATCATTGTTGCAAGTTGTTCATAAGAATAAAGATAATTCTAGTGACTTGTGTACAGCATGGTAAGTAAGCACAACAATATAGGTGAAATTCAAACACCCAGCCCAATGGACCTGTAAGTCAGCTTAGGCATAGTAGAAAAACATACATAAATTCATATATATTTATTGTGTACATAATATCATGTTGTTATTTTTTATACGCGTTGTTGTTCCAGAGCTTTAGAATACAACTGTTGTGTTATTTAAATGCAACTTGTTAAAATTATTGCCTGTTTGTGCATGGTAATGTATAAACTCTGCATATGATTTTTTTTTATTTTTTTTTTATTACGTCTATGCCCCGCTAGAGGGTTTTACAGCAGTAGTACTGTCAGTCCATCGGTTTTCGTGGGTCAGAACGTCGATCCTTGTGTATCAGCCATTACTTCTATATTATTAACAGTACTTCAATCAGAGATTAAAATCTTTCTGACATACACTTAAATATGTCAGCATATCATTTAAGTGCAAGCATCAAGGTCAAGGTCATATTTAAGGTCATAATATAGGGCATTCCATAATTTTGTACAGGTATTTAATCAAACCTTGACCATGATACTGACATGCCCTTGACGGTTTGTCCTGCTCACCATTTACAAGTGCAAGCATCAAGGTCAAGGTCAAAACTAAGGTCATTGCATCTTTTGGAGGCATTTGTCAATTCCAGTAATATTGCTTGTCATAGGTAGAAATTGCCAGCAATTGGAGTAAAGCTTGTGTTTAAATGCGTAGCAACAAGAACTGAATATCTTGATATCCATGGTGTTGGGTCTGAACCTTACCAATTTGACTCATGATCATATACTCACACCCAGTTCAGTCTATGAAATATTGACTTTAGAAATAAACAATAATGATCATAATACATGAAACACACAATTGAGAAAAATAGTCAATATATGAGCCATATAAAAATAAATTGAAGACAACACTAGTGCCTGTGTCTAAATATGTTACAGATATAAGAAATAAAGACTTGTAAACCTGACCTGGTAGCATAATCACTAGAGCATCCAGGTAAAGAAGGCCCCAGGTTTGATTCCAGGCCACGATCAAAGTTATCAAAAAGGATAGTCATATGATGCTTATGCTTAAGCAAATATAAGGGAAGTTCCATGACTGGATGGCCCGGTTTCAGGATAATGTAACTGGATGTAGTATCATGCCATGTGTTCACTGCAGCCTATACACAGTGAAGGCAGCACTATATCTGCTCCAGGTGGACATTGTCTCCAACTTACAGAAATACTGTTGGTAGGACTATAAACGCAACAGTCAAACAACGAATAACAATAACCATATTAATAGCAGTTTTCAACAAAGCTTTAATAAAACTTTTGCAGAGAAGAAATAAACGATGGGAATGACACAGATAATGACGTTTTCCGAAGCGGATCTGAATCTCCTCAGTTTACGCTGCCTGTACAGACCGATCCAAAACAGCGCCGTGCGACAGTGAGTGGAGGATCACCGACACACACACGCCCCCTACTGGTGATTGAGGACATTGACGCTCCCAGCCGACCAAAATCTTTTACAGTTGCCGGAATGATACCTGGCATCCATCATGAGATAATAATCAACTCACCCTCAGGTAATTACATCTTTTTTTTTTTCAATTGCTGCTAGACATGCGATTTATTTGTAAAATATACATTTCACATATACATGTAATAGTACACTCACTTATTAATAAAATATACATTAAACACGTTATAGTGCAGTACTTCAACAAAAGTTAAACAAATACTATATATGTATTTTTTTATAAACATTGCTACAGATATACTGTCTGGTAACAGATTGAGTATGCTCTTAAGCAACAATCAATGATGATTTTTACACTTATTGTACTGCTAGTTGTAAAGTTAAGCCACTTAGTCTCTGTTATTGTATCAGTGTTAGTTCATATAGAGTATACCAAGCACCAAATAAGTAAAATGGGGAATGAAAGTGCTGCAAGCACTGGGGGTGTTCACTGTTTCAGAAATGAACTCAGATTTTGGAGACACTGACAACCACCAAGTGGAGATAAACTTCCTTACAAAATCTTTTGGTTAAGATGAATTGTCCTTTCACAAAACTAATGCACTCTGATTTTAATTGTATCGGACATAAGCAGAAGGTTAAGGGCCGAGAACCGAGACCGATTGACCCACTTGACCTCAAGAGTATATGTCACTATCACTGTATTCTTCTCATATCACGTATCACAAGAAAGTCTAGACACTGTACTCTTCCAGGGTGGAGTTGCATTTTATAATCACATTTACATCTTTTTGCAACTGAGATAAGCATATTAAAGGTGGTATCCAACATTTTGGTCAAAAAAATATTTCTCTATTTCTCAAATAACCAAATAACCAAATATGTCATTGGTACCTGGAAAGGTCTTGCAAAATGCTGTTCATTGATGCCAAAGATCTGCATTCACAGTCAAGGATAAATCTGCACTCGTCATTGCAAACAGGTGTTTCCTATCTGAGCCACACTGAAGAGACAGCAATTTTTAAACTTAGAAAACCATGTGACCACTTACTTTTATATAGTCATCCGCATAATCTACTCTGACATCTGACTTTTTATAGAGTTGGAAAGACTTAATATTTAGAGTAATTTTGTTGCAAATAGTACAGTCATTCAATAATGTTAGTGTTCACAATTGTCTTTATAACAACTTAAGTATGGGTTTATACAAAAAGTATGACAATATTCCCCAAAGCATTGGTTAGATATTAGTAGGTGTATTTATTTATGGCAAACTGTTGGATACCACCTTTAATGAACTGTAAACATTTTCTGTGTTTGATCTGCAACTTGATATTTACTGTTTGATACTGCCTTTTGTTTCACTTAAAATCATTGGCGACTCGCTGAAGCGCGACGCCTATATATGGAATGCTCACTGAAATTTGTACATGGGGAAAGTTTGTTTTGGGGGCCTTTCTTCACCCGGGTAAAATACAGGTCCTATTTCGGTAAACAGTGTTCTGTTTTATTTAATCATTTTAATTTTTTTTGTGTGTGTCTGTGACTTTTCATAATAACCTTGAAAATAAACAATAAAATACAGAGAAAGAAAAATACACTATTCTTGAGAAAAATACTATCTGAACAATACATATTTGTGTACTGTGAGGCTACTGCACATGAGCAATTTCTGCTTGTACACTTTAGTTTTATAGTTAATTACAATCATTTTGCAACTTTTTTTCTACACATATATCTACATATATGTAACATCATAAAAAAAGAATTAAGTGTTGTTTTTAACAGGGTAGCTTGCAACAATAAAGTATAGCTTGCAATTATAAAAAGTAGCATAAAAAATAGCTGTTTTGTTCCCAGTTTTGGTGTTTTGTTCCCAGGATAGTCATCTTCTTGTTTAAAGCGCATGCTCTATTCAGTGCCTTAGATGCTGCTTGTTTACATACACCATGTGCTATCGGTTGACAAGATTATGAAAAACTCGCTAAACTTTGTCAGTTAATACATTAGATTCAACTTGATAACATATTGAACATATACGGTACTACTAGTGCATTTATCTAACTACTAAATATTGTAAATACTAGTTATTTATAAATATATTTATATATTGCTATTCTGTATGTGAACACTTGATCCACTTTGTTTTGGTATTTATATTTCCATATCCAGTATGAATGTTTGAAACAGTAATACTAAATATTGTTATAAATTTTGTCCACACTCATCATATTTTGTACTGTGTATGTATATGTTATTACGTGTTGCCACTTGGGTCGAAAGACCTTCTGGCTAAAATTGAATAAACTTTTTAAACTTTCAAACTTTTCATAACTGTTAAACCATAGTCAGTCAGAGGGTCTTATAAGAGTTTTGTAAACCTTTATTTTATTCTGTTGCAAATGTTACTATTAACCCTTATCATGGTACGTTTGTTTATAAGATATACACAACCTGAGTTGTTTGTGTATGACTTCATACCAACATAACAAGACCTTGTTACAGATTCTGCTGCAGATAGTGCATATCTTGTTGAGAAAGCTCTAGCAAAGAACTTTCTTTGTTGCATGTTCTTGATTTAGAAAGCTCCCAGCAAGATTCTTTCTTTGTTGCATTAACTTGAGTGAGAAACCTCCCACTGAGATTAATGTTGCATTTTAGTGTTGCATTTTTTTTTATTTAGAAAAGCTCCTAGCAAGATGCTTTATTGCATATTCTTAATAAAGAAAGCTCCCAGCAAGATGCCAGCAAGATGCTTTATTGCATATTCTTGATAAAGAAAGCTCCCAGCAAGATGCTTTGTTGCATATTCTTGATAAAGAAAGCTCCCAGCAAGATGCTTTATTGCATATTCTTGATAAAGAAAGCTCCCAGCAAGATGCTTTATCGCATATTCTTGATAAAAAAAGCTCCCAGCAAGATGCTTTATCGCATATTCTTGATAAAGAAAGCTTACAGCAAGATGCTTTTTGCATATTCTTGATAATAAAAAGCTCCCAGCAAGATATTTTCTTTGTTGCTATTTATTTTTATGGCATATTCTGTCACTCATCTAAGAAATGATTTGTGAATTAGGTTTTCTGATTGTTCAGTCCTGTGTATGAGAAATTTTATTGTATAGTTTATGGTATATACACTCATCAACAGTCCAAAGAGACGATTATTGGAATTATGCTGCAGTTGTAATGATGTATTACATATCTAATTGTGCACATTTTTACATAGCCGACAATCTTTAATATTAAATAGATACCATTGTTTTCTCATTACAATTATTTCCTGCTTTCTTGCTATTGTTATTGAAGCACTATCGAGATTGCATTTCATGGTTGTTGCTTGGATAATGCTATTTGGGAATTTTAGAGGAATATTGGGTTATTTAAAAGTGCTACAAGCGTGGAAAGTGCACTCTGGTATCTGGGATATGTTTGCGACAAAGAAAATCGGTGTAGTTAAACTGTCATACATAATCTTTTTATCGGATAAACATCTTTAACTATACAACTCTGTTCAATGTAGTAGACATATGATTAACCAAAGGTTAATGGTTGAGGACCAAGATCGGGAGAGGTGAACTTTATCGACATGTACTGATTATATAATATGTACCGTATTTCACAGGATGCTGTATTTCTAGCTGTCTACCTGGTGGTTTATGTATAAAGTAGTTCATTCTGTGTTGAATTTTGTAGTCTCATTTGCATCTAGTTTAAACAGGCTGGACATACTATTTATTATGTTATGACTATGTTATTGTAGCCAAGTCTGTTTCATACTGCCTGCTGTGTGTAGTATACATATAAGGTAGATGTCTTACTGGGTAGAGTCAGTTACAAGTTACATGTACTGATGTTCAGATTTCATCTTAAATACCAGCTTCCATTTTCAGTCCATAATTAATTCTCTTATGTATGTGCGTTGTTATTGGAACTTAATAAACATTAGCTAGAACATGATCTTGTCGTTCTATGCCTAATAGCCAATAACAATAGATATACATCTGCTTCGGATTTTTACTGTAAGACTTACTTTTGTTTCACACCCTATAATGAAAGTACATGGCACTAACGGATATACGTTGGTTGCCCTAGGAGAAGTTGAACTTTGTAAGATCGTCTTCTCTTTCCTGCAACAGTAACACTGTATTATGTACCATTCAGTTAGTATGCATGATGTGCTTTTAATATCAGGTATTCAAGCTGAACAGTTTTGTTATATACACTTAATACATGATATCAGCAAATATATTTATAACCATACAACACTTGTAGATCCCAGAGAAGATAAATTTAGAATGTTTATATCATTTTGCATACAACTTGAGGTTTTAAACACAATTTGAATCAATGAAGCCAGACCTCTATGAATTTTCTTTTAAATTGATACGCACTTAAAAAAGATTATTATGTTTCTATTTTAATATGATGTAGTAACAGAGCATAATATTTTTATCTTTTGTTGAAGTAAACCTGTCACTAGCTTAGATTTTGGGAATTATAAAATAAATAATACATGACCATTAGGGTGATAGTGGTTATTGTCTGAGAACTGCAATATTACCCTAGTCTGATTCTTGCATTGACAACATCCACTATCACACTGACTGCCATGTGATATTTATATGATATTGTTTAGTTGTTTTAGAATAATTAGCCAATAAAAACTCTTTATTCCACACGTTTATCTTTCCTTTTTATTTATTTCTCTCTATTTCTGATTCTTTTGATCCTTAACCTGCTAAGCACATGCTTATCAAGCTTATGTTGCACGCTGTCAAATCAGAATCTGCACTATTTGCTGCAAGGACTCTGGAAATTTGGCAAAAAATATTTGGATAAAGCTCCTACAAAATAACAAAGATTTCAATAAGGGATTATTATTTGATATTAAGATATATTATAATATGAAAACTAAATTGGATATGTATAAAAAAAAATAATATCAATACCAATAATCTGTTTATAGCTGCCCATTTATTCTACTACTGTGGAAATATTCCTGTTTCTAAAAGTGATATATATTTTAAGTCAGGCATTGTGCCAACTTGCTTATATATTAATGTTTTGAGAAATATATTCTAAATCTCTTTAAACAATCTTCTGAGCATAACAATGTCTATCAGATAACTTCATTAGCTTCAGAAAAAAAAAATCAAAAAAAGAATATTTCAATAAGTGTCATTTACAATGAAGTGTAATAAAAGGCAAAAATTTCTGTATTGTAGGTGAGAACCTTTCAGACCTTCATCGCCTAGCAACTGCTATGGAGAAACGTCAGGAGTTCAAGACAAAGTCTACACCACCTTCTCTTGAGTTCAGTGTGCGCAAACCCACTCCCAAGATCATTGAACCAAAAGACACTGTCACCATCCCGGTAGAGGAGGATGGTGATGCAACGCCCAGAGAGGAAGATGTTGTTTTTGTAGGCGTCACCTATCCTCACAGAATGGTGCACACAGGCGAGCGACTTCTTGACAGCTCCACAGACTCGGTACCCCCAAGTGAGAGCTCAGTTGAGTCGTCACAAACCTGTACTTCATCACTTGAGAGCTCCAGTCACTCTCCACCTTTAGAGGAGAGCTCTGTCTCTAGTGAGAAGGTAAGAAAGTGATGCTTGGACCTATGCAGCCATTGCAGTTTTAAAATAAACTTCAGTTCAGTTTAAGGCCATTCTCAAGGATCGGATTAATCAGAACTGTTCAGAAATATCGAAATATTGGGGTACATAATTAGAAGCTTCACTTTATAACTTTTTTGAGCAGTAATAGAGTGCATAAGAGTTTAACAAATTACCATTTGTTTAACTTTTGCATTAAGCAGCGCATTTAAATTGCATTATGCAAAATTAAAACACAGATGTTTAATTTTTTAAATCTTCTTGGAAGATTGGGTTTTTTATAAAGTTTTTATTCGGTGAGCCAGATTCCTTTTAAATGTACAATATCTCAACAACATGCCTCTTTTTTTTTCTAAATATTCTGAGGCTAGTTCATAAAAATGGCTAAGGTGTCAACTTTGCAACAATTGAAAAAATAATGCAAAAATAACATGTTGGTGCCTTTTATGTCCTCACAAGAAAAAGATAAATGTTTCTGTTATCTTTGCGACATGAAGAAACAGTTGCTTAACTTACCAAAAGTGAAATTATAGGTTAAAAAACACCTTTAAATAACAATTGCTATTTTTATGAAGATTTTATTTTGCATATTCTTCCGCAGAACAAAAAGTCTCATTTCTGTACATGTCATTGCACTAGAAAGATCCAAGGCGTGATCTTGCAAAGAAGTTCGGATTGAAGATGGCGTGCCTATTTTGTGATATGACTGGATTTGAATTATTGTGCAAAACTGACCAATCAGATGTTTAAGAATGGTCTTAAATTTTAGCTCAAAATTGAATAACCTTTGACCCTTGTTGACTTGTATTATTGCATACTCTTTCCATGTTTTTTGCATTATCTTGTCTTTCATCTTATCTGTATTTTAATTTTGAATGATAAAAAAACATTATTGGAAAATCCATTTCTTATTCTTTTGTATTTTACTGTTTCTTTTCTAGTTTTTTTTAATCTGTTGTAGTTTGTCATTTCTTTTCTGATTTCTTTGTAGATATTTCAGAGTATATGGTCCTGTTTGAGATCAGATTGTTGTCTGATATTGCCTTTGATTATTTCCTTTTTCCACTAACGTATCTTAGTGTCATTTGGAAAGATATGTTTGATGTTTTTGTGTAGATGTTATACACAATAATTTTATTAAAACGTTTCACAAATCTTTCATTAAATTTCTACAACTTTCATTGTAATGTTTGTCTGATACATAGCGGTGTCTATGACTGAATGGTTAGATTCTCGGACTCCTCAGCCCCTCACTGCTTCAGTTTGAGTCTCAGTCAGAGGGAGAACTTTCAAAATGGGAAGGCAGGGTGTCTTTTTACCTTAAATAGAAAGAGCTGTTTACAGGCACCTTCCCCTTAGAAAATAAGCCAAGTTTTTCCTCTAAAAATAAAAATTCCCATCTATTTTCCATGTTTGCTGCAATTTAAATCCAACTTTCAATATGATATAAAAAGACTGCATTTATTGTGCTTAATTTTCATATACTAACATACATTCAACCTCCTAAGTTTTTTAATCTGTTTATACTGCTCTGAGTCTCTGTATGAAAACAGGATTGTCTTAAATTCCTCTGTTTCTTCTTCAAGTGAAATTTTATATTTATTTTTTGGGGTTAAGAAAGTGACTTAACTTTTTCTGTGGAGTAGGATTTTTAGGTCACCTGAGCTCATGGTCCGTGTGAACTCTTGTAATCACCACTGGCACCCAGTGTCCTGTGTCACGCATCCTTCAACATTCCCTAAACATCTCCTCTGACTTTTTTTCAGTAATAAAATATAAACCCCAGCCTTGGTTCAAGTCCTCCTAGGGTCAAAACATTAAATTGGAGAGGTCTTCTAGCTAACCGGCCCTGGTTCTACCCAGACATTTGTCTTGGGATTTTTTCTATCAATAATGGCTGGACATTGCTATAGTAACCATAATTTTGCTCCTGTGATGTATTTTAAAAGAAAAACAAAGTTAAAATAAAAGTCTTGATAACAAAAGTTACGGCTACTATAGCAGAAAATCACTTCCTGTAGAAATATGTACCAGCCCTGTCCCTGCTGGCATGTGTTTAGTATGCACAAACTACCCTATGAGCATCTGCTTGGTTGCAGTTTACAATGAAGATTCTCAACGGCATATACATGTACCTTTGCTAAGTGAACCTTTTGATTCAACTCTGACAAGAAACAAAGTTAATGATCCACATAGAATTTCTTCCCTAAGCAGCTGTGTTAGTAAAGATCTGTTTCATACTGAACGCATGCCAGTCTTGATGTTTGCATGTGGCCTCTGCAGAAGATTGACATTTGTTACTATGGTAAGGGGGCGTACAGGCTGAACTTATGTAAAGTTACGGCATGTTATGCCATGTTTCACCAAATTATGCCATATATAGCCAATTTATGACAAGTTGGATGTTCGCATGTGTCTACAGGAGGTGTCAGACCTGCTAATAGAGGGCACCACTCGTCTGCCCCAGATCCAGGTCACGGAGATTCAGGCAATCTCCTTCCGCTCCCGCCTTTCACCAGCGCATTCTGAAGTGGCATACGATTATGACAAAAATGCTCCTCAGCTTACAAAAATGCGCAAACTTGGTTCAGTGACTCCACGAAATGGGGTAAGATAGCTAACCAAAAAAAATTTAATCATATTAAAAAAAATGTACACTGCATTGGCTATTTAACATATTGATAACTTAGTATCATATATTAATAACATAGCAGTAGTTCTATTAAACACATGAAAAATACTTGTCTGAATCAAAAAAAGTTATTCAAAGCCATAGCATGGTGTTCATAATTTAAGCTTATGTTAAAAAATCCAAGGGATGGTGTTCATAATTTAAGCTTATTACCTTATTTAAGCCATTGGATACTGTGAAAAAATTATAACCAGTAAATTAGGAGGATTTAATACAAGTGTTAAATTATTTTAGTTCAGTTCAGTGCCCAGGAGGGGGCATCTGTGACTTAAGTTCTTTAAGTCACCAGCTTGTAACTCTTCTCAACCGCTCTACGCTTGTGTTCTAGTTAATGTTGGGGTAAAAATTGTGAGAATGTCTTCCAGCTAGGGTCTCTCTCTGCCCTTGGAGTCATCTTCAAATCTCGATTGGTGATTTCCCCTTCAGCTGATAGAAAATGTTTCTGCACTGTATTCCATGGGGATGTACACATGAACGCAAGCATTTACATGTATTGATGCAGTCAGTTTATTGACAGTATACACGCTGTTAGTGATCAACTGCCTCAGCATAGTAACATAGTTGCATATATAACTGCCTTTAGCATAGCTATCAATCTTTAATGTGTATTTTCTTCAGTCTAATGTGAAATATAAATGTTGATTCATGGGATAAAGACGATTGATGGCCCGATCCATTTATCTGACTGAATGTTTTATATTTATGATCATTTTGAGTGCATGTAAATAACAGTTTCTGGTTTATTAATGTTTTACTTTTAATGTCAATGAAAATGCATGCAGCTGCATATGAAAAGTAGTTTAAAATATACCATAGCCTTGTCTTGGCATGTTTTAATGTATGAATGCTTTGTTCTCATTTCTTCATATTTAACTATGGCTTGTATTTGAGCTATGGAAGTACTTAAGACATTATTTCTACCAATTAAAGAAATGTAAGATCTGATGACAGCCTGCAAATACCATCTATAAACAAAATGGGTTTTCCCAGATTACTATTTTTAGAACAGTCAGTCAGTGAGCGTAAAGCATAAAACTTGTTAGTTAACTTTAGACCTGAAGATGTTACTGATGTTGAAACAAGTTGGATACCACATACAATGCACCTGTCTTTAGTGACATAAGTCTTGCGCGGAGTATCTATGTTTACATTTCTTTGAAAATGGGCGCAGCCATTAAAATGATATGTTCAGAACAGTTAGGATTATCATTTTCTTTTGAGATTTGTAGGCAACAATCATATTTGTTGGGAAGGTTTTATTGACTCGTCATCAGATCCTGATAGCGGAGCGGTTTTCAAGATATGATTTTAATCTGATTGGGTGACCACTTGTAATATATTATTGCCAAGTTGCATACTGTGAGTTTTAAATAGACTGTTAATAAATTGAAGGCTAATGCTTTTATCTATTATGATTTTTAGGTTTAAAAAGAAACAATAACTACATCTCAACAACAGTTCTCTTTTGGTGTAAATTTTTGTTTTGACATATCATCGCAATTCTAGATTACTTAACCTTTTTTTAAACTCTAAAAATTGTTTTTTTACTAGAAAGTCACTGCCTACTATCTATACCTTAGGTGTCCTTGTTTTCAAATTCAAGTTCTAACACAATCAATGAAACTATTTTCTTGACATCTACACAACATAAGCATTGACAATTAAGTAAACACATTAGAGTAGCAATTAAATTGGTTTAGGTGTGATATTTTGCATTAAGTACATGGTTGTGTTGTTCAGATGATGGGATTAAATTTCTGCACAACTGAATGCCTTGTTGAACATTCTTCTATGATAGAGCATTCAAAACCAAAATCTATTCCCTTGTGTTTTATTTTCTAAGATAAAATTATTACATGATTGCTCTATGACTTTTGCGGCAGCCTCCTTTATTTAGGGGTCAAAACTAACTCTAGGCAACTACCAAGTTTAAGTCCTTGAATATAAGTGGGGTGTAAATTTTTGACTGTTTATATTTTTTTGACAAGTGTTTGTGGTCATATTGATATAATTGCCGACTTTAAACTCCTCAGCCTCCTCCAGGGATAGTTTGAATCCAAATCCAGGAAAAAACTTTATCAGGGAAGATCCTGGGATAGTTTTAATCCAAATCCAGGAAAAAACTTTATCAGGGAAGATCCTGGGATAGTTTTAATCCAAATCCAGGAAAAAACTTTATCAGGGAAGATCCTGGGATAGTTTGAATCCAAATCCAGGAAAAAAAATTTATCAGGGAAGATCCTGGGATAGTTTGAATCCAAATCCAGGAAAAAACTTTATCAGGGAAGATCCTGGGATAGTTTGAATCCAAATCCAGGAAAAAACTTTATCAGGGAAGATCCTGGGATAGTTTGAATCTAAATCCAGGAAAAAACTTTGTCAGGGAAGATCCAGGGATAGTTTGAATCTAAATCCAGGAAAAAAACTTTATCAGGGAAGATCCTGGGATAGTTTGAATCCAAATCCAGGAAAAAACTTCATCAGGGAAGATCCTGGGATAGTTTGAATCTAAATCCAGGAAAAAACTTTATCAGGGAAGATCCTGGGATAGTTTGAATCCAAATCCAGGAAAAAACTTTATCAGGGAAGATCCTGGGATAGTTTGAAACCAAATCCAGGAAAAAACTTTATCAGGGAAGATCCTGGGATAGTTTGAATCCAAATCCAGGAAAAAACTTCATCAGGGAAGATTTTTTGGCAGACCTGTGGTGTGGCAATGCTTCCACTTAAAATAATAGCTGGACTACGCCGTAATAATAATTGTGTCAGTTTAATCTACACAGCGCAAAAGATTCATTTTTTTCAACCAGTTGTCAATCAATATTTTTATTAATATCAACATTTAAAAAACGTATGTTTAACAAAAGAGACTGTTAAGTATAACATATATTAGCTGGAACAGCACATGTATGTGGTTGAAAGACACTTGGTTTTATGTGAAGCAAACTGAATGACATTGTTGAAGTGTTTAATGTATAAAACATCTCTTTTACAATTGTTTACGTAATGGTGCTTATGTGACATTATAATGTGAATTCTCCCATGTTGTTCCCCCAGGAGCGCCGAGAGAAGCATGTAATGTTTGGTGGGGTGGAGTCAGACAGGGACACAGATTCTGCCCATGAGGAGCCCCAGAGGTAAGTTAGCTGCTTATCTCATTTATTTATGTGTAGTGGGGTGGAGTCACACAGGGACACAGGTCCTGCCCATGAAGAGACCCATGGGTGAGTTGGGTGGTCCTCTTACTTATATATATTTGGTGGGGTGGAGTCAGACGGGGACACAGACTCTGCCCCCCAAGAACCCCAGAGGTACTTTTGTTGCTGGTCTCATTTATCAATGTTTAGTGGGGTGGAGCCAGACAGTGACACAGACACCGCCCACAAGGAGCTGCAGGGTTGATTTGGTTGCTTGTCTTATTTACCTATGTTAGGTGGGTTGACTTAAGACAGGGACACAGACTCTGCCCACCAAGAACCCCAGAGGTACTTTTGTTGCTGGTCTCATTTATCTATGTTTAGTGGGGTGGAGCCAGACAGGGACACAGACTCTGCCCACTAAGAACCCCAGAGGTACTTTGGTTGTTGATCTCATTTATCTATGTTTAGTGGGGTGGAGCCAGACAGTGACACAGACACCGCCCACAAGGAGCCACAGGGTTGAGTTTGTTGCTTGTCTTATTTACCTATGTTATGTGGGTTGACTTAAGACAGGGACACAGACTCTGCCCACTAGGAGCATCAGAGATGAAATGGTTGCTCTTTTTTTATGATTGGTGGGATGGAATTTGAAAAGGACACATATTCTTCCCACAATGAGCCCCTGGGGTGAGATGGTTGTTGTCTTTTTTATCTGTGTTTGTTGGGGTGGAGTCAGACAGGGACACAGACTCCGCCCCTGAGGAACCCAGAATTGAGTTGGAGGTTTTTTCTTTTCTTATTTGTGTTTTTGTTTTTATTGATAAGTGTTAAATCCAGGAAATATATTACGTAGAACCATTTTGCTCAGTTTCTAAACTGTCAGTTCACTTTTTACATATACCTGTATGTTCCAAATAGTGCAAGTGTAAAGCACATGATTATATATTGACATATGTTACAAATTATAACGCTTGCTATATGTTTGTGATACTGTTTGTGAGCTTTTGTGTAAGAATAGAAACTTAAATACATATTGATCAGGGTTAAGCAAATAGTGAGTGTAACAGACTCAATCTGTTACTAAATCATCTTACTTATCTATCCTCATCCTCATCAGCCTTCTTCAACATTTAGTAGAGTCTTTATTATTTCTAACTATCATTAAGCACTTAATTGTTAATCTCATCTTCGAATTCTTATTACTAAACTTTACTTATGCCAATCTTAACTACATGTAGGTCAATGTCATTATATCACAGTACATAAATTAATACGTATATCTCATCATATTGCATAACCCCTTATACTTTTGGTGTAGGTATACTGGACCTTTTTGGTCTGAATTAACCTTTCACCTTTGCACCGGGACACCTGCGCACTATATTAAAAACATTCCTGGCGAGAGCCTCGTGTTTGTCTCTGTTGTCTTGACTAAGACCTTTTTGTGCCTTCTGCAGGTAACTGGCTGCAATATGAATTGTTAAAACATATCCTTAGTCATTACTCTATTTAACTAATTCCATGTTTATTCTCATATCCTCATATTTTGTCATTTATTCTTATGGGCACTACATTAAAAACATTCCTGGCGAGAGCCTCGTGTTTATCTCTGTTGTCTTGACTAAGAGCTTTTTTGTGCCCTCTGCAGGCCCCAAAAGACGAACCAAAGAAAAGGGTAACATGTAGATCCACATTAACCAGCTCCCGCTATGACACCTTATAATTAAATTATGCACCGAGAGTCAAAAAATTAAATGTGTCATTAACTGGTATCATTTATTGTAACAATTTTTTTAAAAATTCATTTTTATTCTGTTTATTTCACAAGTTTTAAGTGTAGTTGAATTGAAACGTCAATTGTCAAATTCTTTTTCGATTTTCAACCTGATCTCATAATGCATGTGTGGCCATAATGAGGATCATGCTTGTGTACATTGAAATCAATGTCTATCTAAATAAATTCTGAGGGCACCCGTGACGTAGTGGTAGAGTCGCCAATTTGTAACTCCTCTGACTGCTTAGCCTCTCATTGCATGGGTTTGAGTCCCATTCAGGGCGAAGGACTTAATGTGGGAAGGTCTTCCAGCTGACTTGCGATGGGCTGGTGGTTCTACCCAGAATTGTGTCTTGAGTCTTCCTCTACCTAAAAGCTGGACATTGCTATAATGATCATAAATGGTCACTGCAATGTATTTAAAAAAAACGAAACAAAAATATTCCATACAATTTAATGCAATTAAATCAAAACATTTATTTTCAATATGTAAACATTCCTTAGACTTCAGAATTAGAATAAAACTATAATTGTGTATATTTCTAGGGGTCATAGTCATGAAGACTCTTAGTTATTTTTCTAACTAAGCAATTTTCTTAAATCTTGACATATTAACTTAGATATAAGAAAATTTCTTAAATTTCATTCATAAAACCAAAAACAGTGTAAGAGAGAGTGGGACTTTTAGATTTTTGGTAGGATAAGGGTTAAGTTAAGATATCTAATCATTGTCTTATCGGCTTGCAGATGCTGTGGTATAAAAGTCCCTGTACTAATACACTTGAAACAAGGAATAAGAAACCAATTCTTCATTTGTGGTTCCTGTCAATGTAACTTGAATTAAGACATAGTCCCATACCCTGCTGTATTTGATAACAGCCAATGCAATTGCATATATTAGTGTAATGGAAATGGTCTCCCTTGTTAAATAATATCAGAGGTAGTCCAAAGAGTAGGTGGGTCCTTTTAGTTGGAGTTCTTGGACTTAATCGCCTTTTGTTTTACATATGGTGCAAGTAAAAACAGTGAAATGCCTTACTTATGCATAAATTTAAGCTTTAAAGCCATTGAAATACTTATTGAGATATGTTATTTAAACAAGAAAATGGAAATGATTGTTGAAAATGGTCAATCTGGGCATCACAAGAAAGGCATAAAATTCAACATTCCAAAAGAGTACAAGCATGAAAACCGAGTAATCCAAATAGAAGGATGTATATGCATTTAGGAATTGTTCAGGGCAGCCTATCTACTAATGTGTCTCATTTATTTGCTAAAATTTACATGTTATTGTAACTAGATATATTGCTAGAGACTCAGAAGCAGATACAGTTGATAATTGAATATCAGCATATTTCATTTTATTGCATAAAACACCCAAACACCAAACCTTTTCTTCTTGACCTTTTTTAAAAGTAAATGTCTATATGCATTAGGAGTCAGCCGAATTTTGGGTTGTAAGCATTATCCATTGCTCTTTACCTCAATTTTGTGGCAATTGGAAACAAAATATGCTCATTGAAATGGTACTTCTATATTCTGGTTATTTGCATGTAATTTTCTGGGAAGTTGTATGTGTAAATAAGTAGAATTGGCTGTCCAGCAGATAAGAATCATAAAGCCTCATTCCAAAGCTGGCTGGTCTGGATCTTCATTCTTTGCTTAAGCCAGGGCTAATGATTATTTAATTGAGCCCTGAGACAACTCTCAAGCATCTGATTGGTCAGATTTCAAGTGTTATTTGAATTTAGCCAATCTGATGATGGAGTATTTTCTAAGCCTCAAACTCAAAAGTTTTATAATCTCCAACCCTGAACAATTCTTGCTTAGTAGGTTAAGAGTAAGGATATTGTTTCTGAAGTTATTTTCCCTTTACAAAAAGCAATTATAACCCTTGCAGAAATTATATAATACAAGACAGTTTTAAATTGTTTTTGGTTTGAAAATACATAAAAGATGAGTATAAAAAGTAAAAAGCTTCCAATATGATATTCAGCAAATAAAGACAAAAAATGACAAAAGTATAAAATATAAATATGACTGGCTTTTTATGAAACCAGTTGCCTCATGTATGCCATTACAATGCTCTATCACTGCGCCACAGATCTTTGATATATTGTAAATTGTATGTAGTTTTGATTCAAACCAGCAACAATGCGTATGCCATACCAGTGCTCTACCACTGTGCCACAGGTCTGATATATTTCATGTTGTTTGTAGTTTTGTTTAAAATTTATTTTCATACATTAATCTTCGTTTCTTTCCATATTTGTACTGTAAAAAAAACACATAAAACATACTGAGCTGTAAGTATGTTATGAAATTGTATTTTAATTGGTAATTAAGCTACAATGAGGGGTAGAATCTACAACAAAATACCTTTATTTTTTTATTTTAATATGCAGATGTACTTAAAGGGAGGTCACTCAGATTGCATTTTTTTTTCCAGATTATTTTCCCTAGCAAATTGTTAAATAAACCTTAAACTTTTTTTATTCTTTCTATGATAAATATTGGGCTTAGTTTGACCTTCAGGCTCATGTTCCTAAAGAATCTTAGTTAATTTTTCTAACCTAAAATTGGAATTTTTCTTGAAATCTTGAATTATATTTCATTAATCAAACTATTTACTATATTTTGTAGGATTTTTTTTCAAATTTAAGGAAATTTCTTTGTTAAAATGAGAAAAATTATTTATGATTATGAACTTGATCCCTGGTGTGTAATGCTCCAACATGGCTTTTAAGGTTAAAGGGGTCATGTATGAAAAAACTGAAATAGATATTGAACACATCTTCCACATTTATTAGCCAAGTAGTTTAACTTCCTTATCCCTGAACCTTCTTTATTTGTTTGCATCTGTGGTATAGTAGTTAGGATGATGGACTCATGATTGGAGGGTCCCCTGGGTTTATACACCCTACCTGACATGTTAGTCCTTATGCAAGACCATTTACTGTGCATTCATCCAGGTAGTGAATACATAGGTACTGGTTCTACCCAGGAAATGGGCTATAAGGACCATAATGGAAAAATGGGCTAAAACTATCCATTAAATTAGTTGTCATACTTCATTTCTTGGTAGTCAATACACAATTCTTATTCTTGTAATAAATATAGGTAAAACCTGTTTTATTGTTGGAGACTTGGCAGCTCCTGGTAGATCCTGATCAGACTGCTCCTAGGTGTATGTTGTAGTGGGGGAGGGGGTGGGGGTAATTGATCTAGATCTACACTATTTGCTCTCCCAGGTGTGTGAGTGTGTGTGTGTGTGTGGAGGGGGGCAGGGCTGATTGATCTAGATCTACACTATTTGCTCTCCCAGGTGTGTGAGTGTGTGTGTGTGGAGGGGGGGCGGGGCTGATTGATCTAGATCTACACTAGTTGCTCTCCCAGGTGCTTGTGTGAGTGTGTGTGTGTGTGTGTGGAGGGGGGCGAGGCTGATTGATCTAGATCTACACTGTTTGCTCTCCCAGGTGTGTGAGTGTGTGTGTGTATGGAGGGGGGCGGGGCTGATTGATCTAGATCTACACTATTTGCTCTCCCAGGTGTGTGAGTGTGTGTGTGGAGGGGGTCGGGCTGATTGATCTAGATCTACACTATTTGCTCTCCCAGGTGTGTGTTTGTGTGTGTGTGTGTGGAGGGGGTCAGGCTGATTGATCTAGATCTACACTATTTGCTCTCCCAAATGTGTGAGTGTGTGTGTGTGTGGAGGGGGTCAGGCTTATTGATCTAGATCTACACTATTTGCTCTCCCAGGTGTGTGTGTGAGTGGAGGGGGGCAGGGTTGATTGATCTAGATCTACACTATTTGCTCTCCCAGGTGTGTGAGTGTGTGTGTGTGTGTGTGGAGGGGGTCGGGCTGATTGATCTAGATCTACACTATTTGCTCTTCCAGGTGCGTGTGTAAGTGTGTGTGTGTGTGGAGGGGGTCGAGCTGATTGATCTAGATCTACACAATTTGCTTTCCCAGGTGTGTGAGTGTGTGTGTGGAGGAGGTCGGGCTGATTGATCTAGATCTACACTATTTGCTCTCCCAGGTGTGTGAGTGTGTGTGTGGAGGGGGTCGGGCTGATTGATCTAGATCTACACTTTTTGCTCTCCCAGGTGTGTGTTTGTGTATGTGGAGGGGGTTGGGCTGATTGATCTAGATCTACACTATTTGCTCTCTCAGGTGCGTGTGTGTGTGAGTGTGTGTGGAGGGGGGGCAGGGTTGATTGATCTAGATCTACACTAGTTGCTCTCCCAGGTGCGTGTGTGTCTGTGTTTGGAGTGGGGCGGGGCTGATTGATCTAGATCTACACTATTTGCTCTCCCAGGTGTGTGAGTGTGTGTGCGTGTGAAGGGGGTCGGGCTGATTGATCTAGATCTACACTATTTGCTCTCTCAGGTGCGTGTGTGTGTGAGTGTATGTGGAGGGGGGCAGGGTTGATTGATCTAGATCTACACTATTTGCTCTCCCAGGTGTGTGAGTGTCTGTGTGTGTGGAGGGGGGTGGGGCTGATTGATCTAGATCTACACTAGTTGCTCTCCCAGATGTGTGTGAGTGTGTGTGGAGGGGGGGGCGGGGCTGATTGATCTAGATCTACACTATTTGCTCTCCCAGGTGTGTGAGTGTATGTGTGTGTGTGAAGGGAGTCGGGCTGATTGATCTAGATCTACACTTGTTGCTCTCCCAGGTGCATGTGTGAGTGTGTGTGTGTGGAGGGGGTCGGGCTGATTGATCTAGATCTACACTTTTTGGTCTCCTAAGTGCGTGTGTGAGTGTGTGTGTGTGGAGGGGGTCGGGCTGATTGATCTAGATCTACACTAGTTGCTCTCCCAGGTGCTTGTGTGAGTGTGTGTGTGTGGAGGGGGGTGGGGCTGATTGATCTAGATCTACACTAGTTGCTCTCCCAGGTGCATGTGTGAGTGTGTGTGTGTAGAGGGGGGTGGGGCTGATTGATCTAGATCTACACTTTTTGGTCTCCTAAGTGAGTCTGTGAGTGTGTGTGTGTGTGGAGGGGGTCGGGCTGATTGATCTAGATCTACACTTTTTGGTCTCCTAAGTGCATGTGTGAGTGTGTGTGTATGGAGGGGGGTGGGGCTGATTGATCTAGATCTATACTAGTTGCTCTCCCAGGTGTGTGAGTGTGTGTGTATTGAGGGAGGGGGTGTATGGAGGGGGGTCGGGCTGATTGATCTAGATCTACACTTGTTGCTCTCCCAGGTGCGTGTGTGAGTTTGTGTGGAGGGTGTCGGGCTGATTGATCTAGATCTGCACTGTTTGCTCTAACTGGTGTGTGTGTGTGTGGAGGGGGCTGTTGCTGATTGATCTAGATCTACACTATTTGCTCTCCCAGGTGTGTGTGTGTGAGTGTGTGTGTGTGTGGAGGGGGGGCGTTGCTGATTGATCTAGATCTACACTAGTTGCTCTCCCAGGTGCTTGTGTGAGTGTGTGTGTGTGTGTGTGGAGGGGGGCGAGGCTGATTGATCTAGATCTACACTGTTTGCTCTCCCAGGTGTGTGTTTGTGTGTGTGTGTGGAGGGGGGCGGGGCTGATTGATCTAGATCTACACTATTTGCTCTCCCAGGTGTGTGAGTGTGTGTGTGGAGGGGGTCGGGCTGATTGATCTAGATCTACACTATTTGCTCTCCCAGGTGTGTGTTTGTGTGTGTGTGTGTGTGTGTGGAGGGGGTCAGGCTGATTGATCTAGATCTACACTATTTGCTCTCCCAAATGTGTAAGTGTGTGTGTGTGTGGAGGGGGTCAGGCTGATTGATCTAGATCTACACTATTTGCTCTCCCAGGTGTGTGTGTGAGTGGAGGGGAGCAGGGTTGATTGATCTAGATCTACACTATTTGCTCTCCCAGGTGTGTGAGTGTGTGTGTGTGTGTGTGGAGGGGGTCGGGCTGATTGATCTAGATCTACACTATTTGCTCTTCCAGGTGCGTGTGTGAGTGTGTGTGTGTGTGGAGGGGGTCGAGCTGATTGATCTAGATCTACACAATTTGCTTTCCCAGGTGTGTGAGTGTGTGTGTGGAGGAGGTCGGGCTGATTGATCTAGATCTACACTATTTGCTCTCCCAGGTGTGTGAGTGTGTGTGTGGAGGGGGTCGGGCTGATTGATCTAGATCTACACTATTTGCTCTCCCAGGTGTGTGTTTGTGTGTGTGGAGGGGGTTGGGCTGATTGATCTAGATCTACACTATTTGCTCTCTCAGGTGCGTGTGTGTGTGAGTGTGTGTGGAGGGGGGGCAGGGTTGATTGATCTAGATCTACACTAGTTGCTCTCCCAGGTGCGTGTGTGTCTGTGTTTGAAGTGGGGCGGGGCTGATTGATCTAGATCTACACTATTTGCTCTCCCAGGTGTGTGAGTGTGTGTGCGTGTGAAGGGGGTCGGGCTGATTGATCTAGATCTACACTATTTGCTCTCTCAGGTGCGTGTGTGTGTGAGTGTATGTGGAGGGGGGCAGGGTTGATTGATCTAGATCTACACTATTTGCTCTCCCAGGTGTGTGAGTGTCTGTGTGTGTGGAGGGGGGTGGGGCTGATTGATCTAGATCTACACTAGTTGCTCTCCCAGATGTGTGTGAGTGTGTGTGGAGGGGGGGGGCGGGGCTGATTGATCTAGATCTACACTATTTGCTCTCCCAGGTGTGTGAGTGTATGTGTGTGTGTGAAGGGAGTCGGGCTGATTGATCTAGATCTACACTTGTTGCTCTCCCAGGTGCATGTGTGAGTGTGTGTGTGTGGAGGGGGTCGGGCTGATTGATCTAGATCTACACTTTTTGGTCTCCTTAGTGCGTGTGTGAGTGTGTGTGTGTGGAGGGGGTCGGGCTGATTGATCTAGATCTACACTTTTTGGTCTCCTAAGTGCATGTGTGAGTGTGTGTGTGTGGAGGGGGGTGGGGCTGATTGATCTAGATCTACACTAGTTGCTCTCCCAGGTGCATGTGTGAGTGTGTGTAGAGGGGGGTGGGGCTGATTGATCTAGATCTACACTTTTTGGTCTCCTAAGTGTGTCTGTGAGTGTGTGTGTGGAGGGGGTCGGGCTGATTGATCTAGATCTACACTTTTTGGTCTCCTAAGTGCATGTGTGAGTGTGTGTGTGTGTGGAGGGGGGTGGGGCTGATTGATCTAGATCTATACTAGTTGCTCTCCCAGGTGTGTGAGTGTGTGTGTATTGAGGGAGGGGGTGTATGGAGGGGGGTCGGGCTGATTGATCTAGATCTACACTTGTTGCTCTCCCAGGTGCGTGTGTGAGTTTGTGTGGAGGGTGTCGGGCTGATTGATCTAGATCTGCACTGTTTGCTCTAACTGGTGTGTGTGTGTGGAGGGGGCTGTTGCTGATTGATCTAGATCTACACTATTTGCTCTCCCAGGTGTGTGTGTGTGAGTGTGTGTGTGTGTGGAGGGGGACGTTGCTGATTGATCTAGATCTACACTATTTGCTCTCCCAGGTGTGTGAGTGTGTGTGTGTGGAGGGCGGCGGGGCTGATTGATCTAGATCTACACTAGTTGCTCTCCCAGGTGCTTGTGTGAGTGTGTGTGTGTGTGTGTGGAGGGGGGCGAGGCTGATTGATCTAGATCTACACTGTTTGCTCTCCCAGGTGTGTGAGTGTGTGTGTGTGTGGAGGGGGGCGGGGCTGATTGATCTATATCTACACTATTTGCTCTTCCAGGTGTGTGAGTGTGTGTGTGGAGGGGGTCGGGCTGATTGATCTAGATCTACACTATTTGCTCTCCCAGGTGTGTGTTTGTGTGTGTGTGTGTGTGGAGGGGGTCAGGCTGATTGATCTAGATCTACACTATTTGCTCTCCCAAATGTGTGAGTGTGTGTGTGTGTGGAGGGGGTCAGGCTGATTGATCTAGATCTACACTATTTGCTCTCCCAGGTGTGTGTGTGAGTGGAGGGGGGCAGGGTTGATTGATCTAGATCTACACTATTTGCTCTCCCAGGTGTGTGAGTGTGTGTGTGTGTGTGTGGAGGGGGTCGGGCTGATTGATCTAGATCTACACTATTTGCTCTTCCAGGTGCGTGTGTGAGTGTGTGTGTGTGTGGAGGGGGTCGAGCTGATTGATCTAGATCTACACAATTTGCTTTCCCAGGTGTGTGAGTGTGTGTGTGGAGGAGGTCGGGCTGATTGATCTAGATCTACACTATTTGCTCTCCCAGGTGTGTGAGTGTGTGTGTGGAGGGGGTCGGGCTGATTGATCTAGATCTACACTATTTGCTCTCCCAGGTGTGTGTTTGTGTGTGTGGAGGGGGTTGGGCTGATTGATCTAGATCTACACTATTTGCTCTCTCAGGTGCGTGTGTGTGTGAGTGTGTGTGGAGGGGGGGCAGGGTTGATTGATCTAGATCTACACTAGTTGCTCTCCCAGGTGCGTTTGTGTCTGTGTTTGGAGTGGGGCGGGGCTGATTGATCTAGATCTACACTATTTGCTCTCCCAGGTGTGTGAGTGTGTGTGCGTGTGAAGGGGGGTCGGGCTGATTGATCTAGATCTACACTATTTGCTCTCTCAGGTGCGTGTGTGTGTGAGTGTATGTGGAGGGGGGCAGGGTTGATTGATCTAGATCTACACTATTTGCTCTCCCAGGTGTGTGAGTGTCTGTGTGTGTGGAGGGGGGTGGGGCTGATTGATCTAGATCTACACTAGTTGCTCTCCCAGATGTGTGTGAGTGTGTGTGGAGGGGGGGGGGCGGGGCTGATTGATCTAGATCTACACTATTTGCTCTCCCAGGTGTGTGAGTGTATGTGTGTGTGTGAAGGGAGTCGGGCTGATTGATCTAGATCTACACTTGTTGCTCTCCCAGGTGCATGTGTGAGTGTGTGTGTGTGGAGGGGGTCGGGCTGATTGATCTAGATCTACACTTTTTGGTCTCCTTAGTGCGTGTGTGAGTGTGTGTGTGTGGAGGGGGTCGGGCTGATTGATCTAGATCTACACTTTTTGGTCTCCTAAGTGCATGTGTGAGTGTGTGTGTGTGGAGGGGGGTGGGGCTGATTGATCTAGATCTACACTAGTTGCTCTCCCAGGTGCTTGTGTGAGTGTGTGTGTGTGGAGGGGGGTGGGGCTGATTGATCTAGATCTACACTAGTTGCTCTCCCAGGTGCATGTGTGAGTGTGTGTAGAGGGGGGTGGGGCTGATTGATCTAGATCTACACTTTTTGGTCTCCTAAGTGCGTCTGTGAGTGTGTGTGTGTGGAGGGGGTCGGGCTGATTGATCTAGATCTACACTTTTTGGTCTCCTAAGTGCATGTGTGAGTGTGTGTGTGTGGAGGGGGGTGGGGCTGATTGATCTAGATCTATACTAGTTGCTCTCCCAGGTGTGTGAGTGTGTGTGTATTGAGGGAGGGGGTGTATGGAGGGGGGGTCGGGCTGATTGATCTAGATCTACACTTGTTGCTCTCCCAGGTGCGTGTGTGAGTTTGTGTGGAGGGTGTCGGGCTGATTGATCTAGATCTGCACTGTTTGCTCTAACTGGTGTGTGTGTGTGGAGGGGGCTGTTGCTGATTGATCTAGATCTACACTATTTGCTCTCCCAGGTGTGTGTGTGTGAGTGTGTGTGTGTGTGGAGGGGGGGCGTTGCTGATTGATCTAGATCTACACTATTTGCTCTCCCAGGTGTGTGAGTGTGTGTGTGTGTGGAGGGGGGCGTTGCTGGTTGATCTAGATCTACACTATTTGCTCTCCCAGGTGTGTGAGTGTGAGTGTGTGTGTATGTGGAGCGGGGCGTTGCTGATTGATCTAGATCTACACTATTTGCTCTCCCTTGTGTGTGTGTGTGTGGAGGGGGGCGTTGCTGATTGATCTAGATCTACACTATTTGCTCTCCCAGGTGTGTGAGTGTGTTTGTGTGTGGAGGGGGGCGTTGCTGATTGATCTAGATCTACACTATTTGCTCTCCCAGGTGTGTGTGTGTGTGTGGAGGGGGCGTTGCTGATTGATCTAGATCTACACTATTTGCTCTCCTAGGTGTGTGAGTGTGTGTGTATTGAGGGGGGTGGTGTATGGAGGGGGTCGGGCTGATTGATCTAGATCTACACTTGTTGCTCTCCCAGGTGTTTGAGTGTGTGTGTGGAGGAGGGCGGGGCTGATTGATTTAGATCTACACTATTTGCTCTCCCAGGTGTGTGAGTGTGTGTGTGTGTGTGTGTAGGGGGGGCGGGGCTGATTTATCTAGATCTACACTATTTGCTCTCCCAGGTGTGTGAGCATGTGTGTGTGTGTGTGTGGAGGGGGTCAGGCTGATTGATCTAGATCTACACTAGTTGCTCTCCCAGGTGTGTGTGTGTGTGTGTGTGTGTGTAGGGGGGTGGGGCTGATTCATCTAGATCTACACTTGTTGCTCTCCCAGGTGCGTGTGTGAGTGTGTGTGTGTGTGTAGGGGGGCATGGCTGATTGATCTAGATCTACACTAGTTGCTCTCCCAGGTGCGTGTGTGTCTGTGTTTAAAGGAGGGTGGGGCTGATTGATCTAGATCTACACTAGTTGCTCTCCCAGGTGCGTGTGTGTCTGTGTTTGGAGGGGGGTGGGGCTAATTGATCTAGATCTACACTAGTTGCTCTCCCAGGTGTATGTGTGTGTCTGTGTTTGGAGGAGGGTGGGGCTGATTGATCTAGATCTACACTAGTTGCTCTCCCAGGTGCGTGTGTGTCTGTGTTTAGAGGGGGGTGGGGCTGATTAATCTAGATCTACACTAGTTGCTCTCCAAGGTGCGTGTGTGTCTGTGTTTAGCGGGGGGTGGGGCTGATTGATCTAGATCTACACTAGTTGCTCTCCCAGGTGTATGTGTGTGTCTGTGTTTAGAGGGAGGTGGGGCTGATTGATCTAGATCTACACTAGTTGCTCTCCCAGGTGCGTGTGTGTCTGTGTTTAGGGGGGGGGGGGGGGGGCTGATTAATCTAGATCTACACTAGTTGCTCTCCCAGGTGCATGTGTGTCTGTGTTTGGAGGGGGGGGTGGGGCTGATTGATCTAGATCTACACTAGTTGCTCTCCCAGGTGCGTGTGTGTCTGTGTTTGGAGAAGGGTGGGGCTGATTGATCTAGATCTACACTAGTTGCTCTCCCAGGTGTATGTGTGTCTGTGTTTGGAGGGGGGTGGGGCTGATTAATCTAGATCTACACTAGTTGCTCTCCCAGGTGTGTGAGTGTGTGAGTGTGGAGGGGGGTGGGGCTGATTAATCTAGATCTACACTATTTGCTCTCCCAGGTGCTTGTGTGAGTGTGTGTGTGTGGAAGGGGGTGGGGCTAATTGATCTAGATCTACACTAGTTGCTCTCCCAGGTGTATGTGTGTGTCTGTGTTTAGAGGGAGGTGGGGCTGATTGATCTAGATCTACACTAGTTGCTCTCCCAAGTGCGTGTGTGTCTGTGTTTAGGGGGGGGGGGGGGGGGGGGGGGGCTGATTAATCTAGATCTACACTAGTTGCTCTCCCAGGTGCATGTGTGTCTGTGTTTGGAGGGGGGGTGGGGCTGATTGATCTAGATCTACACTAGTTGCTCTGCCAGGTGTATGTGTGTGTGTCTGTGTTTGGAGGAGGGTGAGGCTGATTAATCTAGATCTACACTAGTTGCTCTCCCAGGTGCATGTGTGAGTGTGTGTGTGTAGGGGGCAGGGCTGATTGATCTAGATCTACACTATTTGCTCTCCCAGGTGCGTGTTTGAGTGTGTGTGTGTGTAGGGGGCAGGGTTGATTGATCTAGATCTACACTAGTTGCTCTCCCAGGTGCGTGTGTGTCTGTGTTTAGAGGTGGGTGGGACTGATTGATCTAGATCTACACTATTTGCTCTCCCTTGTGTGTGTGTGTGTGGAGGGGGGCGTTGCTGATTGATCTAGATCTACACTATTTGCTCTCCCAGGTGTGTGAGTGTGAGTGTGTGTGTGTGTGGAGGGGGGCGTTGCTGATTGATCTAGATCTACACTATTTGCTCTCCCAGGTGTGTGTGTGTGTGTGGAGGGGGCATTGCTGATTGATCTAGATCTACACTATTTGCTCTCCTAGGTGTGTGAGTGTGTGTGTATTGAGGGGGGTGGTGTATGGAGGGGGTCGGGCTGATTGATCTAGATCTACACTTGTTGCTCTCCCAGGTGTTTGAGTGTGTGTGTGGAGGAGGGCGGGGCTGATTGATTTAGATCTACACTATTTGCTCTCCCAGGTGTGTGAGTGTGTGTGTGTGTGTGTGTGTGTAGGGGGGCGGGGCTGATTTATCTAGATCTACACTATTTGCTTTCCCAGGTGTGTGAGCGTGTGTGTGTGTGTGTGGAGGGGGTCAGGCTGATTGATCTAGATCTACACTAGTTGCTCTCCCAGGTGTGTGTGTGTGTGTGTGTGTAGGGGGGTGGGGCTGATTCATCTAGATCTACACTTGTTGCTCTCCCAGGTGCGTGTGTGAGTGTGTGTGTGTGTGTAGGGGGGCATGGCTGATTGATCTAGATCTACACTAGTTGCTCTCCCAGGTGCGTGTGTGTCTGTGTTTAAAAGAGGGTGGGGCTGATTGATCTAGATCTACACTAGTTGCTCTCCCAGGTGCGTGTGTGTCTGTGTTTAGGGGGGGGGGGGGCTGATTAATCTAGATCTACACTAGTTGCTCTCCCAGGTGCATGTGTGTCTGTGTTTGGAGGGGGAGTGGGGCTGATTGATCTAGATCTACACTAGTTGCTCTCCCAGGTGCGTGTGTGTCTGTGTTTGGAGGAGGGTGGGGCTGATTGATCTAGATCTACACTAGTTGCTCTCCCAGGTGTATGTGTGTCTGTGTTTGGAGGAGGGTGAGGCTGATTAATCTAGATCTACACTAGTTGCTCTCCCAGGTGCATGTGTGAGTGTGTGTGTGTAGGGGGCAGGGCTGATTGATCTAGATCTACACTATTTGCTCTCCCAGGTGCGTGTTTGAGTGTGTGTGTGTGTAGGGGGCAGGGTTGATTGATCTAGATCTACACTAGTTGCTCTCCCAGGTGCGTGTGTGTCTGTGTTTAGAGGTGGGTGGGACTGATTGATCTAGATCTACACTATTTGCTCTCCCTTGTGTGTGTGTGTGTGGAGGGGGGCGTTGCTGATTGATCTAGATCTACACTATTTGCTCTCCCAGGTGTGTGAGTGTGAGTGTGTGTGTGTGTGGAGGGGGGCGTTGCTGATTGATCTAGATCTACACTATTTGCTCTCCCAGGTGTGTGTGTGTGTGTGGAGGGGGCATTGCTGATTGATCTAGATCTACACTATTTGCTCTCCTAGGTGTGTGAGTGTGTGTGTATTGAGGGGGGTGGTGTATGGAGGGGGTCGGGCTGATTGATCTAGATCTACACTTGTTGCTCTCCCAGGTGTTTGAGTGTGTGTGTGGAGGAGGGCGGGGCTGATTGATTTAGATCTACACTATTTGCTCTCCCAGGTGTGTGAGTGTGTGTGTGTGTGTGTGTGTGTAGGGGGGCGGGGCTGATTTATCTAGATCTACACTATTTGCTTTCCCAGGTGTGTGAGCGTGTGTGTGTGTGTGTGGAGGGGGTCAGGCTGATTGATCTAGATCTACACTAGTTGCTCTCCCAGGTGTGTGTGTGTGTGTGTGTGTAGGGGGGTGGGGCTGATTCATCTAGATCTACACTTGTTGCTCTCCCAGGTGCGTGTGTGAGTGTGTGTGTGTGTGTAGGGGGGCATGGCTGATTGATCTAGATCTACACTAGTTGCTCTCCCAGGTGCGTGTGTGTCTGTGTTTAAAAGAGGGTGGGGCTGATTGATCTAGATCTACACTAGTTGCTCTCCCAGGTGCGTGTGTGTCTGTGTTTGGAGGGGGGTGGGGCTAATTGATCTAGATCTACACTAGTTGCTCTCCCAGGTGTATGTGTGTGTCTGTGTTTGGAGGAGGGTGGGGCTGATTGATCTAGATCTACACTAGTTGCTCTCCCAGGTGTATGTGTGTGTCTGTGTTTGGAGGAGGGTGGGGCTGATTGATCTAGATCTACACTAGTTGCTCTCCCAGGTGCGTGTGTGTCTGTGTTTAGAGGGGGGTGGGGCTGATTAATCTAGATCTACACTAGTTGCTCTACCAGGTGCGTGTGTGTCTGTGTTTAGCGGGGGGTGGGGCTGATTGATCTAGATCTACACTAGTTGCTCTCCCAGGTGTATGTGTGTGTCTGTGTTTAGAGGGAGGTGGGGCTGATTGATCTAGATCTACACTAGTTGCTCTCCCAGGTGCGTGTGTGTCTGTGTTTAGGGGGGGGGGGGCTGATTAATCTAGATCTACACTAGTTGCTCTCCCAGGTGCATGTGTGTCTGTGTTTGGAGGGGGAGTGGGGCTGATTGATCTAGATCTACACTAGTTGCTCTCCCAGGTGCGTGTGTGTCTGTGTTTGGAGGAGGGTGGGGCTGATTGATCTAGATCTACACTAGTTGCTCTCCCAGGTGTATGTGTGTCTGTGTTTGGAGGGGGGTGGGGCTGATTAATCTAGATCTACACTAGTTGCTCTCCCAGGTGTGTGAGTGTGGAGGGGGGTGGGGCTGATTAATCTAGATCTACACTATTTGCTCTCCCAGGTGCTTGTGTGAGTGTGTGTGTGGAGGGGGGTGGGGCTAATTGATCTAGATCTACACTAGTTGCTCTCCCAGGTGTATGTGTGTGTCTGTGTTTAGAGGGAGGTGGGGCTGATTGATCTAGATCTACACTAGTTGCTCTCCCAGGTGCGTGTGTGTCTGTGTTTAGGGGGGGGGGGGGGGGCTGATTAATCTAGATCTACACTAGTTGCTCTCCTAGGTGCATGTGTGTCTGTGTTTGGAGGGGGGTGGGGCTGATTGATCTAGATCTACACTAGTTGCTCTGCCAGGTGTATGTGTGTGTGTCTGTGTTTGGAGGAGGGTGAGGCTGATTAATCTAGATCTACACTAGTTGCTCTCCCAGGTGCATGTGTGAGTGTGTGTGTGTGTGTGTAGGGGGCAGGGCTGATTGATCTAGATCTACAGTATTTGCTCTCCCAGGTGCGTGTGTGAGTGTGTGTGTGTGTAGGGGGCAGGGTTGATTGATCTAGATCTACACTAGTTGCTCTCCCAGGTGCGTGTGTGTCTGTGTTTAGAGGTGGGTGGGACTGATTGATCTAGATCTACACTAGTTGCTCTCCCAGGTGTATGTGTGTGTCTGTGTTTGGAGGGGGGTGGGGTTGATTGATCTAGATCTACACTTTTTGCTCTCCCAGGTGTGTTTATGGGGGGGTGGGGGGGGCCGACTGATCTAAATCTACACTAGTTGCTCTCCCAGGTGCGTGTGTGTCTGTGTTTGGAGGGGGGTGGGGCTGATTGATCTAGATCTACACTAGTTGCTCTCCCAGGTGTATGTGTGTGTCTGTGTTTGGAGGGGGGTGGGGCTGATTGATCTAGATCTACACTAGTTGCTCTCCCAGGTGTGTGTGTGTCTGTGTTTGGAGGGGGGTGGGGCTGATTGATCTAGATCTACACTAGTTGCTCTACCAGGTGCGTGTGTGTCTGTGTTTGGAGGGGGTGGGGCTGATTGATCTAGATCTACACTAGTTGCTCTCCCAGGTGTATGTGTGTGTCTGTGTTTGGAGGGGGGTGGGGCTGATTGATCTAGATCTACACTAGTTGCTCTCCCAGGTGTATGTGTGTGTCTGTGTTTGGAGGGGGGTGGGGTTGATTGATCTAGATCTACACTTTTTGCTCTCCCAGGTGTGTTTATGGGGGGGTGGGGGGGGCCGACTGATCTAAATCTACACTAGTTGCTCTCCCAGGTGCGTGTGTGTCTGTGTTTGGAGGGGGGTGGGGCTGATTGATTTAGATCTACACTAGTTGCTCTCCCAGGTGTATGTGTGTGTCTGTGTTTGGAGGGGGGTGGGGCTGATTGATCTAGATCTACACTAGTTGCTCTCCCAGGTGTGTGTGTGTCTGTGTTTGGAGGGGGGTGGGGCTGATTGATCTAGATCTACACTAGTTGCTCTACCAGGTGCGTGTGTGTCTGTGTTTGGAGGGGGTGGGGCTGATTGATCTAGATCTACACTAGTTGCTCTCCCAGGTGTATGTGTGTGTCTGTGTTTGGAGGGGGGTGGGGCTGATTGATCTAGATCTACACTAGTTGCTCTCCCAGGTGCGTGTGTGTCTGTGTTTGGAGGGGTGTGAGGCTGATTGATCTAGATCTACACTAGTTGCTCTCCCAGGTGCGTGTGTGTCTGTGTTTGGAGGGGGGTGGGGCTGATTGATCTAGATCTACACTAGTTGCTCTCCCAGGTGTATGTGTGTGTCTGTGTTTGGAGGGGGGTGGGGCTGATTGATCTAGATCTACACTAGTTGCTCTCCCAGGTGCATGTGTGTCTGTGTTTGGAGGGTGGTGGTGTTGATTGATCTAGATCTACACTTTTTGCTCTCCCAGGTGTGTTTATGGGGGGGGGGGGGGGGCGACTGATCTAGATCTTCACTATTTGCTCTCCAAGGTGTGTGGGTGAGGGAAGGGGCTGGTCGATCTTGATCTACAATATTTGCACTTTTAAGTGTGTTTGTGGTGTCTGAACCTACTGATCTAAACGTTACTCTTCCTTGGTCCACAATTTCAGTTAACAGTTCACTGATAAAGAACATTAAACTTCCTTGTTACACATTGATTTGTTTGATAATGTCACCCCGAAACTGAAGTCTTAGCCCGCTGTGTACAAATCAGCCTCACCAGGCAAAAAAGCATAGACTCAGATCAGCTGGCTGATCAGGAGCTACATTACTTGCATCACAGTTTCTGTCAGTTCTGTAGTCTAGCAATGCATTAAGCTGTACATAGAGAGCACAAGGTTTTAGATATTAATATAATAAAGCAATTTAGGGTTTAAGGTTGATTTGTTTGAAACTAAAACTGATTGAATTTATTACGTCTTTTTGCCTTGCTAATAGCATTTTATTTCTCAAAACTGTGTCTTATAAACCTTTGAAATGAGAGAAAAATGACCTAGTTATTGTGGATTTGTATGTTATTTTATGATAGTGTGCTTAAGTGACATTAAAAACAGGACAGATCGCCAGTTTTAAAATCATAACAATATGATAGTGTTGTCATTTATTAGTCAAAATAAGTCATGCCTCTTTAAACAGGAACCATCTCCAGGTAACTGAAATACTGTTGGTAGGACGATAAACCCAATAAACAAACATCATTTCACTGGTTATTATTTATTAAAAATTTAAGTCAATTAAATTGATTGTTTTAAAAACATATTACAATAACTTTTTAAATTACAAGCTATCACCATCATGACTATTATTTTGGAGTGATATAATACATGTGAACTTTTGCTGAGGCCAAAGTCAGAGATTTTCACTTGCAAAGTGGGAGTGGGTTTAAACCCCGGCCGGATCAAACCAAAGACTTTAAAGTTGGTAGTAGTGGCTTCCCTCCTAATGCTCGTGGCTAAGGTGACAGCATTATGCCTGACTTGTTAGTGTCAGTATAATGGACTGGCCGGGTTCAGTCCCTGGGCACCTCATAAGTGCCCCTGTGCTATAATATTAGAAATGTCACTGCACAGTATCGGCAAAAATGACGAAATATCCCATCGTGGTATTATTTAACTGCCACCATTATACATATCATATACAATATACCATATTATACCATATATGTATTAACATATTAAGTGAAAAAAACAAACAAGATTATAATGCATATCAAAGTTTATCTTTCTATTTATATAGTTGAAAGTTGTTCATACATTTTATCTCTCAATCTTGATCATCGGAGAATAGATAGCTGATAAGTAGTTGTATTTCATTGTCGATAGGTTTTATCGTATGAAGTAATATAGGGATATACATAGGTTACATGTCAGTAGGTCTCAAGTTTGCACAACTAGAATATGTTCTTCTGTTAAAACTTGTGTGCAATTCTGTGGAGTAATCTGTTTGTTATTGGACATTTTTTAATAATTGTGAATGAAAAAAAAAACATTTTACATGTTACAACGAAGGACTTATTGATGTGCCTTAAGTTAATAAATTCCTCATAATTTTTGTTGTTTTGTGAATATTGAAATAGCACTTAACAAAAAAGAATAATTTAAATTATACAAATCTTAACTGAGTGGAATTTCAAATGTACAGGTGTTAAAAACATAAAGGGTTTGTTAAAAAAAATGTGTTTCTTTTGTGAATATAGAGGTATTCCTAGTTAAGAATAAATAAATAAAAATAAATGTAGCTTGTTATGTTTGTTGCTATTTTATTAGTCTTTACTTTTTATATTTAAAGCTACTGGGGCAAATGTCGTCTTAATTTTTCATTTATTAATTTTTTTACAAAAAGTCCTTTTTTTTTGTTAATACACAGTGAATAGTGGATAAAAATTATTATGTCAGATCAACAAAGTATTTATGAATGTGTTGTCCCTTGTCAAAAGAAGGCATTGTCATAAATTTGGATAATAAAAAATGGCGGTGACAGTTTTTCTTTTTTTTACCATTTTAAGCTTAATTACCAGGCATATCCCTGAACTGTTCATGTAATAATTAATGTTTGTATTATCAGTCATACAAACTACACTGATTGGCTTAATAGTGACACAATAATTTAAATACAAATATCATGTGGATCAGGGGGCGCCCGTGGCATAGTGGTAGAGTCGCCGATTTGTAACTCCTCTGACAGCATAGTTTCCCACCACGTGGGTTCGAGTCCCATTCAGGTCGAAGGACTTAATGTGGGAAGGTCTTCCAGCTGACTTGCGAGCATCGGTGGTTCTACCAAGACATGTTTATGGGGTCTTCCTCCACCAAATAGCTGGACGTCGGTATAATGATCATAAACTGGTCACTGCGATGTATCTTAAAAACAAAACAAACAATCTATGCTAAACTAAGACCATCTTGCTTTAATTCAACGTCATCATATGGAGTTGATTGGCTGAAAATAACTTTTGAAAATAAGCAAAGTAACATATGTACCGGTATGTCAGTTTTCCAGGATATGAGATTCTTAAAATTATTACTCATGTACAACTTGTCTTGATAGTTAAAGAACCTTATTAACAATAATGTGGCTTCCAGTAAATAAGAGTCAATAAAGTGTATTGTACCATATACACTTGAATAAAGTGCACACTCTTGTGTATGACGCATCTCCAGTTGGGGCAAAATCAGGAGAAATCATTTTTCAGTTAGTCAATAGATCATCTTTTTTTAACTTGCTAAATTGTTCGTGAAGTTTGTTAAAAAACAAAAACACCTAACAATTTGTTCAAGTGCTGTTTATTGTGCTGAATAGCCGATTTTTGAAAAAGGGGAAAAAACTTTAATTGATGACAATGTCAACTTTTTGCTCATACTTGGATGAGAGTGATTTCAGCTCGGAGCCAGTTTGCACTACTATCAATTCAGAGGATGAGAACAGTGCTGATAATAATGAGGATTCCCAGCAAAGTTTGTTGCGAGAAACATCTAGCAGATTCTATGACACATCACCAATACTGGAAGATAAAAAACATTTTGGTGTTAGCCACAAAAAAAACCCCATTAAGCTGGGTTTCAAAGTCTTTCGATGCTCAAGACCGAATGTCTTGTACACATTCAGAGCTGGATAGTTACAAACAAAAGCACAATAGCATGATTAACATTGATCAGTACAGTAGTAGCGTATGGTCACCCACAGTGAATGAAGCTGCCATCATGCCCGGATTTGACTGGTAAGATTTTGGCATCGTCATCAGTAAGATGAATTAAAGAAGGTCAACACGGTTGCATGTCAACTTCTCAGAATCACTCACTGGTTTCTTGTCTAAGGTTTTAGTTTTTTAGAAATAACTCTCTTATATATTTATGTATAAAGTTGTTGAGAAATTAATCTCTGTAGAAAGTGCAGTTTAAGTCTTTTTTAAATGAATATGTAGGAAATGCAGTTTAAGTTGTTCAGAAATGAATCTCTGTAGAAAGTGCAGTTTAAGTTGTTCAGAAATGAATCTCTGTAGAAAGTGCAGTTTAAGTTGTTCAGGAATAAATCTCTGTAGAAAGTGCAGTTTAAGTTGTTCAGAAATGAATCTCTGTAGAAATTGCAGTTTAAGTTGTTCAGAAATGAATCTCTGTAGAAAGTGCAGTTTAAGTTGTTCAGGAATAAATCTCTGTAGAAAGTGCAGTTTAAGTTGTTCAGAAATGAATCTTTGTAGAAAGTGCAGTTTAAGTTGTTCAGAAATGAATCTCTGTAGAAAGTGCAGTTTAAGTTGTTCAGGAATAAATCTCTGTAGAAAGTGCAGTTTAAGTTGTTCAGAAATGAATCTTTGTAGGAAGTGCAGATTAAGTTGTTCAGAAATGAAACTGTAGGATGTGCAGTTTAAGTTGTTAAGAAATGAATCCATAGAAAGTGCAGTGGACAGGAACAATAACAAAAATGTGTTAATTAAAAGTTAGCTCCCTTAACACAACATTTGTTCAATGAATGTTTATATTCATTGTTTTGAGAACATGCAAGATACAGACTACCAGAGTCTTAGTTAGGCAATATAAATAATAGATATTTTATATCTCTTCAGAAACCACTGGGCCAGATGCAGCAAAACTTTCTCTGAAGTTTCAGCAGGCTCGGGGGAACAAAAAGTTTTACAAAGAATTTTGATCTTTAAAAAAATATGGCTTCCAGGCATGGCTATTTTCCCTATATGGCTATATTCAGCAAAGCTCCTCTCAGTATCTTAGTACATGTAAACCAATATTTTTATGTTCATATTAAAGCTTTTTAATTGACCTCACTTCTTGATATCAACCATTTTTTGTTCCTTATGCTTCAGTTACATCTGTAAGGTGGTTGGAGGTGTGGCCCAGAAGTACCCTGTCAACTCTAACTCCCCTGGCTCTGTAAGTAACTATTTTTAATCATTATGCTCCTCAAATAGGGGAGCAAATAGTCATCATTTCAGTCGTCGTTCATTTATTTGTCTGTCCATCATTATTCGTGCAGAGTTTATTGTAAAAACTGTTGCACATCTTAACCCTTAAGCTCATGCATATGCCATTTAAAGCCTTTGTAAAGCATTCACAATTATTCCTTTTAACTTCAGCTGCATCAACACAACTAAGGTTTTATTTGTAGACTATTTTTATATAGGTTATATAATTATATGCTAAATATGCATATGTTTAAAATATCTAAAACTGTTTCAAAGAAAATCAACAAAATCAAGCGACTTTTTAAAACCCTATACATTTGCTATAGATGAAAGTGTTAACTTTAAATTTGGAGAGTGGATAGATCTTGATTTGTAGAAATACAAAAGAACCATAACACTACCAAATATATACTGACAAGTATACATACCTATTTTTCCAGTTTAACAATCATTTCTTACCCTTATGTTTCTGTTCTACTTCTTGCACATTTTTTAAGGTGTCTGTGCTCCACTTCTTGCAATGGTAACATGAGGTGGTTAAAGTCTAAGCAGATAGCTGGCTGAACTTAAACTAAACTATTTGCCTAAGTCTGTTTTTTTTGTGCTTTAGGATGGTAGCCAACGGTTGACCAAAGATGTTTTTTCTCCGATAACCAAAAAGTCATTATAACATAAAATGGTCCAGCAAAATGCTGTTCATTGATGCCGTAGGTCTGTGTGGACAGCGAAGTATAAATCCCCACCCATCATTGCAAACAAGTATTTCCTATCTGAGCCATGCTAATTTAAAACTAAGAAAACCATGTGACAACTTACTTTTGGGATTACTTTATCTCGTCATCTGATAGTCTGCCAGGACATCAATATCTATTTTTAGCCGACATCCCAATCATGCTTATTTATAGTTTGGAAAAGAATGGACATTTAGAGTGTTTTTTGTAGCAACAAGAAATGCCTAGCAATAACGGAAGTATTCAAAATCATCTTAACTTAGATAAAAAGAGAAATTTTATGCAGAAATTATGACTAAATTACGCAATATAGTGGACAAAAGATATTATATTGCTTTTAATACAGGCAAACTGTCAGATACCAACTTTAACAGATTCAGAGTTTAACCATATTGCCTTTCTGTCTCTCTGATTTTGTTTTTCTGTCAACTAGTCATTATTTTTTATGCTTACTCATTGTGATATATAGCAGTTGCACTTTCTGTTTTTCTGTCTTTCTGTATGTCTGTCCTCTTTCTGCATTTCAGTTATAATTGTTTATATTAATCATACTTTAATCGAACTTCCCCATCTTATAGACATACACTTGAAGATTTGGGAAACAAGTTCTTTTAACTTATATTAATCCCTCTCGACTGTCCACTTCCTGGCAGAACCAGTTCTAAAGTTCTGAATACCTGGAGCAATGTGCAGTAAATAGTCTTGCTCAAGGACTAACATCATGTGGTCAGTTTCGGGGTTCGAACCCGGGACCCTCTGATCCTGAGTCCGTCTTAACCACTAGACCACGAACGCTAAGTCTGATTTTGCAACTCAACTCAAAATCTTACTCAAAGTCTGACTAAAGTTGAGTCAGATTTTTAAATTGGAGTTCTCAAAATAATTCAACTCAATTTCCCGACTCAAATCCTTGAGTTGAGTCTGATAATTTGAGTCAACTTAAAAGGTATCTCAAATTATCAAATATAACTCAAGTATGGCAGATTTTATGAGATGACTCCATTGTATTGAACGAGTTTTTCATAGTGAACGGACGCTCAGAGACAGAAACAACCCTCTCGAGGTATTTTCTGAAGATGAAATTTATGCAAGATACAGATTCAGATTTAGAGAGTATAAATTTTGAGTTGAAAATTTAACTCAGTTGAGTTTGGACTTAAGTCACTTTGGTGAACAGGGCTCAAGTCACAAACTCAGTTGAGACTGAAAATGGAACTTATGTCTGGGTTGAGTCTCATCTTGAATAGAGTTGAGTTTTAACTTAAGTTTTTTACGTGGACACGGGGCCTATATTCTTTATAAGATTTACTTTACTTAATTTTACTATATTTACAGTCCCCTGGTGTGAAAAGAAGGCCTAAACCAGCCGGACGAATTTTTCTGAGTAAGTCTTTGATTTCCATCTTTTAATTTCACAAGGTACATTACTCTGATTTGTGAAATGTTTCTGAATTATCTCCCTTTGGTGTAGGTTTTTCTCTTGATATGCTTTGTGGTAACATCATAGAATTGCCTACTTTTTAACCAAATTTCTGAGGTATGTCATTTGGAAACAGGGCTTTAAACAGGCTGTTTTGTCAAGTTTCTCCTTTTAGAATCGAGTTATTATAATCAAAGTGCAATATAACTTTCTTTTAAGTAGACAAAGCTAAGAATTGCTTTTGGCGTCAATCAGGTCAGCATCACGGCTACTAAAGTTTCTGTCAATTTACCTGTTGTTAGAATTAAAGTAATATAACCAGATTTAGTTTACAGCCTCCTGGGAAGTGGGAGATTGGAATTGCCTTGTTGGCCACTTAAGGTCACTGTTACTTAAATTAGACTTTCTATTTTCAATTGAATGTTAGAATGCATTTCTTCTTACCAGATTTGGTATTAAGCTTAATAATGGGAAAATAAAGTTGTGATTGCTTTGGGGCTAAAGGGGATAAAGGTTAAGGTCTCTGTAACTAGAAATAGATATTAAATTCTGTTTAATGTATATCTGATATAAGTGTTCATAAGATACTGAAAATATTAAACGAGTTGGATGAAATGATATAAAACGAGGTTCTGTTAGACAACAAGTTTAATATTTTTAGTATTTAATGAATATATAAATATAAGTTTTTTTTTATCACATTACCAAAACATCAGCTGTTTTTTGTGTTGCCCGAAAAGGCGACATATAAGGATTACTTTGTCAGCGGCGTCAGCGTCTGTGTCGGCGTCCGGATTTCCTTGTCCGGAGCCTAACCATAGGTCCAAATGACTCCAAACTTGGTATGCATGTTTCTGGCAATGACTCAAAGTGCAGTGCACAAGAACCATAACTCTACCTTGTTCCATTTTTGAATTATTCCCTTTTGATTGATTTTTATACAGCATTTCTTGTCCGGAGTGTAACTTTGTCACCCTAGGTCGAAATGACTCCAAACTTGGTATGCATGTTTCTGGCAGTGACTCAAAGTGCAGTGCACAAGAATGGTAACTCTACCTTCTTCTGTTTTTAGTTATTCCCCTTTGATTGATTTTATAGAGCATTTCTTGTCCGGAGCCTAACTTTGTCACCGTAGGTCCAAATGATTCCAAACTTGGTATGCATGTTTCTTGCAATGACTCGAAGTGCAGCACACCAGAACCGTAACTCTACCTTGCACCATTTTTTAATTATTCCCCTTTTATTGATTTTTAAGGAGCATTTCTTGTCAGGAGTGTAACTTTGTCACCGTATGTCCAAATGACTCCAAACTTGGTATGCATATTTCTGGCAATGATTCAAAGTGAAATGCACAAGAATGGTAACTCTACCTACTTCTGTTTTTTGTTATTCCCCTTTGTTTGATTTTATAGAGCATTTCTTGTCCGAAGCCTAACTTTGTCACTGTCAGAAATTAACCTTAGTGTGTTTTGAATCAGGCAGTGTATATAAATCCTTTGGTATCACACACCTCTTAAGGTTAATGACTGTGTTGTGTCATATTACGTAGTGTGGTTTGAGGTTTCTACATACCTCTTGTCACTTGTCCAGATAAACAGGTTAACTGGAATTAGCAGTCTATTTATAGAACTGTAGGTCCGCTGAAGACAATTAGAAGTGCATTAGCTGGACATCGACTGTAGCTATTTAGGACATGGCATGACCGAGTAATTTGCCTTGCAATTGAGAGAAGGCCCAGATGGGGATCATGCTGCGTGCAGTCGACTACGGTCCCTGATATTGTAGAAACAGTGGCTATGTGCCTTTACGTGTTGGTTGTAGTAGTTAGGCTTTGTGCCGGTAAAAGTGATGTATATTTCAATTAGGCTTTGTGCCAGTGAAATTGGTAGATAAGTGGCTGTGTGCCTATAAAGTGATAATTGAAAGGTGTTTTAGAAAGGCTGTGTGCCTGTGTGAAATTGCAAGTGAAGGTGTTTTTTTAAGGCTGTGTGCCTATGAAGTGTCAATTGAAGTTTGTTTTAGTTAGGCTGTGTGCCAGTGAAATGATAATTTAAGGTTGTTTTAGTTATGCTATGTAATCTCTTAAACAAGGTTTTGTAATATTCTACATGTAACACTGGTCTGACGATGGTTTTGCAACAGTAGGGATGTACCAACTGACTGAGAAAATAGCGGTTCCACATGTTTACCAACATGCTGAACGATATAGTTTTTGGATAGGACATTGACTTTGGAGAGTTTTACTTTTACATAGAGAGATATATGTGTATTTAAATAAGTATTTACCATCTGTTTAAATATCTGTACAATTTAATAAGTAAATTCTTCCTTGAGAGTTAAATAATCTCACGCTCAGTTAAATCTTACTTTCAGTTTTCATGTTTGTTTTTTGTTGTAGTATTTTTGTATGCATATTTGTATTACTTCTATTAAACTAAATGTACAGTTATCATTTGTTTTGGTGATGTGATTAATTCCCGAATTAAACAGAAATTAAAATTCTGACATTTGGTACTGCGGGTGGGGTTAATCAATTTAGTATCACCTAAAAAACAACTGATAACTTGGATACTTTTGTACATGTATGTTTTGTTTATAGACAGTTAACAATTATCATGGATGAGTTTTATCTTAACATGACCGATGTTGGTCAAAAGTTTGGTTTGTCAGGAGAAGAGCTAATTAGTTTTGTAGAAAAGAAAGCACAGGAAAAAAGTGAAAAGGAACTAGAGAAAGAGAATAGAGAAATGAGAGAAAGAAATTTAGAAAAGGAATTTTTACAAGCACAAATTGAAATGGAAAGGGTGAAAAGGTTGTCTGAGGGTAGTCTAGACAATGTCTCCGCTGCTGGAACAAATAGTTCACCTAAAGCTTCATATCCCAAATTGCAACCATTTGATGAAGCAAATGAAAATGTAGATGATTTTTTGAGACGCTTTGAGCGATATGCTGAATCTGTTAGCTGGAAAGAATCTGATAGAGCTCTGCATTTAAGTGCGCTGTTGAGAGGAAAGTCATTGGCAGTTTACTCTAGATTATCACCATCACAAGCAGCAGATTATGGTTGTTTAAAAGATGCTTTACTCAAACGCTTCCAGCTAACAGAAGAAGGATTCAGAAACAAATTCAGAACTTGTTCACCTGACCAGGGTGAGACACCGTTACAATTTTTGGCTAGATTGGAGCATTATTTGTCAAGATGGATTGACATGGGAAAATGTCCTGAAACGTTTGATGGGTTAAAACAATTACTGCTAAAAGAACAATATCTGAATTCATGTGGAAAGAATCTAAGTGTGTTTCTGAGAGAGAAACAATTTGATGACTTGCAAGATGTTGTTGCCAGCGCTGAAAAATACTTAGAAGCACATGGGTACAAAGAGTTTGTAAGAAAGAAGGAGACCACAGAAAGTGTTCAACACTGTGAGATTGACACAAACCCAACAGTTAAACATAGTAGTAGTTTAGGAAGTGGTCTAAGAACGATTAGATGTTATGGGTGCAGACAAGTAGGTCATAAGATTAAGGATTGCAAGCTAGTGCAAAAACATAGCGTTTCATTTGCTGAGGTGGACCCTCGTAGAAACATTGGAAGATACAATAATAATAGACAAGAGGTACGTTTTGAGAGAAGAAATGTAGAAAATTGTAGAGGTGGAAGAGGAAATTTTAGAGGTGGAAGAGGTGGCTATAGATGCTTTAGGGGTAGAGAAAACAAAAACCAGGATGATGAGAAGGGTGTCGTAGATAAGAAAATGGGGTGTTTTGTAGGACAAAGGTTGTCGGACTGTTTTACAGAACATGACACAGTGATGCTTCATTGTGGCAATGAGTTACCTTTGGTTAGTGCTGCTTGCAATGGAACAGTTGAAGACTTAAGAAAACTTGACGCCATGCCAGAGTCTGTAGGTCTTTTAAATGACAGACGGGTTAAAGTTTTACGTGATACAGGCTGTTCAGGAATCATTGTTAGAAGGGATTTGGTAGATGCAAATAATTTGACTGGGGAATACAAATACTGTGTTCTTGTAGATGGCAGTGTTAGAAGGTTTCCCATAGCTAAGGTTGATATTCAAACACGGTACTTTACTGGCACTACTGAGGCGATGTGTGTAGAAAATCCAGTATATCCTTTGATTATAGGGAATGTAAGGGATCCCGTGCATAATGGTAGAGAGGAGGTAGATACCCAGAACAAGTTAACTACTGAGAAACAGTCTTGTAATGAGATAAGTGAAGTAAAGGTTCAGGAAGTAGAACAAAGGTGTCATGGTTCTCAAGTAGATCAGATAGCAAATAAAGATGGCATAGAAAAGGCTCAGGCTGTGAAAACTAGGGGTCAGTTGAAGAAAGAAGAAATTGGGAGTAGAGACAAGTTAAACGTTCCAAGCCCTGTTAGTGAGGTGACATATTCAGAACTGTTAGATGCACAAACAGTTGATGAGTCTTTAAGAACTTTGTGGGAACTTGCAAAGTCTAAGGAAAAGAAAAAGTCAGGTAAATTTGGTCAAGTGTGGTATAGTGTTAACAAGGGTCTTTTGTACAGGGAGTTTCAGTCCCCCAAATATGAGAAAGGTAATGTTCTAAAACAGTTGGTTGTACCCAAACAGTACAGAGACCACATTCTAAAACTGGGTCATGATGGATTTTTTTCAGGTCATTTAGGGTATCAGAAGTCTGTTGACAAAATACTCACTCAGTTTCATTGGCCTGGAGTTTTGTCCGATGTTAAACGCTATTGCAGGTCTTGCGACATATGTCAAAGAACTGTTCATAAGCGCAGAGTGCCAAAGGCTCCACTTGGTGATATGCCTATTATAGAAATGCCGTTTCAGAGAGTGGCTATCAATTTGATAGGTCCTATTACTCCAATAAGTGAACGTGGTCATAGATACATTTTGACCCTGGTAGATTGCGCAACAAGGTATCCTGGAGCTTGTCCATTGAAGTCTTTTGAAACAGAAAAGGTCGCTGAAGCTCTAATGGATATATTCTCCAGAGTTGGGGTTCCAAGGGAAATTCTCCATGATCGAGGGTCTCAGTTCACTTCAGGGTTGATGACAGAATTAAGTAAGTTGCTTTCAATTAATCAACTGGTTACGTCTCCATATCATCCTGCATGCAATGGCTTAGTTGAACGCATGAATGGCACATTGAAATCCATGATCAAAAGACTTTGTTGTGAAAAGCCAAAAGATTGGGATAGGTATATTGCACCATCATTGTTTGCCTATCGTGAGGCCCCTCAAGCTAGTACGGGATTTTCTCCTTTTGAGTTGTTGTTTGGAAGAAGAGTTCGGGGTCCTATGATGATTTTGAGAGAATTGTGGACAGGAGAAGTTGATGATAAAGAGGTCAGTAATGTGTACCAATATGTGGTTGAGTTAAGAGATAGGTTAGAACAAACTTTGGGGATGGCTCATGCTGAGTTGGCAAGATCAAAGGGAAAATACAAAAGGTGGTATGACAGGAAAAGTAAAGAAAGAACTTTCAGTGTTGGTGATAGGGTCTTGCTTTTGTTACCCACAAGTTCGAACAAATTGCTGATGCAATGGAAAGGTCCTTTCGAAGTTGTTGAAAAGATGGGATATGTTGACTACAGAATCCAAGTGAGGGGCAAAATAAAAACATTTCATGTCAATATGCTCAAAAGATACTTTGAAAGAGAAGTTGGTCAAGAGAAAGGTTTGTTTGCCAATGTCTGTGCTGCAGTTATAGATGATGGTATTAAGGAAGGCAGTCTTGATGGACATAAGGATAATGACATTGTTTTGCCAATTCTTAAACAGGTTGAGGACAAAGGTGATGTGGTTATAAATGATAGATTGTCGGCTGATCAGAAAACTACATTAAAGAGAATGATAGATAGGTTCCAGGATGTTCTGACTGATTTACCTGGGAAAACTCAACTTATTGAGCATGAGATTAAGTTGAACACTGATAGTCCTATAAGGTCACATAACTACCCTGTTCCACATTCTTTGGTTAAGACAGTCAATGATGAAGTTGAGTCAATGCTTAAGATGGGGATCATTGAGTCCTCAGATTCCCCTTATCGTTCTCCAGTTGTTTTGGTAAAGAAATCAGATGGTTCCAATAGGTTTTGTGTTGATTTTCGAAAGTTAAATCAAGCAACTGTTTTTGATGCAGAGCCAATGCCAAATCCGGATGCCATTTTTACAAAGCTTTCACAAGCTAGATTCGTTTCCAAAATTGACCTTAGCAAAGGGTATTGGCAAATTGCAATGGCTGAAGAAAGTAAACAGTTCACAAGTTTTTCAACTCCTAAAGGTTTGTGGCAATTTACGAGAATGCCTTTTGGGTTGGTTACGGCTCCTAGTGTCTTTAGTAGAATGATGAGAAAATTGCTTCGCGGTCTTGATCATGTAGAGAACTATCTAGATGATATCCTAGTCTATAGTGAGACATGGGATGAACATGTTTGGACTCTTGGAAAGGTGTTTACTCGCCTCAGAGAAGCAAATCTCACAGCAAAGCCTTCAAAATGTATGATCGGGTTCACAAGTGTGGAATTTCTAGGTCATTTAGTAGGAAACGGTCTTTTAAAACCAAGCCCGGAAAAAGTTGAAAGTGTCAAAAAGGCCCCTCGTCCAAAAACTAAAAAGCAACTTAGATCCTTTCTTGGTCTGGCTGGGTTCTATAGAAAGTTTGTTAACAACTTTGCCACCATTGCGTCCCCCCTCACTGATCTGACAAGGAAGGGGTTTCCTAATGTGATTGAATGGCATGATGAGCAAGAAAATGCCTTTCAAACATTGAAAAATGCTTTGACAAGGTCCCCTATTTTGAGACTGCCTGATTTTGAAAAGAAGTTTATCATTCGCACCGATGCTTCTGATACTGGAATAGGGGCTGTGTTGTTGCAAGAATGGTCTGATGGAAAGTTTCCGGTACATTATGCTAGTAGAAAGTAGCTTACAAGGGAAGTGAATTATTCTGTCATTGAGAAAGAATGTTTAGCAATAGTTTGGGCAGTAGGAAAGTTCACACCATACGTTTATGGTGTAGAGTTTGACATTGAAACTGACCATATGCCTTTGGTATATCTGAATAGGACTAAGGGGGTAAATAGTAGAATAATGAGATGGTCTCTGATTCTACAGTCATATCGTTACCACATCGTTGCAATCAAAGGTTCGGAAAATGTTGGCGCTGACTGTCTCAGTTGGTTAGTAGACTAGGGAATGTACATAGTTGTTTATCATGGAAATGCTGGTATTTGAGAAAAGAAATGTTTCTTTCTTAGAAAGGGGGGTATTGTCAGAAATTAACCTTAGTGTGTTTTGAATCAGGCAGTGTATATAAATCCTTTGGTATCACACACCTCTTAAGGTTAATGACTGTGTTGTGTCATATTACGTAGTGTGGTTTGAGGTTTCTACATACCTCTTGTCACTTGTCCAGATAAACAGGTTAACTGGAATTAGCAGTCTATTTATAGAACTGTAGGTCCGCTGTAGTTATATGTAGTTATGGGGTGATTTTGTTACTCTGGTTATTCTAGAGAGAGAATCAGGTGTGGTTGGTTGTTGGGCTACAGTCATGGGAGGTGGAAGACAATTAGAAGTGCATTAGCTGGACATCGACTGTAGCCATTTAGGACATGGCATGACCGAGTAATTTGCCTTGCAATTGAGAGAAGGCCCAGATGGGGATCATGCTGCATGCAGTCGACTATGGTCCCTGATATTGTAGAAACAGTGGCTATGTGCCTTTACGTGTTGGTTGTAGTAGTTAGGCTTTGTGCCGGTAAAAGTGATGTATATTTCAATTAGGCTTTGTGCCAGTGAAATTGGTAGATAAGTTGTTTTAGGCTGTGTGCCTATAAAGTGATAATTGAAAGGTGTTTTAGAAAGGCTGTGTGCCTGTGTGAAATTGCAAGTGAAGGTGTTTTTTTAAGGCTGTGTGCCTATGAAGTGTTAATTGAAGTTTGTTTTAGTTAGGCTGTGTGCCAGTGAAATGATAATTGAAGGTTGTTTTAGTTATGCTATGTAATCTCTTAAACAAGGTTTTGTAATATTCTACATGTAACACTGGTCTGATGATGGTTTTGCAACAGTAGGGATGTACCAACTGACTGAGAAAATAGCGGTTCCACATGTTTACCAACATGCTGAACGATGTAGTTTTTGGATAGGACATTGACTTTGGAGAGTTTTACTTTTACATAGAGAGATATATGTGTATTTAAATAAGTATTTACCATCTGTTTAAATATCTGTACAATTTAATAAGTAAATTCTTCCTTGAGAGTTAAATAATCTCACTCTCAGTTAAATCTTACTTTCAGTTTTCATGTTTGTTTTTTGTTGTAGTATTTTTGTATGCATATTTGTATTACTTCTATTAAACTAAATGTACAGTTATCATTTGTTTTGGTGATGTGATTAATTCCCGAATTAAACAGAAATTAAAATTCTGACAGTCACCGCAGGTCCAAATGAGTCCAAACTTGGTATGCATGTTTCTGGCAATGACTCGAAGTGCAGCACACAAGAACCGTAACTCTACCTTGTTCTGTTTTTGAAATTATTCCCCTTTTATTGATTTTAAAAGAGCATTTCTTCTCCGGAGTGTAACTCTGTCACTGTAGGTCCAAATGACTCCAAACTTGGTGTGCATGTTTCTGGCAATGACTTAAAGTGCAGTGCACAAGAATGGTAATTCTACCTTTTTCTGTTTTTTAGTTATTTCCCTTGGATTGATTTTATAGAGCATTTCTTGTCCCGAGCCTAACTTTGTCACCGTAGGTCCAAATGACTCCAAACTTAGTTTATGCATGTTTCTGGCAATGACTCGAAGTGCAGGGCACAAGAATCGTAACTCTACCTTGTTCCGTTTTTAAATTATTCTACTTTGTTTGATTTTTTTAGAGCATTTCTTGTCAAGAGCCTAACTTTGTCACCGTAGGTCCAAATGACTCCAAACTTGGTATGCATGTTTCTGGCAATGACTCAAAGTACATTGCACAAGAAGGGTAACTCTATCTTCTTCCTTTTTTTAGTTATTCCCATTTGATTGATTTTTAGTGCATTTCTTGCAAAGGGCATAACTTGTTGTCCATGTTTTTTGCAATGAGACAATTAAAAGGTTATTTTATATGTGAATTTTGTGCCAATACATTGCTAATATCTGTACAACAAAAAACTTATTAACATTTTTTATGTCGACTAACAAAATTTTCGTCAGGCGACACATCCGACTCGCGGAGTTCTAGTTCTTTACAATGCATCATGTTTTTATAGTACGAACAATCTGCCTTGACATATGTTATTCGGTTTAGGAGAATCCACACAAAAAATAGTTCCACTCTTTACTTAACCACTTTCCATAAAAAGGGAACATAATTGTTTATGACATGAAAAAAATATTATTTACTTTAAATTAAAATGAAACTGTCAAATAAAATGCATAAAACGGTGACAACAAAATGATCAGGAAATGGCATATGCACTACACATACTTAGTTACATCACACTATGCTAATGACATCACACTATGATAACTAACTAGTGTTTCACCAAAAATAATGCATGAGTGTTAGGTTATGTAGTAAATTCTATTATGATTGTGATAATATTTCCATATTTGAAATTAGCTTTTGTATGGAAAGAGGATGCTTTGGATTGTTTTGTGAGCAATTGGGTCAAGGTGACTATTACTAAAAATTGATTTTAGCCTCCAATAATTATCTGCAGAAATAGCTTTTGATGTTTTCTGGTCAAGGTCCTTACATGTGAACGTTTTCTGAGACCAAAGTGGGAGATTTCCACTTGCAGAGATGGAGATTTGTTGTTTTCATACAAACAAAGATGGAAGTTATCTGTTTCCAAGTAAGGAGATTTCTGAAAATGTGTAAAACATCCCTTATTTTCAAATAATTTTGAGCTGTAAAGGAGAGAGTCTCCCGCCAAAAGTGGGTGAGTTCACATGTATGAAGGTCGTTTGGAGGACAGGCATCAAACAGGCTATTTCGGCAAATATCTTCGGTCAGGATTGTTATATTATTACTAAATTTGTTTTATTTTAGTTTTTTTTGGGAAGACAAAGATTATGTTTGCATTTGAGGTCAATGGGGTCACTGTTTGTTAAAATAGATTTTTCATTTCCATTGAATATCTCCTGTTATCAGACTTGGTCGATAGAATATTAAGTAATGATAAGGTTAAACTTACAGTAATAAGGATTGAAAGCCAATACAAACGTTTTTAATAGTGATAAAAACCTACAGTATGTGCCAAGACGCTAATTCCACATGCCATAAGTAGTAAATAACATATACTAAGTGTGTAGGTAGAAATTACTTACCTCAAATTGGAACAGCATACCCTTGTGTGAGATTGGGTAATTGCAGTTAAACGCCATGTCATTCAGCTGACTCTTGTGTGCAATTGGGCAGTTACAGTTAAATGCCATGTCATTCAGCTGACCCTTATGTGCCATTGGGTAATTACAGTTAAATGCCAAGTCATTCAGCCGACCCTTGTGTGTGATTAGGCAATTACAGTTAAATACCATGTCATTCTGCAGACCCTTGTGTGCGATTGGGTAATTACAGTTAAATGCAAAGTCATTCAGCCAACCCTTGTGTGCGATTGGGTAATTGCAGTTAAATGCCAAGTCATTCAGCCGACCCTTGTGTGCGATTGGGTAATAACAGTTAAATACCATGTCATTCAGCTGACCCTTGTGTGCAATTGGGTAATTACAGTTAAATGCCAAGTCATTCAGCCCACCCTTGTGTGCAATTGGGTAATTACAGTTAAATGCCAAGTCATTCAGCCGACCCTTGTGTGCGATTGGGTAATTACAGTTAAATGCCATGTCATTCAGCCGACCCTTGTGTGCGATTGGGTAATTACAGTTAAATGCCAAGTCATTCAGCCGACCCTTGTGTGCGATTGGGAAGTTACAGTTAAATGCCAAGTCATTCCGCCCACCCTTGTGTGCGATTGGGTAATTACAGTTAAATGCCAAGTCATTCAGCCGACCCATGTTTGTGGGATTGGGTAATTACAGTTAAATGCCATGTCATTCAGCTGAGACTTGTGTGCGATTGGGTAGTTACAGTTAAATGCCAAGTCATTCAGCCAACCCTTGTGTGCGATTGGGAAATTACTGTTAAATGCCATGTCATTCAGCCGACCCGTGTGTGCAATTGGGTAATTACAGTTAAATGCCAAGTCATTCAGCCGACCTGTGTGTGCAATTGGGTAATTACAGTTAAATACCAAGTCATATAGCCGACCCTTGTGTGCGATAGGGTAATTACAGTTAAATGCCAAGTCATTCAGCCGACCCTTGTGTGCGATTGGGTAATTACAGTTAAATGTCATGTCATTCAGCCGACCCTTGTGTGCAATTGGGTAATTACAGTTAAATGCCAAGTCAGTCAGCCGACCCTTGTGTGCGATTGGGTAATTACAGTTAATTGCCAAGTCAGTCAGCCGACCCTTGTGTGCAATTGGGTAATTACAGTTTAATGCCAAGTCATTCAGCCGACCCTTGTGTGCGATTGGGTAGTTACAGTTAAATGCCAAGTCATTCAGCAGACCCTTGTGTGCGATTGGGAAGTTACAGTTAAATGCCACGTCATTCAGCCGACCCTTGTGTGGGATTGGGTAATTACTGTTAAATGCTATGTCATTCAGCCGACCCTTGTGTGCGATTGGGTAATTGCAGTTAAATGCCAAGTCATTCAGCAGACCCTTGTGTGCGATTGGGAAGTTACAGTTAAATGCCACGTCATTCAGCCGACCCTTGTGTGGGATTGGGTAATTACAGTTAAATGCTATGTCATTCAGCCGATCCTTGTGTGCGATTGGGTAATTGCAGTTAAATGCCAAGTCATTCAGCCGACTCTTGTGTGCGATTGGGTAATTACAGTTAAATGCCATGTCATTCAGCCGACCCTTGTGTGCGATTGGGTTATTACAGTTAAATGCCAAGTCATTCAGCAGACCCTTGTGTGCGATTGGGAAGTTACAGTTAAATGCCACGTCATTCAGCCGACCCTTGTGTGCGATTGGGTAATTACAGTTAAATGCTATGTCATTCAGCCGACCCTTGTGTGCGATTGGGTAATTACAGTTAAATGCCATGTCATTCAGCCGACCCTTGTGTGCGATTGGGTAATTACAGTTAAATGCTATGTCATTCAGCCGACTCTTGTGTGCGATTGGGTAATTACAGTTAAATGCTATGTCATTCAGCCGACCCTTGTGTGCGATTGGGTAATTGCAGTTAAATGCCAAGTCATTCAGCAGACCCTTGTGTGCGATTGGGAAGTTACAGTTAAATGCCACGTCATTCAGCCGACCCTTGTGTGGGATTGGGTAATTACAGTTAAATGCTATGTCATTCAGCCGACCCTTGTGTGCGATTGGGTAATTACAGTTAAATGCCAAGTCATTCAGCCGACTCTTGTGTGCGATTGGGTAATTACAGTTAAATGCCATGTCATTCAGCCGACCCTTGTGTGCGATTTTGTAATTACAGTTAAATGCCAAGTCATTCAGCAGACCCTTGTGTGCGATTGGGAAGTTACAGTTAAATGCCACGTCATTCAGCCGACCCTTGTGTGCGATTGGGTAATTACAGTTAAATGCTATGTCATTCAGCCGACCCTTGTGTGCGATTGGGTAATTACAGTTAAATGCCATGTCATTCAGCCGACCCTTGTGTGCGTTTGGGAAATTACAGTTAAATGCCAAGTCATTCAGCTGACCCTTGTGTGCGATTGGGTACTTACAGTTAAACGCCATGTCATTCAGCTGACCCTTGTGTGCAATTGGGTAGTTACAGTTAAATGCCAAGTCATTCAGCCGACCCTTGTGTGCGTTTGGGAAATTACAGTTAAATGCCATGTCATTCAGCCGACCCATGTGTGCAATTGGGTAATTACAGTTAAATGCCAAGTCATTCAGCCCACCCTTGTGTGTGATTGGGTAATTACAGTTAAATGCCAAGTCATTCAGCCAACCCTTGTGTGCGATTGGGTATTTACAGTTTAATGCCAAGTCATTCAGCCAACCCTTGTGTGGCATTGGGTAATTGCAGTTAAACGCCATGTCATTCAGCCAACCCTTGTGTGCGATTGGGTATTTACAGTTAAATGCCATGTCATTCAGCCGACCCATGTGTGCAATTGGATAATTACAGTTAAATGCCAAGTCATTCAGCCCACCCTTGTGTGCAATTGGGTAATTACAGTTAAATGCCATGTCATTCAGCCGACCCTTGTGTGAGATTGGGTAATTACAGTTAAATGCCATGTCATTCAGCCGACCTTTGTGTGCGATTGGGAAGTTACAGTTAAATGCCATGTCATTCAGCCGACCCTTGTGTGAGATTGGGTAATTACAGTTAAATGCCAAGTCATTCAGCCCACCCGTGTGTGCAATTGGGTAATTACAGTTAAATGCCATGTCATTCAGCCGACCTTTGTGTGCGATTGGGAAGTTACAGTTAAATGCCATGTCATTCAGCCTACCCTTGTGTGAGATTGGGTAATTACAGTTAAATGCCAAGTCATTCTGCAGACCCTTGTGTGCGATTGGGTAATTACAGTTAAATGCCAAGTCATTCAGCCGACCCTTGTGTGCAATTGGGTAATTGCAGTTAAATGCCAAGTCATTCAGCTGACCCTTGTGTGCGATTGGGTAATAAAAGTTAAATGCCAAGTCATTCAGCCGACCCTTGTGTGCAGTTGGGTAATTACAGTTAAATGCCAAGTCATTCAGCCGACCCTTGTGTGCGATTGGGTAATTACAGTTAAATGCCAAGTCATTCAGCTGACCCTTGTGTGCGATTGGGTAATTACAGTTAAACGCCATGTCATTCAGCCAACTCTTGTGTGCGATTGGGTAATTACAGTTAAATGCCATGTCATTCAGCCGACCCTTGTGTGCGATTGGGTAATTACAGTTAAATGCCAAGTCATATAGCGGACCCTTGTGTGCGATTGGGTAATTACAGATAAATGCCATGTCATTCAGCCGACTCTTGTGTGCAATTGGATAATTACAGTTAAATGCCATGTCATTCAGTCGACTCTTGTGTGCGATTGGGTAATTACAGTTAAATGCCAAGTCATTCATCCCACCCTTGTGTGCGATTGGGTAATTACAGTTAAATGCCAAGTCATTCAGCAGACCCTTGTGTGCGATTGGGAAGTTACAGTTAAATGCCACGTCATTCAGCCGACCCTTGTGTGCGATTGGGTAATTACAGTTAAATGCTATGTCATTCAGCCGACCCTTGTGTGCGATTGGGTAATTACAGTTAAATGCCATGTCATTCAGCCGACCCTTGTGTGCGATTGGGTAATTACAGTTAAATGCTATGTCATTCAGCCGACTCTTGTGTGCGATTGGGTAATTACAGTTAAATGCTATGTCATTCAGCCGACCCTTGTGTGCGATTGGGTAATTGCAGTTAAATGCCAAGTCATTCAGCAGACCCTTATGTGCGATTGGGAAGTTACAGTTAAATGCCACGTCATTCAGCCGACCCTTGTGTGGGATTGGGTAATTACAGTTAAATGCTATGTCATTCAGCCGACCCTTGTGTGCGATTGGGTAATTACAGTTAAATGCCAAGTCATTCAGCCGACTCTTGTGTGCGATTGGGTAATTACAGTTAAATGCCATGTCATTCAGCCAACCCTTGTGTGCGATTGGGTAATTACAGTTAAATGCCAAGTCATTCAGCAGACCCTTGTGTGCGATTGGGAAGTTACAGTTAAATGCCACGTCATTCAGCCGGCCCTTGTGTGCGATTGGGTAATTACAGTTAAATGCTATGTCATTCAGCCGACCCTTGTGTGCGATTGGGTAATTACAGTTAAATGCCATGTCATTCAGCCGACCCTTGTGTGCGTTTGGGAAATTACAGTTAAATGCCAAGTCATTCAGCTGACCCTTGTGTGCGATTGGGTAATTACAGTTAAACGCCATGTCATTCAGCTGACCCTTGTGTGCAATTGGGTAGTTACAGTTAAATGCCAAGTCATTCAGCCGACCCTTGTGTGCGTTTGGGAAATTACAGTTAAATGCCATGTCATTCAGCCGACCCATGTGTGCAATTGGGTAATTACAGTTAAATGCCAAGTCATTCAGCCCACCCTTGTGTGTGATTGGGTAATTACAGTTAAATGCCAAGTCATTCAGCCAACCCTTGTGTGCGATTGGGTATTTACAGTTTAATGCCAAGTCATTCAGCCAACCCTTGTGTGGCATTGGGTAATTGCAGTTAAACGCCATGTCATTCAGCCAACCCTTGTGTGCGATTGGGTATTTACAGTTAAATGCCATGTCATTCAGCCGACCCATGTGTGCAATTGGATAATTACAGTTAAATGCCAAGTCATTCAGCCCACCCTTGTGTGCAATTGGGTAATTACAGTTAAATGCCATGTCATTCAGCCGACCCTTGTGTAAGATTGGGTAATTACAGTTAAATGCCATGTCATTCAGCCGACCTTTGTGTGCGATTGGGAAGTTACAGTTAAATGCCATGTCATTCAGCCGACCCTTGTGTGAGATTGGGTAATTACAGTTAAATGCCAAGTCATTCAGCCCACCCGTGTGTGCAATTGGGTAATTACAGTTAAATGCCATGTCATTCAGCCGACCTTTGTGTGCGATTGGGAAGTTACAGTTAAATGCCATGTCATTCAGCCGACCCTTGTGTGAGATTGGGTAATTAGTTAAATGCCAAGTCATTCTGCAGACCCTTGTGTGCGATTGGGTAATTACAGTTAAATGCCAAGTCATTCAGCCGACCCTTGTGTGCAATTGGGTAATTGCAGTTAAATGCCAAGTCATTCAGCTGACCCTTGTGTGCGATTGGGTAATAAAAGTTAAATGCCAAGTCATTCAGCTGACCCTTGTGTGCAGTTGGGTAATTACAGTTAAATGCCAAGTCATTCAGCCGACCCTTGTGTGCGATTGGGTAATTACAGTTAAATGCCATGTCATTCAGCCGACTCTTGTGTGCAATTGGGTAATTACAGTTAAATGCCATGTCATTCAGCCGACCCTTGTGTGCGATTGGGTAATTACAGTTAAATGCCAAGTCATATAGCGGACCCTTGTGTGCGATTGGGTAATTACAGATAAATGCCATGTCATTCAACCGACTCTTGTGTGCAATTGGATAATTACAGTTAAATGCCATGTCATTCAGTCGACTCTTGTGTGCGATTGGGTAATTACAGTTAAATGCCAAGTCATTCATCCCACCCTTGTGTGCGATTGGGTAATTACAGTTAAATGCCATGTCATTCAGCCGACCTTTGTGTGCGATTGGGAAGTTACAGTTAAATGCCATGTCATTCAGCCGACCCTTGTGTGAGATTGGGTAATTAGTTAAATGCCAAGTCATTCTGCAGACCCTTGTGTGCGATTGGGTAATTACAGTTAAATGCCAAGTCATTCAGCCGACCCTTGTGTGCAATTGGGTAATTGCAGTTAAATGCCAAGTCATTCAGCTGACCCTTGTGTGCGATTGGGTAATAAAAGTTAAATGCCAAGTCATTCAGCTGACCCTTGTGTGCAGTTGGGTAATTACAGTTAAATGCCAAGTCATTCAGCTGACCCTTGTGTGCGATTGGGTAATTACAGTTAAACGCCATGTCATTCAGCCGACTCTTGTGTGCAATTGGGTAATTACAGTTAAATGCCATGTCATTCAGCCGACCCTTGTGTGCGATTGGGTAATTACAGTTAAATGCCAAGTCATATAGCGGACCCTTGTGTGCGATTGGGTAATTACAGATAAATGCCATGTCATTCAACCGACTCTTGTGTGCAATTGGATAATTACAGTTAAATGCCATGTCATTCAGTCGACTCTTGTGTGCGATTGGGTAATTACAGTTAAATGCCAAGTCATTCATCCCACCCTTGTGTGCGATTGGGTAATTACAGTTAAATGCCATGTCATTCAGCCGACCCTTGTGTGGGATTGGGTAATTACAGTTAAATGCCATGTCATTCAGCCGACCCTTGTGTGGGATTGGGTAATTACAGTTAAATGCCATGTCATTCAGCCGACTTTTGTGTGCGATTGGGTAATTACAGTAAAATGCCATGTCATTCAGCCGACTCTTGTGTGCGATTGGGAAATTACAGTTAAATGCCATGTCATTCAGCCGATTCTTGTGTGCGATTGGATAATTACAGTTAAATGCCATGTCATTCAGCCGACTCTTGTGTGCGATTGGGTAATTACAGTTAAATGCCACGTCATTCAGCCGACCCTTGTGTGCAATTGGGTAATTACAGTTAAATGCCAAGTCATATAGCGGACCCTTGTGTGGGATTGGGTAATTACAGTTAAATGCCATGTCATTCAGCTGACCCTTGTGTGCGATTGGGTAATTACAGTTAAATGCCAAGTCATATAGCGGACCCTTGTGTGCGATTGGGTAATTACAGTTAAATGCCATGTCATTTAGCCGACCCTTGTGTGCGATTGGGTAATTACTGTTTAATGCCATGTCATTCAGCCAACTCTTGTGTGCAATTGGATAATTACAGTTAAATGCCATGTCATTCAGCCGCCTCTTGTGTGCGATTGGGTAATTACAGTTAAATGCCAAGTCATTCAGCCCACCCTTGTGTGCGATTGGGTAATTACAGTTAAATGCCATGTCATTCAGCCGACCCTTGTGTGGGATTGGGTAATTACAGTTAAATGCCATGTCATTCAGCCGACCCTTGTGTGGGATTGGGTAATTACAGTTAAATGCCATGTCATTCAGCCGACTCTTGTGTGTGATTGGGTAATTACAGTTAAATGCCCAGTCATTTGACATGTTCTCTGTCAGCTCATAGCTAATTTTTATGTGACGTCTTCAGTTTGCTTGTAAGGTTGTATCCGACAGTTTGCCTGCATCAAATGCACATAACAACATTTTCCCACTGTTTGGGGCAATTTAGGCATGATTTCTGTATAGACTCATACTTTAGTCTAAGTAAGGCCTATATTGAACATAACCTATATTGTAAGCTACTATATATTGCAACAAAAAGCACTCTGAATAATCATTCTTTCCAAATCTAAAATAAGCACAATATTGATCTGTGCTAAAAATAGATATTGACATCAGAGCAGACTACATGCATGATAATATAACTCATTCTTGAAAGTATGCTGTCACATAGTTTTCTTTAAATATAGCTATGTCTGCAACATGGCTCAGACAAGAAATGCCTGTCTGGGGTGTGTATTTATGCTTCACTGTTCACAAACATCTAGGGCATCAATGAACAGCATTTTGCGGGACAATTTCAGGTAACCCTACATGTGAACTCTCATGCTTTTGGAGGGAGACTATAACTGGGTGTGGTATCATGCCCAATGTTTATGGCATGCAATACTCAGTGAAGGCAGCCTAATATCTTCTTTAAGTGGAAACAGTCTACAAATAACTAAAATACCTTTTGTGGAACCATAAACCTAACAAATTAAACCTTTGAACACTGACAATTGGTGTATTCTAGGGCACAGGCCAGAAAAGCACAATAAGATCAAATTTGGTCTATATAAAAATACAAATATTGACATAAGAAGTGTATGTTGAAAGACAAAACAAACTGTGATTGTTTATTGTATCATATGCTTGTAATCCACAAGGATGTTATCGACATCTACATTTGGCTGTTTAAGCTGCTGCATTGTGACCACGGAATAATGGACACTTAGACTGCTAAGCATACCTGATCACACTTTGGTAAATAGTGTAGATCCAGATCATAGGCCTTCAAGTAGCTGCACTATTTTTTGCACAGTCTACTAATGTACCCTTTTACCTATATACATTATAAGGAAATAAGAGTTCGGTGTTAATTAGTTTATCACAATTTTTATCATAGCGTTGTGAGAATTAAAGATGGTATCCGACAATTTGGACCAAAAATATTTTCATTAGAAATCTAAAACTATTGTTACCTCAACAGATCTCGCAAAATGCTGTTTATTGATGCCCTACACTCGTCTAAAAATGTACCATTATGCCACATTTGTCAAACATTTATTTCCTATCTGAGCCGCACAGCTCCACAGTTAGCTATTTTTAAACTAGGACAGCCATGTGACCACTTATGTTTTAGCTCATCCCCTTCATCTGCTGTGACATCAATGTCTATTTTTAGCAGAAATCCCAATCGTTTATATTTATAGTTTTGAAAAAAATGAACATTTTAAGTGTTCATTAACTAGGTTTACTGCCCCAAAATTGAGATACTGTTGAAAATCATCACGCTTAGACTAAAGTATGCACAAATATCCAAAACAGAGGTCAGATATTGTTACATGTATTAGATATAGGCAAACTGTTGGACACCCAACTTGAAGGGCATTTTCTAATCCATACTATAAACTTGAATGATCTTGAGTTTTATGATACAGCAGGAGACAAACAATGAGATCTACACTACTAAGTGTGGGACCTCTTAACTTACTTCACAGGTACATACCCCACCCGCTTCCCTCACCCCACCCCATCACATGGCCGAGCATTTCCTGATTTTGATAGGATCCCCCAACTGAAGTGAAGTGCTGTTTGAATGTAGAATGAGAGCACATAGGATATATATACTGAGTGGATGTAAAGAAGTGTTAGTACTGTATAGCAAAGAAACATTTTTTTTTAAATACAGATTTTTTAGCATAAAATGTGAAGTTAATATGTTAAAATGTGAAGTTTAAACATTAAATTATGAAGATTATAGCTTAAATTGCTTTCACCAACTGCAAAGTAGAAATTAATAAATTCATGACGTTTATAGGTTAACTCAGAGAACACTTTTCTCGGAGTTTACAGGCATGTGAAGTGTATATCATAGGCAGTTTTCTCATAAAGTTCACATTATTGGAGCAAAACAGAACCAGGAAATTGTTGTTTGTGATAATTACACAACTATAATTAGTGCAAAAGCTGTGTGGTGTTTTCTGTTGGAATATTTGCTTTTGAGTGAATAGAACAACACAATTTGTTGTGCTTCGTGTTGAACATGTTTTCTCAGGGATGGTTTTGTGCACTTTGATACAACCCCTACCATATGTTAAGCTGTTAGTGAAACAAAAGAATTAGCATTGCTGACAGGCTGTTTTCTAGTAGAGTCAATGATAGGTGTGTTATTTGATTGCAGTTTTGTTTATTTGTTTTTGCTTTTCAGGCACTTATCAAGAATATTACCTTAGAGAGAGTGATTTTTTCAAGAGTTAGTTATGCAGAATGAATATGTTTTAATGACCCACTACAGGGGACAAAGGATATTAATGTTAGAAATGTAGCTTGTGAATACAGATGGAGCAGAGAACAAGGAAAACAAACAAAGTAGCTGAAATACTCCTTGTGCTTGGCACACTGTTTGCCTTAGCCAGGTCTCCTCATGCTTGGCACACTGTTTTGCCATACCCAGGTGTCCTTGTGCTTGGCACACTGTTTTGCCTAAACCAGGTCTCCTCGTGCTTGGCACACTGTTTTGCCTTAGCCAGGTGTCCTTGTGCTTGGCACACTGTTTTGCCTTAGCCAGGTGTCCTTGTGCTTGACACACTGTTTTGCCTTAGCCAGGTTTCCTTGTGCTTGGCACACTGTTTTGCCATACCCAGGTGTCCTTGTGCTTAGCACACTGTTTTGCCTTAGCCAGGTCTCCTTGCTTGGCACACTGTTTTGCCTTAGCCAGGTCTCCTCATGCTTGGCACACTGTTTTGCCTTAGTCAGGTGTCCTTGTGCTTGGCACACTGTTTTGCCTTAGCCAGGTGTCCTTGTGCTTGGCACACTGTTTTGCCTTAGCCAGGTCTTCATGCTTGGCACACTGTTTTGCCTTAGCCAGGTGTCCTTGTGCTTGGCACACTGTTTTGCCTTAGCCAGGTGTCCTTGTGCTTGGCACACTGTTTTGCCTTAGCCAGGTCTCCTCATGCTTGGCACACTGTTTTGCCTTAGCCAGGTGTCCTTGTGCTTGGCACACTGTTTTGCCTTAGCCAGGTGTCCTTGTGCTTGGCACACTGTTTTGCCTTAGCCAGGTCTCTCATGCTTGGCACACTGTTTTGCCTTAGCCAGGTCTCCTCATGCTTGGCACACTGTTTTGCCTTAGTCAGGTGTCCTTGTGCTTGGCACACTGTTTTGCCTTAGCCAGGTGTCCTTGTGCTTGGCACACTGTTTTGCCTTAGTCAGGTCTCCTCATGCTTGGCACACTGTTTTGCCTTAGTCAGGTGTCCTTGTGCTTGGCACACTGTTTTGCCTTAGTCAGGTCTCCTCATGCTTGGCACACTGTTTTGCCTTAGCCAGGTCTCCTCATGCTTGGCACACTGTTTTGCCTTAGTCAGGTCTCCTCATGCTTGGCACACTGTTTTGCCTTAGTCAGGTGTCCTTGTGCTTGGCACACTGTTTTGCCTTAGCCAGGTGTCCTTGTGCTTGGCACACTGTTTTGCCTTAGCCAGGTCTCTTCATGCTTGGCACACTGTTTTGCCTTAGTCAGGTGTCCTTGTGCTTGGCACACTGTTTTGCCTTAGCCAGGTCTCCTCATGTTTGGCACACTGTTTTGCCTTAGCCAGGTGTCCTTGTGCTTGGCACACTGTTTGCCTTAGCCAGGTGTCCTTGTGCTTGGCACACTGTTTTGCCCTAGCAAGGTGTCTTTGTGCTTGGCACACTGTTTAGCCTTAGCCAGGTGTCCTCATGCTTGGCACACTGTTTTGCCTTAGCCAGGTGTCCTTGTGCTTGGCACACTGTTTTGCCTTAGCCAGGTGTCCTTGTGCTTAGCACACTGTTTTGCCTCAGCCAGGTGTCCTTGTGCTTGGCACACTGTTTTGCCTTAGCCAGGTCTCCTCATGCTTAACAGGTTTAGAGTTAGTACTGGGTCCAAATAAAAAAGTTAAATGGGATTTTCTTTTCGTAATTTACTAAATAATCAAAACATTGTGTTAAATATAGCAAAAATACACATGTACATAGGCCATCTATTGCTGGGTTAATGCCTTCAGATTTTATTTTCTTTCCTGAACATTTAACTTGCCTATAGTGACATGTACCATGTTTACTGTCAGGCCAGTAGGTTGAAAGTATTGTATCTCATGTATATAAAAAGTAAATGCTATCTTGCTCTCATTTCTCTTAATTATTTAAGTCTTGCGTTGCTAACTAGGTCTTTTAAACAAAAGTTCAGAAAGGCTTTTCTTGTTAAAGTTTGTTATTCAATTGTCATTGCATTACTATTTGTTAAAAAAATGATATAAGACATTATATATTTAAACATTTTAGTCCCTCATCTGTTGTTTGTGGACTCAGTTGTGTGAGAATTATGACAATACTTCTGTAATGTAAAGCAATTATGCTTTACTATTGTTTTACATCAATAACTGAAGATCACGTTATGTAGTCATCCGGGTAATGTACTCTGACGTCGATATCTATTTTTAGCAGAGATCACTATTGAGCTTTTTATACAGCAGGAAAGAAGACAAATTCATGAGTGATTTTTTCAGGTTAACAATTCGGTTTGTGTTCAAAATCATATTTATTACGACTAAAAGTATGGGTTTATACAAAAATGATGCCCAAATAGGATACATTGGGGAAATGGAAATTATCTCCCTTGTTAGATTAAGTCCGAGGTATACCAAAGAGTAGGTAGGCCCTTTTAGTTGGAATTCTTGGACTTTATTACCTGTTCTTTTGTAGATATTGCAATTACAAACAGTGAAATCACCAGTTCTTTTGTAGACATTGCAATTACAAACAGTGAAATTACTTACCTTTGCACTAAATATAAGCTTAAAATCCATTTAAATACTTATAGATACGTTATTTAAAAAAGAAAATGGAAGTGTCTTTGATGATAGTTAACCTAGATATCATAAGAAAGGCATAAAAGTCAACATACACTCCAAAAATCACAATCATAAAAACAGAGTAAACCAAATGAAAGGACCTACTTGCATTTAGAGATTATTACAGGGGAGACTATTCATTAATGTCTCTCATTCCCCAAAGCAGTGGTTCAATATTGTTATATGTTTTTATATAGGCAAACTGTTGGATGCCACCTTTAATATGGATTTAGACTCCAGTCACTATGTGGTATTATATCACCACATAGTGGTGATTATAATAAAACTGCTTCTTGACCCAACCCTTGACAGTAGGCACATGACAGATCAGCTGTGGAAAGATCAGAAAGATGATATAGTGGTTACAGGTTATCCGATAGCAAAAATAGTTGATATCCCTTTTAATTTGTTGACAACTACATGACAAGGTAACATAACATTGCTTACAGAGTAAGTGGGCAAAAGTATTAAATAGCAGTCTAGGTGCACACTGGCTGATATAGATCTACATTAGTTGCCTGGTCTTTATTGGGAAGGGTGAAGAAAAATACTAACAATATAATAATTGGCCACTTTTCTGAATACATTGAAAATATCCCACAACAGCCTCATCTGTGATGTGAGGACAGAGAAATATTCACTTTGGCATTTAGCTTATGGAACCATTATTGAAACTGTGGGATTGCACTTGCTGGGATAATTGGTAATGACATTGACTGATGTGACCTTTATGACTTGCCCTAAATCTATAGAAGAATTCTCATGGGATACATTTGTTATCTCAATATATAAGTATGTGCAAGTGTATGGGTCATTGGCCGCCCTTGAGAGGTGTCCATTTGGGGAAGTTTTTTTTAACAAAAGAAACTGAGTATACGGATGTTAGAAATGCAGCTTGTGAAAACAGATGTAGCAGAAAACAAGGAAAACAAACAAAGTAGCAAAAATACTCCCTCTTTCCATTAGAGTTATGGTTCGTTACTGTCAGATGTTTATGCAGGCCAATTAATCAACAGAGTAAGAGTGTTTAGTTCCCAGGATAGTCATCTTCTTGTTTAAAGTGCATGCTCTCTACAGGCGCCTTGGACATCTCACATCCTGGCTCTTTATTGTCATTTTACTTGGCACTGCTCTGGAAAGTAGGTTCCTCTTATGGAATGAATTTTTTATGGGGATAGTAGTGTAGCAGGCAATAACATGGAAATCACAACGTTTCTGTGAGACCTTTTTCAAAGAAAAGTACCGAGGTATTCCACTTTCAATATTGTAGCTTGAAACAATAAAGTGTAGCTTGCCATTATAAAAAACTGTAGCAGGCATTATTAGGCATTCGCAACCTGTTTGCCAATGTCTTGTTTAAAAAAAATGAAAAAAAATAAACAAGTCTGCTGATGTTAATGATGCAGATTGTAATTACAGATGTAGCTGACAACAGTCTAGTTGCCATCAGAGTTATGGTTCATTACTCTTAGATATTTATGTAATGAATCAACAGTTTAAGTTCTCAGGGATTGTCATCTACTTGTTTTAAGCACATGCTGACCGTGGCATCTTGAATGTCTCACATCTATACTTTCTTGTGGTTATTGGTTAACAGCAGGGATTGGAAACAGATATTTTTAGAGTTGGCGCACATTTTTAATGGGTCAATTTGGCACACACTAATAATAAGTAAAGAAGAAATAAAACAGAAAAAGAAATACTTATATTTTGTATCTATCATCATAATTCAAAGCCTAGCTTGCACACAAACTAGTTTCTGCTAAAAATAGACTGACTCGGTGTTACCTGTTGACCTAAAAACGGCTGTATTGGATTGACTTTATATGCACTTAGTGACTTCCAGTAGGAATAACAACTCTGTTGATCAATTAATAAGTAATCAGTGATCTGAAACGTGTGATGTTTTTTGCAATGTCTGCTACTAACAACTCATTAAGGTAAGGTTTTTTTTTCATCTTTTTAAATCACCAACAGATTATAAAATTGGCTCACTGTTTTCAGAAGTGATGGGTCAAATTGGTCTACTGTTTTGAAGTTCTAGGCTAAACACTGGTTAACAGTGACCTTATGACAAAAAGTTGTTTAAGAAATAAGCACGTCCTCCTTGTTACAAGGTTAACGCAACTTTTTATTCTGGAATCTGAGAAACAGAAACATGGGACATGTCACTTAAATCTGATATAGTGCTGCCTTCACTGTGTACAGCATGCTGTGAACACCTGGCATGATACTACACCCAGTCACATCATCCTGGCACCAGGGCTGAACAGTAATGGATCCTTGCTTAAGCATTGGCAAGGGAGCTATGGCACTTCCATTATTAATGACTTTGGTATGTCAAGGCCCAGGTTCTAACCTCTGGGTCTCATATACCTCACTTGAGCATATCCATTGCTATTTATTGCTAAAACACAAGTATGCATGTATGCATAATCACTTTACCCCAGGTTACATAGTGTAGATATTGGAGCCAGGTCCATCACTTGATCCATATGTTTAGATAAGATTTAATCATGTTGTTTCTCAGCTACTGTGTGTCAGATTTTGATGAATTTTGATCACAGGACCAATGAGTACAAACCGCATCATGATGGCTTTTACAGAGTAATGGCCCTTTGATTGGCTTAATTTTTATAGAGTAATGGCCCTTTGTTTGATTTGCCTAAGTTTTACAGAGTTATAACCCTTTAGTTTGGTTGGTTTAATTTGTATGGAGTTATGTCCCTTTGTTAAAGTTATTGAATACAATTACTATGGAAGAGCAGTATCCTGGGTTGTTCATCATCTTTGAGGATAATTCTTTGAATGGGACCTGGTAGTGTTATCAATGTATATATCAAAGATCCCAATTACAGTTCGTTTCACAAGGGTAAATATGTCCTAAAGGTGGTATTGGACAGTTTGGACAAAAACTATTTTCATTAAATCTCATAATAAACCACTCTTTACTGATGTCCCACACCTGTCTGGAAAGAGAACTATTACAGTCACAGTCATAATTTCAAACATGTATTTTCCTATCTGAGGGACGCTACATAGTTAGATATTTTTAAGAAAACCACGTGGCCACTTACTGTTTTAGCTCATCCACATCATCAGCTGTGATGTTGATGTCTATTTTTTGTAGGAATCCTAGTCGTTCTTATGTATAGATTTGAAAATAAAGAAATTTTAAGTGTTGATGAACGGGTTTTACTGTCTGAAAATTGAGATACTGTTGAAAATCTTCGAAGCTTAGACTTATGTATGATTTATTTTTTCTGATGAAATTATGTACAAATGCCCCAAACAGAAGTCAGATATTGTTGCATATATTATATATGGGCAAACTATGGTAAACCGCCTTTAAAGACAAGGCCATTGGAGAGGTCAATTGCTATTATCTTAGTCTTGTGGGCCTTATACATTTTGTTTTGAATAACTTTGTACTAATTACTTTGTTTCTCAAGTATTAGTAGAGCTTAAAATAACAGGCCCTAGGAGGGGTCAGTCACTAATTTGGTTAGATTTCTGTGCCATATTCTTGCTTTTGATATTTTGTTCCATTTGCATTGTACTAGGTTATCTAAGCTTCAAACAGTGTTACCACATTATTCTAAGGGATAAATATTCACACAAATTCCATTAAGAGGATATACATGTAGGCAGGCTGCTGAACCAGGAAATTTACATCTGCCCATCATGTTGGGGGCATGGGAGCCGCACAATAAATACACACATCAAGCTTCCTGTGCTTGGTAATTGGTGAATCCTGCATGCATTTACAGACAAACAATCACTCTCAGATGTGGATAAACCCAGTTTAAAGTTCATCTGCTGTCAAGCATATGCTAATACTTTGTGTCTGCTGCTGGTACTATATTTAAGAGTGATGTGTAATGCCTTAGTGAATAATCATGATGAATGTGTCCTAGAGTTAATATCTTTTGGTCACTCACGTTGTGGAAATATCATGTTCAAATTTTTTTGTTCTTTTAGTCATGTTCTAAAATTGTGTGTAGTGATGGTGCCATATTCAAGACTGACATATTTATATGGTGTTGTTTTATGGATTGATATAATAAGAACATTTATGTTTGGTGTAGGAGAACATCCATGTTTAGTGTATGTGTATGTTAAGTGTTTGTGTACATGTATGTTTAGTGTATAAGAACATGTATGTTTGGTGTATGTGTACAAGTATGTTTAGTGTATGAGTACATGTATGTTTGGTGTTTGTGTACATGTATGTTTGGTGTATGTGTACATGTATGTTTGGTGTATGTGTACATGTCTGTTTGGTGTATGTGTACATGTATGTTTAGTGTATGAGTACATGTATGTTTGGTGTATGTGTACATGTATGTTAAGGGATGGGGATTAGCCGGCATTTTTGCCGATACTGCGCAGCGACATTTCTATCATTACAGCACAGGGGCACTTATGAGATGCCCAGGGACTGAACCCGGCTGGTCCATTATACTGACACCGACGAGTCAGGCGTAATGCTGTCCCCGTAGCCCCGAGCGTAAGGAGGGCAGCCACTACTACCAACTTTAAAGTCTTTGGTATGACCCGGCAAGGGTTCGAACCCACGACTTCCGAACCCACGACTTCCGAACCGCAAGCCGACGCTCTACCATCTGAGCTATTGTGGCCGGTTTGTATGTTAAGTGTATGTGTCCATGTATGTTTGGTGTATGTGTACATGTATGTTTGGTGTATGAGAACATTTATGTTTAGTGTACGAGTACATGTATGTTTGGTGTATGAGTACATCCATGTTTAATGTATGAAAATGTTTATGTTTATGTATGTGTACATCTATGTTTTGTGTATGTGTACATGTATGTTTAGTGTGTGTGTACATGTATGTTTGGTGTATGAGTACATGTATATTGGGTGTATAAATACGTGGATGTGTTGTGTATTAGTACATGTATGTTTGATGTATAAGTACACATTCGTTTGGTGTATGTGTACATGTATGTTTGGTGTATGTGTGTGTGTATGTTTGGTGTATGTGTATCACTATGTTTGGTGTATGAGTACATGTATATTGGGTGTATTAGTACATGTATGTTTGATGTATAAGTACACATATGTTTGGTGTATGTGTACAGTATGTTTGGTGTATGTGTGTGTGTATGTTTGGTGTATGTGTATTTCTATGTTTGGTGTATGAGTACATGTATATTGGGTGTATGAGTACATGTATGTGTTGTGTATTATTACATGTATGTTTGATGTACATGTATAAGTACACATATGTTTGGTGTATGTGTATTTCTATGTTTGGTGTATGAGTACATGTATATTGGGTGTATTAGTACATGTATGTTTGATGTATAAGTACACATATGTTTGGTGTATGTGTACATGTATGTCAATGATCTTTATACCAATAGAATACTTATACTGGAGATAAATACAATTTTAACCTATTGTGCTAACAAACAGATGCTTACACTTAGTGTGTTGTGAGGATACCATATTCTACACTTATGTGTAATGCTGCTCAGGGAGTTAAAGGATAAAATATATTCATAGTGCCTATGCCAAGTGAAAAAGGGATGGATATAAAGGAATATTGTAGATAGTGTGTTCATTCTGCGAGCGGAGCTGTTGATATGTCATGTAAAGTTTTTGCTGTTGTTTTGTTCTTATTTTTAGTTTAACTGTTCTATAAGAAGGGAGTGATTTCACACCCAACTGGGTATTGGGGTCAGTGCCGCTGTAATTCGTTTGAAGTTTTACATTCAAAAGTACTACCAAACTTTTATCTAAAAAAAACAGTTTATCAATTGAAATGACACATTATATTTGCCTTATAAAAAACATGGCTTCTTATATAACTAAGTTTGATAGCTGAAGATTGGATTTTGTGATAAATGTGGCCCAGGTTCAATCTAGAAAATTTCAGATTATATACTTTATACATTAAGGTCACGGTTTGGCATGCTAGTATCATCAAGCATTACACGTCAAAAAAACACTTCACTAGTCAAGTACAATGTCCTGTGACCACTTGTTTAGTCAACACATTTGATGGATGTGTGATATATAAATAAGGATGTACCAGACCTGGTAACACAATCGATAGAGCATCAGCTCCAGGTACTGAAGGCCCCGGGTTCGATCTAGGGCTGCAACATACCAAAGTTGTTTAAAATGATAGTGGTAACCCCTATGAATATAAGGGAGTGATAATGTTTGTTTATTAGGTTTACTGTCCCACCAACAGTATATCAGTTATCTCGAGACTGGTGTCCACTTGAAGCAGATATAGTGCTGCATTTACTGTGTATAGCATGCTGTTAACACCTGGCATGATACCACACACAGTCATATTATCCTGACACCAGGCCAACCAGTCATGGAACAACCATTATATTTGCTTGAGTGTTAGCAAGGGGCTATACAACTACCTTTTTTAGTGACCAGGTCTGGTAGTGTTAATTTATATATATAAATTGATGGTATATGTTGTAGGATTTGTTTAGTTTTTGTGATACATTGCAGCAACCAGTTATGATTATTGTAGCAAAGTCCAGCAGTTTTGGTGGCGGAAGACCCCAGACAAATGTCTGGGTAGAACCACCGGTGCATTGCAGTTCAGCTGGAAGAGCTCACATTAAGTCGGTCGCCCCAAACAAGATTTGAACCCACGCAGTGAGAGGCTAAACAGTCAGATACCAATTGGCAAATCTACCGCTATGTCACATGCACCCCAATTTATCTTGTAGGATCCAATAACAGCCCTAAATTGAGCTTTAATATGATAATACTTTAATGTTGCCTTTTAAATATGTCGTTAAAGTACTGTTCAGTGTTTTATATTTTGTATGATTGAAAGATAAAAATATTCAAGAGAGAGAAGAAATATCTGTTACAGGGACTTTTTGTATCAGTACGTACAAATATAAATTACAAAGTTTGAATAAGACTAGAAAAAATACATTGGTATCTACTGACAACTACTCATTATTTTCTTATACACATTTAGATATATTCATAATATATCTTTTTGAATGAAATGTCTATTGAGTTATTCCCCTTTTTAACATTAAACCATATGTCGTTTTTATTTTAATGTACTAGAATACACAAGTTTGTATTAAAGGTACTATCTGACAGTTTACCTACACCCAATACATGTAACAATATTTTCCATGATTTCTGGGAATTGCTGTATGATTTCCACATAAACTCATACTTCAGTCTGAGTAAAGATGATTTTGAACACTGCCTACCGGTATATGTGAGACAGGACACATTGCGAAAGAATAACTCTTAAATGTTCATTCTGTCCAAATCTATAAATAAGCACGAAGTAATCTCTGCTAAAAATAGATACTGACGTCTGCATTGACTACCCAGATGACAATATATCATGATCACAAAAGTAAGTTGTCAGATGGTTTTCTTAGTTTAAAAATAGCTATCTCTGCAGCATGGCTCAGATAGGAAATACCTGTTTATACCTGTTTGTAATGACAATTGGGGTGTAATGCTTCACATGTTTCAGGACCTTTTCAGGTAACAATAAATTATTTGGTTATTTGAGTAAAAAATATTTGATCCAAACTGTCGGATACCATCTTTAAAGCATCTTGGTTATAATATGTATCTGTACATGCCACACAGAACCTCGGGATCAACACTTCATATGTATTAAAATAAATGCCTCGCTACAATACAGTATAATACAATACAAATTTTATTTGTTGTCAGTTTGATGCATTGTATATTTAAAACAAATAACATTAGCTTAGTAAAGATATTTACTGACATTTCATAATAAGTGTCATCATGACTATCAAACTAATCAATATATTGTTTATGAGTGACATATTCACAAGTTTATGTTTATGACAAGACACATATGATTGCATGCTGATTACACAGATATACTTTGTTGTTGAGCTATAAATAGCTACAAGTAGATGAAAAGTGTAGCAATGCTTTTGATTCTTCTAACCTTAACAGTGGTAACAATTTTCCTATATCAAAGTCATGTAACGATACCTTACCACTGCTTTGGGGAATTAAGGCATAATTTCTGCATAAAACCATACTTTAATATGTAAAGATATTTTTGAACACTGACTATATTGTTAGATGGTACAAATAACAATCACTCTTAAAGTTCAATCATTTCAAATTAATAAATACCCTTAAGCATGGTAGTGATCTCTGCTATAAATAGATACCGATGATAGATATAACATGATCTCAAAAATTAGTTGTCAGGTGGTTTTCCTAGTTAAAAATAGCTATCTCTGTAGCATGGCTAAGATAGGAAATACCTGTTGGCATTTAGGAATGGGGATTTATGTTTCACTGTTCACACTTATCTAGGACACCAATGAGCAGCATTTTGCAAGGTCTTTTCAGGTAATATAGAGAATACATGGGTGGTGCCGAGATTGAGAAAGTTTATATGGTGAGCGAGAAGATAATATCTGGGCGAGCTTTAGCGAGCCAAGATACGCTTCGAAGCGAACCAGATAAACTTTCTTATTCTCGGCACCAACCATGTATTTGATTTATCCTGCTTATCATCTTTTATATTAAAGAAAATCGCAAAAATCAAAATAGGAAATCGGTAAACAAACGAGGAAGATTAAAGAAAAATAATGGAAAAACAATAGCCACGTTACTCCTTCTTTATTCAGACATGAACTTCCGTTAAAAAAAAATATTCTCTATGTCAACATATATAAGTGTTAAAGAATTCCATGTATGATAACATAAATCAGCGAAAAAGCATTATTACACGTTTCATTAAGAGCTTGTGAACATCCCTAATGTAAGCAGTGTATTCATACGCGTGGTTTGGTCATGTGACCTATTGTCTGAAAATCACTTAGTGTATACGGCACATAAAGCAGGATAAAATGACATATTTGGTTATTTGAGAAAAAATATTTTGGTCCAAACTGTCAGATATCACCTTTATGGACCATTTTCCATGTGTACATGATCCACTTAATCCATATGGATGACGGCACATATGCATGCACATTTGTAAAAGGCCCTTTATTGATGACGCACATGCATGCATGTAAAAGACCTTTTATGGATGATGGACACCTATGCATGTAAAGAACTTTTATGGATGACGGACACATTTGCATGTAAAAGACCTTTTATGGATGATGCACATGCATGCATGTAAAAGACCTTTTATGGATGATGGACACATATGTATGTAAAGAACTTTTATGGATGACGGACACATTTGCATGTAAAAGACCTTTTATGGATGATGGACACATATGTATGTAAAGAACTTTTATGGATGACGGACACATTTGCATGTAAAAGACCTTTTATGGATGATGGACACATATGCATGTAAAGAACTTTTATGGATGACGGACACATTTGCATGTAAAAGACCTTTTATGGATGATGCACATGCATGCATGTAAAAGACCTTTTATGGATGATGGACACATATGTATGTAAAGAACTTTTATGGATGACAGACACATTTGCATGTAAAAGACCTTTTATGGATGATGGACACATATGTATGTAAAGAACTTTTATGGATGACGGACACATTTGCATGTAAAAGAACTTTTATGGATGACGGACACATATGCATGTAAAGAACTTTTATGGATGATGGACACATTTGCATGTAAAAGACCTTTTATGGATGATGGACACATATGCATGCATGTAAAAGGCCCTTTATGGATGATGGACATGCATGCATCTAAAAGGCCCAGTATGGATGATGGACACAGAAACATTTACAGATATGGATGACAGATGGGGATAGCACGTATATGGAAAACTGGCCTAAGCCAGCAATATCTTTAGATGGACATGATTATGCTCTTGTGAAGATAGTAGTGATGCAGAATCGGACCGAAAACATAATCGATAATCGAATTGAATCGAACATAATAAATCGATTAAAATCGGTAAAAAATCGAAACTTTTTCATCAGGAAGTGCTAATTTCGTTAAAAACTATTCTTATTTACTTTAATCAGGAAGTACTAATTTATTTTAAAACTACTCTTATTTACTTAGACAAACAATAGACTTTATTTGCATATTAACAGTCTATAAAACATTTTCTACAAGGAAGTTATGTGAAACAATTTTTCACAACTAAAACTCTTGAACAATAACAAGCTAACTCAAATTTTATTCAAAGTTTCGAACCCTTTACATTTGAAAATTTACTACATGACGTACAAGTAACGCTACTTTTAACTCACTGACTCACTGTAATAAATTGTTCAGTCTTTAAACAACACTTTAGAATAGATTTCAGTTAAGAACACTTAAACTCTATAACAATAACAACTTAACTCACACTCTATTCAAAGTTTCAAACGCTTTGTGTTTGACAATTGACTTCATATAGCACTACTTAAGGTCACTGACTCACTGTAATGCAATGTTCAATCTTTAAACAACACTTTAGACTAGATTTCAGCCAAAGAACTGCCAAACAGACGAGCGAACCTTCCCCGGAAAGTTGAACATTTCGTTTTCATCGCCCGACATGACGCTATGTATGAATTACGTCCCTTTGAAATTTTTACTAACTAACGGAAAGAAATTTAACTATCGGAATCGATTTTGCGATAGTGAGAATATTTGTCTACATGAAATCTTGGATGAGTTTGTTATAGTGTCATTGTGTCATGTGGAGTCAAAAAGTAGGTCACCAGGTCAAATCTTAGAAAAAGCTTTTGAAGACCACATTTATAGCCCAATCTTTACCAAACTTGGTCAGAATGTTTGTCTGCATGAAATCTTGGATGAGGTTGTAACTGGGTCACGTGGAGTCAAAAAGAAGTCACTAGGTCAAATCTTAGAAAAAGCTTGTGAACACACTAGAGGCCCTATTTATAGGCCAATCTTCATCAAACTTGTTAAGAATGTTTGTCTACATGAAATCCTGGATGAGTTTGTTTTGGGGTCTTGTGGAGTCACAAAGTAGGTCACTAGGTTACATTTTAGAAAAACCATGTGAAAACACTTAAGAGGCTACATTGATGGCCCAGTCTTCACCAAACTTGACCAGCATGTTTGCCAGTATGAAATCTTACATATGTTTTGAAGTGAATCATATTGATTCAATAGGTTACTTGGTAAAATTCTAGAAAATGTGTTCAACCCAGTGGCCACACTAATGGTCCAATCTTCACCAAAGATTTCTAAAGTAAATGACTCTTAATTGATGATGCCAGGTTTGAGCCTACTAAAAGCCTGTGTCATCAGGTGAGCGATTAAGGGTCATCATGGCCCTCTTGTTTTTGTTGTTGTTAAAAAGTTTTTAAAATTATTTTTGGTATGGTATTGCCAGTATGCAATTTTATTCAATTTCAGAAATGAAATATGGCAAGCTACTTGCTTTAAAATGCATAATAATGAAGTCTGTCCTCACCAAAAATAAACTTTCTCTATTGCTTCAACAAGATCAAGTTAAAAGTAAGTTCAAACTGGCATTGTTTTGAAAGTTCTAATGGTTCTTCATCAGAATCAGAAGTAGACTTTAACGGTGGTATCCGATAGTTTGTCTATATTTTATATATGTAACAATATCTGTAAATAAGAACGATTAGAATTCCTGCTTAAGATAGACATCGATGTCTCAGCGAATGATGTGGATGAACTAAAACATAAGTGGACACATGGTTTAAAAATGGCTGACTGTGCAGCATAGCTCACATAGAAAATACATATCTGGAACGATGATTGTGGCAGTATGGTTCACTTTTTCAACAGGTGTAGGACACCAATAAACAGCATTTTACAAGATCTGTTCAGGTAACAATGGTTTACTAAGATGTATCATGAAAATATCTTTGGTCCAAACTGTCAGATACCACCTTTAATTTCCCCCAATAGGGTCAGTCCTTTTAACAAACTGTAAAATGACACATTGCATAGGTCTGTTAGCTACACATGCTTGATCAGGACTTAAGAGTTCTACAAGAAAAGTCATTACTGTGAAGCACCAAAGGCAACGCAAACACTGGAACTGGTAAAAACGTTAAAGCAATATGGGAGCAAGTAAGAAGACCTATTTGAAAAATTATGGTTTTTGTTAAATAGTTTTCAGTGACTATAAATCACAGAAAATTGTATATAATGTATAGGGATGTCAACGAATACCCTTTTTTCCTATCTGGATACCTGTAAACACTATCCGGATAGTATCTGGTTTTCAGGTGTTATGGCTGCATGAACATGTTTACGACGATGTAAAATAATGAACTGTATTTCTGATTACCACTTAAATCCTATCAGTAAACATCCTGGTCACATGACTGTCCAGTGGCAATCAGTAACCATGGTCATAGTAGTCTCCGCGCTTCAGTGCATCGTCAACAAGTATGCATTGTTGTAGTTTGAAGGACTGTTTTATTGGGAACAACTAACAAAGAACAAACTCATCTCATATTGGAAAAGTTTATCTCAACGGCCATTAGGATGTTAATGATAGGTCAGGATTCAGAAAAATACCAATGTATATCTTCTCAGCAAATAGGATGCTTGGCCAAAAGGGGGAAGTCCAATCAGCCTTTAGCATGTCATGAAAGTCTTATTTCTTTATTTATTTTAATTCTTAAATATTTTGTTAACATCTTTATTCAAAAGATACTAGACTTATTGATAAAGGTTTTGTAGTAAACAGCATAGATCAATGCGGAGCAGTCTGATCAGGATCTATGCATTTTTGCTGAATTTGGTTGATTACTGTTCAGCAGGCTGAGAGTTAATGATGTTAGTAGTGATGCATGTTCCATTCTTCCTAAACACTTCACTGGACCACCGTTCAATTGTGGATGTCTATTGTTAAGTGGTTTTTTAAGGGTTTTTGATCTGGGATGGTTACAATAACAGTCAACACAACAGAAATATAAAGCATCATTCTGTTTTATATTATAAAGTATCACTTCTTTTGAACTTGAAAATTAATTTATTTTTATTTTTCATTGTTTGCTCACTTGTAGTAAGTATACATTTCCGTATATTGTTTAAAACATCACAACAATATTTCTACTGAAGTATTGTATAGGATTTTTATTTTTGGAAAATATATCCACTATTGATGTGCTAAGCACAAATTTATCAAGCTTAAGCATAAGATCAACAATTTCTGATAATTAAGGTTTGTGTCATTCCTTATGATAACGGTTTTGCATCATTCCTGACGATTAAGTTTTGCACCCATTCCTGATGATTAGGGTTTGCGCCATTCCTGATTGGGGTTTGCACCATTCCTTATGATTAAGGTTTGCATCATTCCTGATGATTAGGGTTTGCACTATTCCCTATGATTAAGGTTTTCACCATTCCTGATAATTAGGGTTTGCACCATTCCATATGATTGGGGTTTGCACCATTCCTTATAATTAAGGTTTGAGTCATTCCTGATGATTAGGGTTTGCCCCATTCCTGATGATTAGGATTTGATCCATTTCTGATGTTTGGTGTTTGCACCATTCCTGATGATTAGTTTTAGTTATGTTTGTATGTAGCTGTATCCCTAATACCAAGAATTAATTATGGATAATTGTAACAAATATGGCAGGCTGAGATTAAAAAGTGGTATCGGACAATATACCTGTATCACAGGATAGGATTTCTATTGTCTTTGAGTATTTATGAATGATAACTGGCCAAAAAAACTTGTCTTGCTCCTTCCAATCTATTTATGGCGATTTCTGCTTTATAGATTTTAAATCTGATGTATAGAGAATACCAGGTTAGTGTTGATATAATAGATAAATGTTATCATGCGAGGCTAAGAAAATCAGAAAGCACGAGGCTTGCCTGGTGCTTTCTTATTTTCGGGCCGAGCATGATAACATTTACCTATATCAACACTAACCTGGTATTCTTTTTATCCCACCATCAACCGTTTTTTAAAATGGATTGAAAAGGGAAACATTTAAATTTACCGCTACTGCTCCTCCCCTACATGATCTGACATTCTAATGCAATACATGAAATTCATGCGCGTGCATAGAGTAAATTCGGCTATAAGAAATTCTATTTTACAATTGTAAATAAGACAATAAACATGTTATTTCTTTTATGTTATTTGCACTATACATAAGGTTGTAATTTTATTGATAACAATAAATGAAAATAATGGTTGGAAAAAAAAAAAAAAAAAAATCACACCCTCTTAAAAAAGCAATATGTGTAGTGTGTAATGTCAAGGCCGTTTAACATAAAAGTTGCTACGCATATGGCATTAAGAAACAAGAATTACATTAGAGGTTTGTGTGTGTCTGTTGTAACAAACGGTTTGCTCATGGATTTTACTTGTTGATGACATGGAAATTCTGAACATTGAATATACCATTAAAAATTGCGAAGATAGTTGTGTTTTTGACAGGGTGACATGTTGAAATATTGAGATTGGAGGTGGTGTGCTGATGTTCATGTTTACGTCTAGAATGTGATTTATTAGCACATTTGCCCAGATCTGTGCGGTGAGCTGTATTTGGTTCAACTAAGGATTGAGCTCTATCTAAACCATTTGATTGTTCATCATGTAACGACATTTAATCATCAAGGTCTGTCCTCAGATTAGGCAGCTGATTGCTGCTTTCTGAGACAGCCACTGATTCAAGATCAATTTCCTTCTCAAAACTGTTGGGATTAAAGCCAAATTTTGCCTTGAAATTCTTGTAGCTCATCTCTACAACACTGCTTAGGTTTTCACATGATTATTCATCACATTCTTTCAATTCACACCAAATAACATCAAAACAACAGGGACTCACATAATCTGACATTTTGTTAGTTGTTTTAATTTTTGGCGACTTTAAATTCGCACTTTTAATGATTTTATTACTATTCCTAAAAAGTTTTAATATTTTTGCAAGTTTTTAAATTGAAAATGTATATTTTGATACAGCTTTTCTGATATATTTTTTGTTGTTGTTTTGTTTTCAAATTTTCTATATCATTGTTAAATAAAATTTCAGAAGCATGCGATGAACTGTCCGGTAAGCTCAGTCGGTTAAAGCGCTGCTACGTAAATTTTCAATCCTGCAGGAAAGAGATCGAAACTGCTCTCATCCCCCTTTTTTAATAGCCTTTTTTGCTCTATTTAACCAATCTTTATATTATGAACATTTTTTGGGGTGACCACAAGCATAATTACGGGATAAATGAGTTTCATTCTTGTAAACATTCCCGATTGTTTCGTCAAAAAAGTAGTCCGGCTTAGAGCAGTTGCGCGAATATCGGTTGATAAAGCTCATCTTTATCACACAAGGTATATTAACCGATATTTACAGAGATGGTGGGATAAAAAAGCTTCTTCAATGAATTTTGTGACAAAAGTCATGTTATATAACAGTGTTACTTATAGAATAACCAGGATTTCTCCATTCGGTTGTGGTTAATTGGTGCTAAACTACTGGTTACTGGTTCTAAAAATAGCTGACTACATGCTGTTTGCATATACAGAGATGAAATCTACCATACTAGAAACATGTTGTTACGTGGCAATTCTGGTAAAAATCTCAGACACAATGAGGTCTTTTAGCAAGATCTTTTTCATTAGCTATATTTGTTTTTGCATTTTATGTTATATTTTATGTGTGTTGAAAGTGTTGGATTACAGATGTTTGTCTGGAGCATTACTTCAACACTATCAAAGCTATTGACTTGAAACTTCGTCGGTGGATAGATCACATTAAGATAAATAGCACTGCTCAAGAACCGTCACTCTGCATGGCATGATGTTGGAGTTATTGTCCTTTGTTTCATTTTCTTGTCCGGAACATAACTCCTTCATTATCAAAGCTGTAGACTTGAAACTTGATACATATATATATAGATATAAAATCTCTTATTGAGGCAAAGTGCAGTGCATAGGAACTGTAACTCTGTACTTCATGATTTTTGGGTAATGCCCCTTTGTTTAATTTTCTTGTCCGGAGCATAACTTCTAAATTATCAAAGCTATTGATTTGTAACTTCGCAGGTGAATAGATCTCATTTAGACTGAGTTTAGTGCATATGAACCATCACTGTACACTTAATGATTTTGGAGTTATAACCCTTAGTTCAATTTTTGTACTTTATGTTTGTCTAGACCATACTCGTACATTATTGAAGCTATTTACTTGAAACTTAATAGGCTGATAGATGATATGGAAACAGAATGCAGTGCGCAAGAACCATCACTCTCCTCTTCTTATTTTTGAGTTATGTCCCTTTCTGCACAAATGCCATTACTTTCAAGTAAATTTTTGTAATTTTTTTTTTCAATTATCCAGTTTGCAGTCAACAATCATGCCAGAGTGCATTGCACATAAATGCACAGCTGTTTGGAAGATTAAAGATTTTTTTTCATGTTATTGTACTTAAATTTCAGTTGTTTCTTGCAATAACCCAGAGTGCAGTCCAAAACTTTATAAATGTGTGCTTAGCAAGTATTGCCATACTGCATTGCACCAGAGTGCACAGCAGTTTGTTTCAAATTGCCCAATTGATGGACATATTTTGCTCAGCCTTACTGTGCTCATGGTTGATTGATGACGTCATCTACATCATCATAATGCAGATTGTCTCATGCCACTATTGCACCAGGTTTTGTTGTTAAAATTTTGTAAAATCGCATATTGACATCTAAAATCATGTGTTAAAAAGAATCTGACACTTGTTGTCATTTGATACAAACATTTATTAAATGTATCCAGGATAAGTGATAGCAAACTCGCCATAGGCTCGCTTACTATTACTTTTCCTGAATTCATTAAAAAAATGTTTGTTTTAAATGACAACTCATGTCAGATCTTCGATAAAAATCATCTAAGTGGAGCCACTCTGATAGGCTGAGATTTTGTTAGATTATATATATATATTTTATTATAATAAGACTTTTTTTATTTTAGTTTATTTTAGTTTAATTAACTCCAAGCCTTATAAAAAAAATACAGCTACCTGGTAGCACAATTGGTAGAGCATGGGAGGCCTTTGGTTCGATACTTGGCCGCGACATACCAAAGTTGTTAAAAACAATAGTGGTATAGCTCCATTGCTTACGCTCAAGCAAATATAAGGGTACCTCCACGAGGTTGGCCCGGTGACCGGATAATGTGACTGGGTGTGGTATCATGCAAGTTGTTCATGGCATGCTATACATAGTGAAAGCAGCACTATATCTGCTTCAAAATCCAGATAACTGAAATACTGTTGGTGGGATGATAAACCCAATAAATAAAATAAAATAAAAATGAAATATATAGTGTGTGGTTCTGTTTTTTTATGTTCGGCACAAAAATTGACCAAGTGATATCTTACCTTTTGACAATACACAGTCACCTTTGGACTTACACAACAGTTGTTGGTAGTTTGCACTGGCATTTTGAATGGAATAACTATATGTCAAACAAAACATTGTTGATCATTGATACAACAAAGCTGTAGCCAGTTTGCCAAACAAAACTTTGCCTAATTTTTGGTCAAACAAAACTATAGCTGATTTTTTGGTAAAAAAACAACAATGGCTATTTTCTGGTCATACAAAACTTTGGCTGATCTTTTGTCAACCTTAAGTATTTCTGATTATTAAGCAATCAAAACAATGTCAGATTATTGATCAACCAAAACTGTGATTATTGGTCAACCAAAACTATGTCAGATTATTAAGCAACTAAAACTATGGCTGGTTATTGAGCAACCAAAACTATGTCAGATTATTAAGGAACCAAAACTATGTCAGATTATTGATCAACCAAAACTGTGATTATTGATCAACCAAAATTATTTCAGATTATTAAGCAACCAAAACTATGGCTGATTATTGAGCAACCAAAACTGTGATTATTGAGCAACCAAACTATGATTGATTATTGATCAGCCAAAACTGTGATTACTGATGAACCAAAACTGTGATTATTGATCAACCAAATCTATAACTGATTGTTGATCAGCCATAACTGTGATTATTGATCAACCAAAACTATGACTGTTGATCAGCCAAAACTATGATTATTGATCAACCAAAACTACTAATGTTTGTCGGTCAAATTTCTAGGTGATTATCCCTTTAACCTCTTCACTGACTTCATCTGAGGCAGTGAGCTATGGCCCCCCCAGTGATGTCAGTAAGTGGAGTACGGACTTCCTTGTTACTGCACAATACAGCACAAGACATAAACTTTAAACAGAGCCATACACCATAGATAAAGCAATATATGAGCACAGTGTTTTGTATTGTTGGATAAACACAGTGTATATGGGATGTCAGGTTGTTTTAGGCTTTTATTTAACCTATTTATATGGATGTAACATTGAGAAAAAAGAAAAGAGGATCACTGAGATTTTTACGATCAGTTGACACGGGACGTAAGTTGTTTTGGATTTAATGTATAGTACAAGAAAAGCATTGATGCGGAGTATCTAAGGGCGACGCAACCATGAAAATTAATATTTATTATAAATTTAGAGATGACTGATTTATAATTATTAAGTAAACATTAAAATCACTGGAATAATTTAATTCTGGTATATAAGGCTACTTATATGTACAATCCTAAAAAGGGACAAACATGTCTACATTAACAAGTATAACTGTCAGACTGATGTATGTTAATGTTTACAAATTTAAAAAGTAAAAATATCTCGTTTGCGTGGTAGTTACTAACAAAGAACAAATACAAATAAATATAAAAAGAACACCATTTACCGAATCAGGACCCGTATGTTGAGAACGTGTTAATCGCGGAACTTCCAAAATTCGGAACACCTTTCCCCTTTTTTGCTAGATCATTTGCTAGCTCGCATGTGCAAAATTTTTCAGCATTCCATATATAGCTGGTGCACTTCAGCGTGTGGCCAGTTATTTCAAGTTTCATTCATCAAAGCATATGATATTCAGCGCTCAGAAATATTTTCTTTTTAATGACTAGTCCCGGACTAGTGACCTGGACAAAATTAATGAACACAACAACACATTTGTCGTATCTACAACTAACAAACAAGGCATAACAACAAGTTGTTTCTTTTATTTTTTGTCTAGAAGCATTTAAGTATTGCGTGACATGTTTTAGACAGGTGTGTGCATTGTACATGTACCACCTTTACTTGTTGTTGATAAATGCTCCTGGCATGAAATTGATTGTCTTCATTGCTAATTAGAAACCGCTGTTTATTTGTCATTTGTCTGACTGCCGATTTATGACTTATCAGGGCTTAATTTAATGATCAATGACCAGTAGCCCGAAACTGCATTTTGACTTGTCCGGGACGTCTGGCTACCCTATTTTCCCAACCCAATAAAAACATAAAATTAGAAAATACATTATCTATATTATTATAGATAGTGTATTTTCTAATTTTATGTTGTTGTTTTTTTACCTGATATATAATCAACACCAAAATATGTGGGAGCAGGTTTTTTTGTTTAATTGGTGCTTTTCATACAATTATTTGTCTTGACCATTGCAATCATTGCAACAGCTCTTTTGTATGTCCATTTTTCAAAGACAAAAAAGAGGAGCAATACTCATTCCACAACCTCAGTTATTCTTGGTATCTGCTCAGGAATTCTCTTTCATTGGCTATTTAGAGTTATTCTTATAGTCTAGACCTCCGCTGAGAGCTCTGTATACCTTGCAGATTGCAATTAAGATTTTCCTCTTTAGCTTGAGCACTTTTTAACTGGTATTAAGATTTTCCTCTTTAGCTTGAGCACTTTTTAACTGGTATTAAGATTTTCCTCTTTAGCTTGAGCACTTTTTGACTGGTATTAAGATTTTCCTCTTTAGCTTGAGCACTTTTTGACTGGTATTAAGATTTTCCTCTTCAGCTTGAGCACTTTTTGACTGGTATTAAGATTTTCCTCTTTAGCTTGAGCACTTTTTGACTGGTATTAAGATTTTCCATTTTAGCTTGAGCACTTTTTGACTGGTATTAAGATTTTCCATTTTAGCTTGAGAACTTTTTGACAGATATTAAGATTTTCCATTTTAGCTTGAGCACTTTCACTGGTATTAAGATTTTCCATTTTAGCTTGAGCACTTTTTGACAGATATTTAGATTTTCCATTTTAGCTTAAGCACTTTTTGACTGGTAATAAGATTTTCCATTTTAGCTTGAGCACTTTTTGACTGGTAAATGAATGGCCACTCTCTGATTGGTTAATGGCAGCTGACTGGGAAGGCAGATGTCATTACCCTCTTGTCTGTCCTAGATTTACCTTTGTCTGATAGGTGGTGTCCAGCAGTTTGACTATATCTGATACATGTAACAGTTTCTTACATCTGTTCTGGAGAATATAGGCAGAATCTACGCATAAACTTTTACTTTAGCTTAAGTATAGTCTGTTTATAAAATAACCACAAGAGTCAACAGCACACATAGTGAATTTAGCCATTTTTAATGTCCATCCTTTCCAAATCTATAAAAACGCATGATAGGGATTTAAGCCAAAAAAAAGACATCTACCTCGGAGCTTATTGCCGGCATGAGTATGTAACATGATCTTAAAAGTAAGTACTCATGTGGTTTTCTTAGTCTAAAAATAGCTAACTGTGCAGCACTGCTCGGATAGGAAATACCTGTTTGCAATGACAAGTAGGAATTTTTCTTCACTGTTCACACAGATTAAGGGCATCAATCAACATCATTTTGGAGGACCTTTTCAAGTAACAATGACTTACTTCATTTTTGGGGAAAGCATTTAATCTGATCAAGAAGGGAGATCAAAAATATGTAAATACTTATTAGCTCACCTGAGCACATGCTTACAGTGCAATCTTCACTAAACTTGGTCAGAATGTTTGTTTGCATAAAATCTTGGATGAGTTTGTAACTACATCATGTGGAGTTTACTGGAGATGTGCATGTACATTTCAGATCGCCGTGTATCTTGCAAGGATCTGGGCAAGGGGGACTGCGAAGGATGGTTGTTCAAGCGACGGCAGCACAGTCATGGACTACTGGCTAGTCACTGGGACAAACGATGGTGCGTCATCAAACGATACTACCTCTACTGCTACCATACAAAGGATGTAAGTTGAGTTGTTTTCATACTTTATAAATGATGTCTTGGAAATCTTATATATTTATTATTCTTGAAACAGTTACCGCGATGTAACTCCTACGCCCCTCAGTTTTTAACCTGATAGATTTTTATTTCTACTCACGTATTTTAGTTTTAACCTGATTATATTCTATTGTCGTTAAGCTTCACGTATTTGACGCCGTATGACCTATCAAGGTTCGGTGCGCGTAAAACCCCAAACCCAAAACCCCCAGCCCCTCAATGTGTGGGTTTGAGTCCCAGTTGAGGCTAGAGTATCCATGTGGGGAGGTTTTCAAGGTAGAGAAGAGTGTGCTGTGCGCCTTCGGTCCTACCCAGACATTAGTTTGGTGTCTTCCTCCACTAATAATTAGCTGGAGGTCATCAATGTGACTACAATTATTTCAGTGCGATGTACCAAAAAACAAAGCAAAAATATTCTTGATGCAATATATCTTGTCATATGTGGCTAAAAACTCAAGGACAGCGTCAAAAGCCTTATTTCTGGAGACTCACCCGCAAATAGTGCCAATCATTTCCATACTACTCACAGCAGTAAGCTGACTGATCTGGATCTGCAGTAAATGCCTAAGCCTTGTGTGCTTAGCAAGTTAAGTGTTATTGAAACATCAGTACAGTTACAGGAGGCCCCGGGTTTGATCCCGGGCCATGACATACCAAAGTCAATAAAAATGGTAGTGGTAGTAATATAGGTCCTTTGCTAACGCTAAAGCAAATATAAGGGTAGTTCTATGACTGGTTGGCCCAGTGTCAGGATAATGTGACTGGGTGTGGTATCATGCTAGGTGTTCACTGTATGCTATACACAGTGAAGGCAGCACTATATCTGCTTCAAGGGGACACCATCTCCAGATAACTGAACAAATGTTGGTGGGACAATAAACCCAATAAACAAAAAACAACAGAAATAGAGCATGTAGTAGTTTACAATGAGTATTGTATTATTTTATTGACCACTTTCTCTGTACTACCTGCTTCATCTTTAAATGATTTCATGGGAGGTCTAATTATTAAGTTTATACTTAAATGAGACTTATTTTTTATATTACCAGTCCCAACTTGTTACATTTTTCATTTGAAATACGGTCAATGTTGTTCAGATAGAGCACTCCCAAAGTGTGCCAATGATATTTACTATATTTATATAATATTTTTATTTCCATTTTATATTATAATATACACTATATTTGATATTATATTGTATATTATATTTACATTATATAAAAATGACATTTTATCTCATATATTTACTTAAATAAAAAATTAATATTTAAAATTTATATTCTGATGTTAAATTTTATCATTAAATTTATACTGTATCTTGTATTAAATTTTGTATCATATTATATATTTTGCATCATATGTAATACAAAATCATTTGCAACTCTTCAGTCGGAGAAAGCAGAGATAGTGATCCACCTTCCAGCCTTCCAGGTGTCCCCGGTAGATCATCATGAACTCAAAACGAAGAAATTGTAAGTCTCTATTTATGAAAGTCTTTATTAATTTAATAGTCTTCATCTATATAAGTCTTCATCTATGTAAGTCTTCATCTATATAAGTCTTCATCTATATAAGTCTTCATCTATGTAAGTCTTCATCTATGTAAGTCTTCATCTATATAAGTCTTCATCTATGTAAGTCTTTACTATGTACGTCCTTATCTGTTATTATTTCTGCAATTTATTTATTACATAATGAACTCAATATTAGGAAATTGTATTCTACATCTTCATTTATGTTGGATTTATCAAAAGATTGTTTCATTTTTTTTTTAATTAATTTAATACAGACATACTATTGGCATTAGTTATTTGTAGTTACGATATTTAATGATTTATCATACAGCACATAGTTTTATCCCAAAAATTGCAAAGTTAAAAAAATAGCATACAAAGTTTGTTACTTGTTATTTTTTCTACATGAATATTTATTCAAAATGCATATCTCTTTTTTACATATCTGCCATAGAAATAAGTAAAGTATAAAAATAAGCTTTCACATACACCATGAAATTTAAAACTCCTTTTATCAAGATTATTTATCATATCAGGGTTTAAGTTCAAGGTATAATGTACCTGTCAAAAGAAAGGACTTTTATTTGAATTTGTTTCCTTAGATCGGAAACAAGATTTTCCTTAATAAAATTTGATTTTTGGGGGGTTGGGGTGGGGGTGGGGGGTGAAAGTCATAAACTGTTTCCAAATACTTTTGTTTCACACTACCTTGTATAGGCTTTCACACAGTCACATTTTTTCATCTAATTCGCTGTTGCACTTTTTCATTTTTATCTCGCATTAAGTGACCAATGGTAAGCTATGTATCAGTTTTGCCAGTTTCACCACGTGCCTGTTTTCAGATGATGTGACATGTTTTACATCTGTGTTCCATCCTAGTTAGTTTTTAAAGGGTCTATTTATTGGCAGTATTATCTTATTAATTTGAAGTGTGATTCATTTAAAAGGAATCTCTATGACCTGTCACTGCAACATTTGGTGATAATTTTAAGGGAAAAAAGCATGGGCATTGCTATAATGGTCAAAATTGGTCACTGTGGTGTACCTCAGAACAAATATATAAACTATATGAATTCCATTCACCACATACAATTACAATCCATTTGAGGAATATGGAAGGGGATATCCGCCAATATTCTAAATACAATTTCTAACTTTCAATACTCGGATTTGTCACTTCAAATGTCAATTTGTAAATTGCAACACCGCACATGCTAAATACCGCTATCTAATGACATCCTAACTTTTGTATATCACATAAAATATTCACATTTTTACATAACAGTTGAACAATTTCCCATTTCATGCATATACAATTTACAAGTTACAAATCGAGTAGTCAAAATCATGAATACATTTTACATTTCTAGAATCTAATTTACAAGTTACAAATCTAGAGGCGCAAATCTCTTATGTAAAATGTACACTGAATAACACCAGTTTAATATTAGGATGCAAGGGGGCGCTTCTAATACGGGAATATCCATCTATAAATAGAATGTACCACTTGAACTGGACCCCATTTGTGTGTTTGTGATTATAGAAGATTAAGTGATAATTCAGTGTTAGTGGCACATTAAGGAAAATGCATGATACATGCATTTATAATCATTCCTGACATGTACTGTAGACATGCACTAATAAAAGTTGGTCCAAATTTCCACCTCTCTGCCTTTTCCTCAAACTGTATGAAGAAGTGATCCGTGCTGGCAAAGCCCCTTTCAACCTCTATGGTCCTACCCTCTTTCATTTAACTGCTTATATCCTGATTTAACCGAAGTGATCCATGCTGGCAAAATTCCTCCCAAGACATCCTCCGTAATCAGGTGCTCTACCACCTTGCCTACCTGGGCAGAAAGCTCTTAGCCTTCCTTATTTTTAGCCAGGTATCAACTGGACAGAACCACCAGTACCTAGCATGTTCCTGCTTCACAGGGTTCTTTGAAGAACGCCTTCTGATGCCAGTAAAAAGGCTTGAAAAATCTCATTACCGAGGGCGGGGGTCGAATCCAAGACCTCCTGCTCTTGAGGTAGGTGCTCTAGCAACTAAGCTACATGGGCACCTGACTCTGGGGAAAGCATTCTCACTACATCACTTACCCCTGTTGATGTAGTTTAATTCCAATGCATTGTAAACAAATCCGAATTTGAAGGAAATAGTATGGTCTTCTGGAAACGTCTGATATGTATATTAAATTGGATTCAATGTAGTTTTAAGAAAATATGTGGTAAAGTTACTTGCATAATTTTAATATATACATTAATAACTACTTTTGGCAAAAGATAACACATTCAATTGGACTCCAAATAAACGTTGGTTCTTTTCTTTTGTATCTCCTTTAAAGAATCATTTATGATTCCATTCTATTTATAACTTGTGATATTCCATTCTATTTTTAGCTTAGTGACGTCTGTATTTATGTGGTACCGCCTCTTAGCATCTGAATGTTGCCAATTCTTAACTTGTACATTAGTAATTTGTGACTTGAGGATTGTGACTTTGAGATTTGTTACTTGTAAATTGTAAGCGAACATAACATTTGTGACTTAATATTTGTGACTTGAGATTTGTAATTTCCAAATTGTATACGAAAAATGTGAATTTAGATACATGTAAAAACGAACGTTTTTGTGCAAACAAATAGCAAATTTAAGCATATGCAGTGTTGCAAATTAGAAATTGAATATTGGCGAATATCCCCTTCCATAGAGGAAATTTAATCTAAATTTTGCTAATAATCCCTTTTTGTCTCTTTCGATCATACTATCAAATTGAGAACAATTATTATTATATTATTCCAATGTAGACATTGTCTTTTTTCTGTTGGAAAAGTTTACAATTTTGGTGCTGTATTAGATGAAATTAACTGCTGACATAACGACACTGAGAATTAAAGATACAGTTCTTATAAAACTTAAAAGTTGATGGTAGCAGTACATAGACCCTTAAACATTGTTTTGTTTATTAACCTTTAACCTGCTACATTTGTCAATAATTGGTACCAGCAACATTTGTCAATAATTGGTACCAGCAACATTTGTCAATAATTGGTACCAGCAACATTTGTCAATAAGTGGTACCTGCAACATTTGTCACAATTGGTGCTGCAACATTTGTCAATAATTGGTACCGTCTTCTTTTGTAAATAATTTGTACCTGCTGCATTTGTCAATAATTGGTACTGACCTCATTTGCCAATAATAGATTCAAAATTACATTTTTACATAACAACTTCATACATATGTAGCAAGTTATATTCTTTCAGACTTAAAAGTAGGAACACAGTGCACTGGTTGTTCTACCCAAACATTTCTCCTGGGTTTCCATCACAGAAATAATTTGATAATTGTAATTGTGTTGCTGTGATGGTATTTTTAAGAAGTGTAGATCCTGATCAGACAACCCTCTGGAGAGAACTTACAGATATGCATCTGTAGCTGATCAGACAACCCTCTGGAGAGAACTTACAGATATGCATCTGCAACTGATCAGACAACCCCCTGGGGGGAACTTACAGATATGCATCTGCAACTGATCAGACAACCCCCTGGAGGGAACTTACAGATATGCATCTGCAACTGATCAGACAACCCCCTGGGGGGAACTTACAGATCTGGATCTGTAGCTGATCAGACAACCCCCTGGGGGGAACTTACAGATCTGGATCTGTAGCTGATCAGACAACCCCCTGGGGGGAACTTACAGATCTGGATCTGTAGCTGATCAGACAACCCCCTGGAGGGAACTTACAGATATGCATCTGCAACTGATCAGACAACCCCCTGGGGGGAACTTACAGATCTGGATCTGTAGCTGATCAGACAACCCCCTGGGGGGAACTTACAGATCTGGATCTGTAGCTGATCAGACAGCCTCCTGGGAGGGAGCTTGCAGATCTGAATCTGCAGCTGATCAGACAGCCTCCTGGGAGGGAGCTTGCAGATCTGGATCTGTAGCTGAGCAGACAACCCCCTGGGGGGAACTTGCAGATCTGAATCTGCAGCTGATCAGACAGCCTCCTGGGAGGGAGCTTGCAGATCTGGATCTGTAGCTGATCAGACAACCCCCTGGGGGGAACTTGCAGATCTGAATCTGTAGCTGATCAGACAGCCTCCTGGAGAGAACTTGCAGATCTGAATCTGCAGCTGATCAGACAGCCTCCTGGACAGAACTTGCAGATCTGAATCTGCAGCTGATCAGACAACCCCCTGGAGAGAACTTGCAGATCTGGATCTGCAGCTGATCAGACAACCCCCTGGAGAGAACTTGCAGATCTGGATCTGCAGCTGATCAGACAACCCCCTGGAGAGAACTTGCAGATCTGGATCTGCAGCTGATCAGACAACCCCCTGGAGGGAACTTGCAGAACTGGATCTGAAGCTGATCAGACACCCCCCTGGAGAGAACTTGCAGATCTGGATCTGCAGCTGATCAGACAACCCCCTGGAGAGAACTTGCAGATCTGGATCTGAAGCTGATCAGACAACCCCCTGGAGAGAACTTGCAGATCTGGATCTGAAGCTGATCAGACAACCCCCTGGAGAGAACTTGCAGATCTGGATCTGCAGCTGATCAGACAACCCCCTGGAGGGAACTTGCAGATCTGGATCTGAAGCTGATCAGACAACCCCCTGGAGAGAACTTGCAGATCTGGATCTGAAGCTGATCAGACAACCCCCTGGAGAGAACTTGCAGATCTGGATCTGCAGCTGATCAGACAACCCCCTGGAGAGAACTTGCAGATCTGGATCTGCAGCTGATCAGACAACCCCCTGGGAGAGAACTTGCAGATCTGGATCTGCAGCTGATCAGACAACCCCCTGGAGGGAACTTGCAGATCTGGATCTGAAGCTGATCAGACAACCCCCTGGAGAGAACTTGCAGATCTGGATCTGCAGCTGATCAGACAACCCCCTGGAGAGAACTTGCAGATCTGGATCTGCAGCTGATCAGACAACCCCCTCGAGAGAACTTGCAGATATGCATCTGTAGCTGATCAGACAGCCTCCTGGAGAGAACTTGCAGATCTGAATCTGCAGCTGATCAGACAGCCTCCTAGAGAGAATTTGCAAATCTGAATCTGCAGCTGATCAGACAACCCCCTGGAAGGAACTTGCAGATCTGGATCTGCAAATGATCAGACAGTCCCCTGGGAGGGAACTTGCAGATATGCATCTGTCGCTGATCATACAGCCTCCTGGGAGGGAACTTGCAGATATGCATCTGTCGCTGATCTGACAGTCCCCAGGAAGGAAGCTTGCAGATCTGGATCTGCAGCTGATCAGACAGCCCCTAGTTATAATATTGTCAGTCTGTATCTGCACTTTTTGCTTTTGCCTGATCAATTAATACAGAGTAGGTAAAGGGTTAATGTTGAGTTTCTTTTGTTTATTATGTATTGTTTGAGTGATTGTGTATTCCTTTATACCTATCAGTTTTGCGTTTGCCTATAGGAAAATCCACTGTAAAAGATATTAATGACAAAAATATACTACCACTTATCCATCTAAATTTTCATTCTTTCCAAATTTATAAATAAACACAATAAGGAGTTCTGCTAAAAAAAATGACGTCAGAGCGAATTATCCAGATAATAATAATAACGTTATCTCAAAAGTAAATTGTCACAAGGCTTTCTTACTTTTAAAATAGCTAACTTTGCATCGTAACTCAGATAGGAAATACCTGTTTGCTATGACAAATGGGGATTTATGCTTCGCTGTTCACACAGATCTAGGGCATCAATAAACACCATTTTGCAATACCTTTCCAGATAACAATGATTTGTTTGGTTTGAGAAAAATTAAACTATCAGATTCCACCTTAAAAATGTTTCCAGCAGGTAAAAGATTAAGTGATTTGATTTACGCTTGCTGCATATTTATCCAGGCTTTACAAGACAGAATTTGTCATAAAATAGTTTTTATTGTAACCTATCAATAATTCTGCGCTATCATGTTATATATATTTATAAACATTGCAAAATCTTAATTCTTTATGTACATTTTTGTGTAGTAGTTATAAGTCATAGTATTAGAGATTTAGCAGCAAAAGACTCCAGTGTAGATCTTAATTTGACAGCTCCTACTACTGGGTCTTCACTTTCTGCCTTACTTGTCCCTTTCCTGCATGTATAGGCCATTTTACACCTTGACAAACCTTTCACAATCATTAACAGAATACCGGACCTGGTAGCTCAATTAGTAGAGCATCAGCTCCAGGTACATGAGGCCCCTAGTTCGATCCCGGGCTTCAACATACCAACATCAGTTATAAATGGTCGTGGTATAGTTCTCTTGCTCACACTCAAGCAAATATAAGGGTAGTTCCACTACTGGTTGATCCGGTGTCAGGATAATCTGACGGGGCGTGGTATCATGCCAGGTGTTCACGGCAATCTATACACAATAAAGGCAGCACTATATCTTCAAGTGCACACAGTCTCCAGATAACTGAAAAACTTTTGGCAGGATGATAAACCCAATAAACAAACATTATCAGAATTTGAATAACTAAAGGTTTATGGGTAGACTGGTTCAGCCTTAAATTATCATTGTAAGCAGAACATACATTAAAATCATTTATCTCTTTTAAAGAAAAAGAAAGTCAGGTGAATTTTCAGAATTATAGATGAGCTATGAATGAAAGCTATATTCTTAGCAGGTAAAAAGTTAATAGTAACTGTAGTTTGTTGTCATAATGGTCCCAATATGACCCTCATATAGATTTTCCTTAAGCAGAACTCCGTTGTTTTATGGCTGTTTATGGTGAAAGGAAGATATTGTTTTCCTTTCACATTGTTTGACCTTGCCTTGTTTCATACACTGTTATCCTTTTGTCTTTTCCTTGTTGAATTTCACAAAATTAAATGTATAATCTTTCTGGGAATTGTGACACAGTGATTTGAGGAAGTTCATTTTAGTCTTACAGGATAAGTTTAAAGCAACTTGGTTACCTTTGGTCGTATTTTTTATTTTCTTTGTTTAAAAAAAACACACTTTGATAACAAAGTAAATAGTTGAATCAAATTATTCCTCCAGTTATTAGATTATAATCACTGCCCTTCTTCAAAATATTATCTTGTCTCTAGGTTGAAAAAATTAAAAGCATTGTGATGTTTATCAACTCTTTTTAGCTGATTTTTGCTCAATAACCTTGTTTACCTCACAACTGAACATGGGGTAATGTTTGTGGTATGTATACATAAGTCATAAACTACTTAATAGTTAATAATAGCTCGATAGTAATGCAATAGTTTAAATACATATGAAATGTAGAATCGGTAGAGCCATTGGCTCCAGGTACATGAGACCCCGGGTTCGATCCCTGGCTGCAACATACTAAAGTCATAAAAAATGGTAGTGGTATAGCTCCCTTGGTAACTCTCAAGCAAATATAAGGGTAGTTCCATGTCTGGTTGGCCCGGTGTCTGGATATTGTGACTGGTTTTGGTATTATGCCAGGTTTTCACGGATTGCAATACATAGTGAAGGCAGCACTATATCTGCTTCAGGTGGACACCTTCTCCAGATAACTGAAATACTGTTGGTGGGACAATAAACACAATAAATAAAATAAAATTAAATTGAAATGTAGATTGTCTGGTTCTATTTTTCAAGTCCTGCACAAAACTTTGACTAAGTAATAGTTTACCTTTTGACAATGCACAGTCACCTTTGGACATACACAACAGTTTTTGATCGTTTTCCACTGAGCACCTGTCAAGCTGATTTTTTTTTTAAACAAAAGTTGAAAATTGCTACAACTATGGGTGTATATTCTTTCTTCAGTCTACATTTTAACATTTTTGTACAAGTTAAATTTAAGACATTCTAAATGTTTTTCATGATTGGTTTCAAGGTATATACTAATCTACTTGTACAAATGCCCATTTGATTTTTAGTTTTTGCTATTAACCTGCAATGGTAACATCAGGTAATAACAGAGACTTAGCCTCAAATAGTGTTGATCTGGATAAGACAGCTCCTGCTTGGCTGGTCTGGATCTAATCTATTTGCCTTAACATGATCAAAATGTGCTTAGAAAGTTTAGATTTCCAAAAAAAGGAGCTAACTTGTTGACTTTTGATTAACGCCTCTTTCACACAAACACTTGTCTGACTGCCAGCCCTTGAAACACAGTAGGTTAGAGTGTCTGCCAGAATAAAAAAGAACCTAGGATCAATAAAGGGCAGATACAGACCCTGAATTAAATCAAAGACACAAAGTGCTGTGTGCGTTGATTTTGTTAATATGTTGTCAAGCATCACCAACCCAAAAATGGTAGCAGTACATTGTAGCTTATGCATGTATCCATGATATATTGGCCTGGCATCAATAAAATGTGAGAAGATGTGGTATGATGGCATTTGTTCATGGCATGCTATCACATTAAAGGAAGCACTATGTCTGATGTAAGTGAGCATAACTCCAGAGGCCAGGACATCAACATAATAGAGGTTTGTTCATGGCATGCTATCACATTAAAGGAAGCACTATGTCTGATGTAAGTGAGCATAACTCCAGAGGCCAGGACATCAACATAGTAGAGGTTTGTTCATGGCATGCTATCACATTAAAGGAAGCACTATGTCTGATGTAAGTGAGCATAACTCCAGAGGCCAGGACATCAACATAGTAGAGGTTTGTTCATGGCATGCTATCACATTAAAGGAAGCACTATGTCTGATGTAAGTGAGCATAACTCCAGAGGCCAGGACATCAACATAGTAGAGGTTTTCTAGGTGATTCTGCCAAATGTCACTGGTTCTACTCAAGCATTTGAATAGGATCCTTTCCTATGGTAGAGTCAAACATCGGAAAATTACTACTAATTTTTAGCGCTTAAATGTTACGATTATGTTTTCACTACTAACCTAATGTTTTTAATAAAAAAGAAAAATGTACTGGCTTTCATTTTTTATGATTTACAATATTTAATTGGTTGTCTATTTCTCTAATAAAGTTAATTTTGAAAGCTTGTGTTAAAGGACGAATTAATAAAGCTTTTCTGTTACCACAGCAGACATTGTATTCACCAACATCATAATCACTTATTACATTAACTTTTGTTTACTGTAACACTAGGAAGTAGGTCATGAAATATATTTATCTACACTCATTTTCTTTTTTTGACACACTTCCGACCATAATGGTTAGACTCGCAAGTTACAGCAACATTCCCATAGGATGGGAGGCAACTTTTTCACTGACCCTCACAAGTAGTTTTCTATTTAGATACATGTACGGAAGTGATGCGTAATATCATCATTTGTAATAAGGGAGGAAGATTTTTAATGAGACAGTAATGTGACTCTGGGGTTAAGTATCTGTTACAGACTGATTAATGAATAACTTTATTATTTTTCAGTGCGTTCAAGGTGCACAACACTGGGACCTTCTTTACATTTGCCTCCGACAGACAGGAAGATATGAGCAAGTAAGTAATGCTTCCAATCAGTGTTATACCATTTTTCTCGGCATTTACTGATATTGAGTTATACATTGTATTCAATTTACTGTCAGATATTCTTTGCAATCTTTTTCATGCAAAAAATATAAAATCAATACAGACATACTTGTTACTGCATTTAAAATGTGAACAATTGTAAGATATGTTAAGAAATAATCTAAGTTATCGTTTTAATAGAATAAATAAAAATGTCCAATTGCGAATTACGTGACCTTTATGTTCATGCAGATGGATGAACAAAATGGGTTTGGCTGCAATTGCCTTTGCCAATGAGAGGCCCAAGATTGTACGAGAGGCCCCAATTGTAGGTGAGTCATTCACTTACTTAGCTTAAAAATAAATTACAATCTATCGGTAAGTATCAATTTGGTGGGATTTGAGTTGTCACTTAAATTAAACTTAGAAATCCTGAGGTGATGAAACTGTGTCAACATTTTAAAAAGTCTCATTAGATTTTGACTGATACTGAATTTAGCTAATTATTTCGATGAAAAATAAAACTGCAAAACGAACAATGTCAGCAATATAACATCTTAAGATTGGGTGTTGGCATCTGGACAAGTATTTAATTCCTGTGCTATTGTTTTGTTTTTATTTTCTCAGACAAGGACTTCAGTGAAAGTGAGGATGAGGATGAGGACCCGCCCACTCTTCAGGACTCCTCCCACCAGCCAGCATCTGACCAATCACAAACCAGTACAGATACACCCCAGGGTAGGTAACTTGTATATATATTTAGATAGTAAATTGTCATTCGTAAAGTTTCTACCTAAGGTTTTATAATAATGTAAAGCATAATATGAATTATTGAGCTGATGATAAAAATCAGTAATGGTGAGTGGAGAGATATTTTAATTTACAGAAAAATAATTGTTCCAAAATTTACTCTTGACAATAACTGCATAAGTACTTGTACTTGTTTAGCTTGTGAATAAGATTTCATATCTATTTGTGACAGAAAGATTGCTTTTAAATCGTTGATACTTCATAATTGTTTAGGGTTGGTAAAGAACATCAACTAGGTTATCTGTTTATTAACAATTATTTCGTCTTTTGATTTGGTTTACAATAAGTACAAATCAAATGGAATTTTTCTAAATCTGATAAATAGAGGATCTTATAAAAGTGTCCATTAGATACTGAAAATATTAAATGAGTTTTACAATGCATTATCTTTTTATAGTATTAATAGGCGGCCTTGACATGTGTTATTCGTTTGGGAGAATCCGTAAAAAAAATAGTTCCACTCTTTGCTCGACCATTTTCCATAAAAAGGGAACAGATTCATTTATAATATGACTAAAATGGCGGACGGTGATGTCGCGAGTGGTAGTTCAATAAAGTTGAGTTGATTTGAGTAGCGATAACAAAACAAAAACAATAAAAATTTGTCCAGAAAATGTAAAATACACTTGACAGAAGACTTTCTTCTTATGTTAATGATTCATCGGATGGTGTACTCGAATGCTTGGAGAGTGACAGTTCCTGGCAATACGGGTACATATTGGAAATTTAATGGGCAGTGAAAGAAGTCATACTTGGACTCTATACTTTTCTTGCTTTTAGCTCCCTATACCAAAGACCTAGCCTTAATTACTTTTTATACTCCCCGAAAACTTTCGGGGGAGCATATAGTCGCCGCCTTGTCCGTCCGTCAGTCCGTCAGTCCGTCCGTACGTCCCATTCGTGTCCGGCCCATAACTTCGTTATTTGAAGTCGAATTTCGAAACTATTTCACAGAAATGACCACCATGTTGAGACGACGTGTCGCGCGCAACATTTGGGTCCCTACCTTGAAGGTCAAGGTCACAGCGTGACCTTGCAGCAAAATCGTGTCCGGCCCATAACTTCGTTATTTGAAGTCGGATTTCGAAACTATTTCACAGAAATGACCACCATGTTGAGACGAAGTGTGGCGCGCAACATTTGGGTCCCTACCTTGAAGGTCAAGGTCACACCGCGACCTTGCAGAAAAATCGTGTCCGGCCCATAACTTCGTTATTTGAAGTCGGATTTCGAAACTATTTTACAGAAATGACCAGCATGTTGAGACGACGTGTCGCGCGCAACATTTAAGTCCCTACCTTGAAGGTCAAGGTCACACCGCGACCTTGCAGCAAAATCGTGTCCGGCCCATAACTTTGTTATTTGAAGTCGGATTTCGAAACTATTTCACAGAAATGACCACCATGTTGAGACAACGTGTCACGCGCAACATTTGGGTCCCTACCTCGAAGGTCAAGGTCACAGCGTCACGTTGCAGTGAACTTGTGTCCTGCTGTTATCTTCGTTATTTGAAGTCGGATTTAGAAACTTTTTCACAGAAATGATCACCATGTTGAGACGACATGTCGCGCGCAAGATTTGGGTCGCTACCTTGAAGGTCAAGGTCACAACATGACCTTGCAGCAAAACCTTGTCCGGTCCATAACTTTGTTATTTGAAGTCGGATTTTACAACTGTTTTTGACAAACTACCCGGTTTGACCGGCTCTTGTTAAGTCATTGCCCTTTGTTTATGTTTATGTCTGATTTCATAGTACTACAACATTTTCAAAATAAACCTCGATATTCATACAACTAACCTTTTTTTGTGACAAAGTACCCATTCGGGGAGCATCACCCGTCTCTGACGGCCTCTTGTTAATACATTGCTGCAACACAATTGTTGTCATTATAGCAATGTCTGGCAAAGGAAGGTCCCAGACAAGTGGGTAGAACCACCTGCTCACCACAGGTCAGCTTAAAAATCTCACATAAGATAGCTTTTTGTTGTGAACAGGACTGAAAAATATGGGGCAAGGGGCTAAGGAATTTTATGAGTCAGAAGTCAGTAAAGTCTATGCACTGAGCCCTAGGCATCCACTAATACATTATATCCATTCTGTCATGGTTGTGACCTGGAAAATGGATATTGTTTGATAATAATATGACTTTTTGTGTTCTGTCAAAGTTTATGCTTGCAAAAAATTTAAATATTTCAAATTTGTATTATAACAGTACAACTTTCTATGTATTGTGATACAGAAGGCGCCAGTCTAATGGCACCCACCCCAGAGTTACGCAGTAGTCAGGTGGATCTGTCCGTAATGTTACGTCGACAGTCGGAACGCGGACACAACCTGTATGGGGAGGACAAGAATGCTACTCGCCGCAGTGTACTCTCAAGGGAGGTGCTAGACCAGATAGAACCAGAGCTTGGCAAACTCAAGAAGCTGAAATCCCTGCAGAGAACCTTGAAGGTACGAACATGGTATAGGATAGTTCAAATTGATGTTAAATATAGACTATGTATTGATATAAGATAGTCCGTTTCTCATTTTTCTAAAGGCACTTTGCGGTATTTACTTAATAATAAACATCTCCCAGCAATTTTGGACTGAAAAAACCTTTGACTTTGAATCAAGACTGATTGTGTTTCTTGTGTAAAAAAACTTTTGATAACTGCGCATCCATCTGCGTACCTCTCCATTTTGTTGCATAATTAATTACTTCTTGACATCAAAAATGCAGAAAATGATTTTATCAGTATAAGTTGCACAGAATTGGTTTTGTTAGTTGGTATGTTTTAGTAGTTTTATTATAAACATGTATGCATGTACATGAATGTATGTATTTCTCTATAGACTGATAAAAGTACAATTCTAACACTCTTAATATTTAACCTCTATAAACAGAGAAACATTCTGCCATGATAAAATAAATGATATATGACAACATAAATCGAGACTATTTTACTGCAATAGAATAGCTGTTCATTTTACCTTTCCTACCTATTTTTGTATTGTTGACCAAGCTGACATGTTGTGATAAATTTTTCCTTTCATCCACATCGCCTTCACCTGAAACTTTACCCTATATTTGAAAGTAACTGTTTTGTTTTACTAATAAAATAAATACTAAATTATGATAAAAAAATAAATAAATAAAATATGCAATTTCATCAGTTGATATTCTTTTAAAAAAAATAACCAGGATGTACGCTGGGGTGTATTAGAACACCAAACAATGGACACAATCTAACAACATTGCATGACTTGACGTTTGCATTTTTGTCACTTTTAAATCAGAATTTCTGGAAAGCGTGTTATAATGGCAATAGATTTTAAAATTGTGTCACCTAACGCCCAATATATCATGGTTTCACGTTCAGATGAGTAAATTTTATCACTCAGGCCTTCGTGAATAAATAATACATTTCCTAATCGGACTCAAAAAATAATTTTTTGCCTATTTGCCTAAAAAGTCAGATGTGGTGATGAGGAACTTTTACATTTTTATTTGTCTGCATTTTGTCAGATGAAATTCTCGTAAGCTTCCTAAAATGACCAATTTTATTAAGTTACATGTATGATAATACATGTATGATAATAAATTGCATTTCATGGTGGTATCAGACAGTTAGTCTATATTAAGTATATAGGACAATTTGTTTCAAGCTTTTTGATAAAAGAGTGAGAGATACCAGTGAACCTTAAGAAAACTCTGGTCCACTTTGACATAATAGTGTTGTCATTTACGCTATGTGTCCCAAGGGAGGTAATTAGTAATTACCATGGGTATGGCAACAACAGATGATTTAAATAAAGATTTAAGACTAAATAAGCATGAAAGAAAATTTGTTGATTTTGGTGTATGATCATATTTTATTTGAATTGTGGTCATAGAAAATTAATATTTTTTCTCATGAAAATATATTTTTCCATAAATGGTTGTGAAACAAAATACATTCATACATCAAAATAATCAAATATCCTCTATTTATTTCATGCTTTTGATTGAAAGAGCGAGAAATACCTGTGAAAGAAAACTTTTATCATTCTACTCTGACCCAAAGTAAAATGATATGGTAATCATTTTCACTCTGGGTTCCAAGGGAGATAATTAGGGACTAGGCAAAAACAGCTGATTAAAATAAAGTTTAAAGACAGCACCTCTCATGAAAATATTTAGTTTTATGACATTTTCATGAAAAGAAGATAAAAAAAAAAATCATACACTGAAATTCACAGATATACTCTATACCCCATTGGGTGAAGTTGGGCATACCTACTTAATGAACTTATGCTTATGCCAAAGTAAATGTGATTTGAAACGCTACATAAAGTGATATGATTAGTAAGATGTCACAAGGCATTCTTAGTTTAAAAAATGGCTAACTGTGTAACATGGTCCATGAAATACTTGCACGTAATGATGAGTAGGTTGTTACTCTTTAATTTTTACATAGATCTAGAACATCATTAAACAGCATTTTGTGGAATATTTACAATAATACATGTGAACTCTCCTGCTTTTGGAGGGAGACTTTACAAGTGAAAATCTCCCACTTTGGCCTCAGAAAGTATCACATGTATGTTACAGGTAAAAAAGTTTTATTTTGTTTGAGAAAATGAAGTTGGTCCAAACTGTCGTATACCACCTTTAAATTGGTTTCCAAAAAGAAATAATGCTGCTTTAAGGACATGCATAGTCTACAAATATTAGCTCTTCTTTTTTTTTTGTAAGAGGGGAGATCTTATTCAGCCAGATAAAACTGATGGCGGAGGGGCCAATTATTCAAATCCTCAACATTTTTTTATCCTTGTGCTTAAAAATTTGTTACACATGTCAACAGTGTTGCTTTTCTTTTCAGGCCAAAGAGAAAGAACTTGCTGAATTGGAAGATTTATTACAATGCAAGTCCCCGGAAAAAATTCGGATGGTGAAGGATGTTCTAGGGGGAGCATTTCAGACTGATTGAGCTAGACCTGAAAAGTGTGGAAACTTCATCAGTTAGTGTTGAACAAAACTCCCTTGAAGAATGAGTTAGAGGTTAAGAAACCTCAAGTGGTACAAGAACAAAGAAATCATACTGGAAAAAAAACAGCCGATGAATACTGTTGTTAAACATAATACAGTGTTTTAACATGCTAAATATTCTGTAAAGGATGGAAGAGAAAAAAGATCCCTGATGTGTATACTCCTCAGTCTCTCTCTTTGTTGGTTTGACACTCAGTCAGCGGGTGAGGACTTTCATATATACAGGTCTTGTAGCTGACTTGCAGTTCATGCAAGGTTCTACCCAGGCAGACAGTTGTCTGGGGCATTTTTCCCTAGAAAAAGGAGGACGTCACCAAAATAACCATTGATGTGATGATGCAATGTATTAACCAATCTAAGACATATTGACAATGTATTATACATGATGAGAGTGCCCAGCTGTCAATTGTCAATGCATGTTTACGTTCCTTTGCCAGTAAATATCTTTTCAAGAAAGTGTGTCATATCGAAAGATGATGTAAATCTGATAATGTCTGGCAGAACAATGGGTACAAATTGTACTTTGACTAGTACTAACACTTTTTCTATGTTGTTTGTCATGCATGAATGGTTTCAAGGTCAGTGGTAATCTCTCTCTGACTTATTTGCAAAATAAACCATTGATGCCACATTTTTGTAGTGGCAACAGATGCACAAACTTTAATATGTAATGTTCCTGAGTTTGAAATGATCCTCAGTTGTAAAACTGACATGTATAATGTATATAAGGTAATGAATGTGCTCCTCTGATGTGACAGCTACATGTATGCAAGGATCAGTGCCAATTGCCCTGATGTGAGCCCTCCCAAGGAACTTCTTCTACCAGCATCCTTAATTGGAGTTCTCTCCCTTGAGTACTCAAAGAGAGCACCAACTTGGAGGAGTTACTTCAATTGTATAAAAACTTGGATTAATATGGATTATTGGATTAAAGCTTGAACACATTTTATACGGCTTAGGCTAATGATGCAAGTCCTGATCAGACAGCTACTGCAAGGAGCTGCCTGATCAGAATCTGAAGGATATGATGCTGAGCAATATACACTCTTGAATATAGTAGTTATCAAATAAGCTTGTGTATTGCTTATTCATTATTAATCATTCTACATGCAGCATGATAAATGCTAATATATGTTTACTTGATAATTCTCAATCCTTGCATTGTTGATACACATAAGAGTTTGGTCACATTGCAATGATTCAAATATCAAAGATATTTCCTTCAAACATTGTCCACTCTCAATAATTGAACCCATTTCAAAAGGGCATATAACTCTTGTATTAATTTTGGCCAAGGTATGTCACTTATTGGCACAGAGTTTTCATTATACTTTTCAGCATTAAGAAATGTGGTGTGTGCTTCTTCCTAGTCTTACATTTTGATAGAACACTTAAAGGGGATATCCGACAGTTTGCCTATACAAGATATATGTACCAATCTCCGAACACTGCTTTGAGGAATCTCTGGGTAAATACTTAAGTCTATGTAGAGGCAGTTTTGTACACTACCTATGTTATTAGGCGATAATAATCTTAAATTAAAGCACTCTTGAAGTCCACTCTTTGCGAATTCTATAAATAGAAACGATAGTGCTCTTTGCCAAAAATAGATACCGACGTCAGAGCAGATTACCCAGATGGCGATAAAACATGTTATCAAAAGTTTTCACATGGTTTTCATTAGTTTATAAATAGCTATCTCCACAGCTTGGCTCAGATAGAAAATACCAGTTGGCATTGACTGAGTGGGGATTTTTGCTTCACTGTTCACACAGATCTAGGGTATCAATGAAGCAGCATTTTGCAGGACCTATGGTTTTTCTGTCGAGAAGTAAGAAAAAAAAGGTCCAAATTGTCGGATACCACCTTATAAAATGATAACATTATATTAAAAGTGATTATTACATAATAATCAATTATTACAAACCTTATTCTTTAATCATTTTTTATTAAATCTAGTTATCTACCCTGTAGTTAGTGTCAAGAAATGCTGCACTAATTTATATTAACTAGTATATTGTACAATTAAGAAACCATCATTCACATATCTTAAATGTCAAAAGAAAGTAGTGTTTTCATGATTTTTCATGCAGGGCTTGAAAAATTTTCTTTTCAAGGACTAGTCCCGGACTAGTAACGTGGACAAAAATGACTTGTCCGAAAATTTGCATTGTTTTCAATTATTTCAACAACACATTTGTCATATCTACAACTAACAAACAAGGTATAACAACAAGTTGTTTCTTTTATTTTTTGTCTAGAAGCGTTTTTGTATTGCTCATCGTGATTGGCCGTTTTAGACAGGTGCATGCATTGTATATGTACCACCTTTACATGTTGTTGATAAATGCTCCTATTGTGAAAATGATTGTCTTCATCGCTAACAAGAAACCATTGTTTATTTGTCACTTGTCCGACTGCCGATTTATGACTTGCCTGGGACTAATTTAATGATCAATGACCAAAAGCCTGAAACTGCATTTTGACTTTTTTGGGACATCGGGCTACCTTATTTTTCCAGCTCTGATATGTATTTATTTAAAATTATTAATTTTGTTTTATTAAGTTGACCCATTATTAAAATAGTGGAACTTTTCTTTTGTTAATTTTGTTTTAATATTTTAGGTATAATTTTATTTGGTCTTGGTGTTGTTTGATTTCATGTAATCAGATATTTGTTTTTTGTTGAAAATATAATGATCATCGATGCCGTTTTCCCTAAATGTCTCTTTACTTGTAAGCACATTTTAACTTCATCATTTACCATCGGCTGCCTTGCAGAATCTTTTATGAATCCGTTGCATCATCGTTTTCGCTTAGCCTGCTAAGCACAAACGTATTGGGTCATGTCAAATAGTGCAGATCCTAATCAGTCATCTCCTGCTGGGAGCTGTATGTGCAGGATCTGCATTCTCAGCTACAGGATCTCTGGCAATATGGCTACTTCCCTTTCCATAACTGATACGACTTAGGGTTTTTGATATTATAACATTTTTATAATTTGAATATTTGCCATAGTTATGTTAACATGTTAATACATTTTGTTTAATTTGTTTTAGTTAGATGTTTGAACTATTTTACTATTTTTTTTCCTCATCAGTAGGTATGTGGGGGTCAAGGCCATCCCCCTACACCCCGTACATTGACCAATTATCAATGGCAAAAAACATGTTACCCCAAAAAGGTAACAAAAAAGGGCAGAAAGAGTTGTTACATACATTTTTAACTTGAGTACTTTTACATGTTAAATTTTCAACAACAAGGGCTTTTAACAAAGTAAATGGGGTGGGGAGGGCAGGGAAGTAGGGGTGCCTGCTGCAGTTTAGTGATAGGTTTCCCAAAAGTCAAAATCTGTTTAAAAATCAGACCCTATGTGAATGAATAAGGGCACAGCAGTACTTACTGTCATTTTCAGAGAACACGTTATCGGAATAAAAAGTAGCATCTATATTTCTTTTGAGGTTTTTTAAAATTGTTGTTAATATTTTGTATTGCATTAATATTCCTATTCCTACATGTATTACCTTGCTATGTGTATTTTCTTTTCTATTTGTAATTTTGTTCATTTATATTTATTACTTACCTTTTCAAAACATCATGATTCTTAAAAACTAAAATTTGTATGTGTTTTTTTCTCTCACTCTCATTGTTACCGGGTAGTTGATCAGAATTTTACTTGCTATACGTTAATTTTATATATGTGTGTATATGAATGGTTACATATTAATATATATGTGTGTGTGCGTGTGTGTGTGTGCGTGCATGCATGTGTATGTACATAAATGGTCACATCATAATATATATGTGTACATCAATGGTTACATCATAGTATATAAGTGTACATCAATGGTTACATCATAATATATAAGCGTACATCAATGGTTACATCATAATATATATGTGTACATAAGTTGTTATATTATAATATATATGTGTACATCAGTGGTTACATCATATATATTTGTGCATCAATGGTTACATCACTTTGGTGTTATTTAAATGGAAATGCATATTTCATAGGCTTTTGATGATGATTGTGGATTTGTTAAAAATGTTTCTTATCATAAAATTAATTTTTGTTTTGTACAAACATTTTGTACGTTAATATAAATCACATTGATATTTTGTAATTATTTGGCTGCTTTCCGTTATATAACAGTTTTGCAACTAGTTTTATTGAAACTTTATTTTGTTTATAAAAATATGTATTTATACTTTATGGTATTGTACTTGTTTTATTTGTCATTAAAATATAAATAATACTTGGTGATAATTTTGTCTTCTTTTTATTACAAAAAACTTAACATATTTTATAAATTGTACACTTATTCTTTTATATATATGCTTAAATGCACAAGAGTACATTGTAATAATGAAGCGTTGAAACTGTTTTCACTTCAATTGAAGTGAATTTAAGAAATTACGATTACAAATCTGGACAGAGTTGCATGCAGAGTGAGTGTAAGATTTAAGCTGCCTGCTGCCTACCCTGGAACTGGGACAACTGCATTAGAAGACTAAATAAATTAAGGCTCAGACATCTGTCAGTCTACATCCTTAGCCATAAAGCCTACAACTTAAAAACCATTCCTCAATAAGAGTTACTTAAGCTATGGATTTAAGGAAACAAACATTGTGAATATTTAATGATGCTTAAACAGTGCTTCTTTTATGTGTGGATAACATCTCGACAACCTTACGAGTAGAGGTTTATTTCACACTATTAGAAAACTTTAGCAGAAATCCTTATTGTGCTTCTAGATTTGGAAAGAATTAGTATTAAGGGTGATTTTTTAAGATTTATACTGTCTGACAATTAAATATTCATTGGCTACCTCCACAAAAGAAAGCCCCTGTACCATCAACCCGACCAATCAGAAAACTGGTTTCTTTGGCATATGGTCACTTGTTTGCTTTGTGCACAGCTCCGACAAATGAAAAAAATTGTAATAGCATTTTGTTTATAAATTGCTTCACATGATTTAAATGTATTTGTATTTTGGGTTTTACGGCACACCAACATCCGATAAGTCATACAGACAGAATATAAGGAAATTTAATGTGAATTATGCATAATCAGGTTAAACCAATTTTTTACATGTATTTATGCTTTGGAATTTTATAAATACCAGTTTATGAATCTCTATGGTAGATAAATTGTGTAGATACTGAATTTGGTTATTCTGTGGATCAAAACAATCGTTCAATAAAAAGTCTATGTAGGTAACAAACAAGCATTTTGGAGATCATTTAATGATATCTAAGCATACTATAGGCACATATATATATTACTTTACCCTCATAACCTAAACGTACATGGCATTGTCAACAAAACTGCATGAAATTGTATTAACTATCAATGGTCGTGACCCTTACATTTTAATTTTTGTCAGGTTGACCCTGACCTGTTGGTGACATAGTCAACTTGGCTTTATTGTTGGGGCAACTAAGGAAATGATAGTTTAAACCTATTTATTTAAAGTCAATTAGGAAACAAGTTCATTCAGCTTATGTTATTCTCTCACGAATGCCTGGGTAGAACCAGTACTCAGGTACTGAGTACCTGGAGCAATGTGCAGTAAATAGTCTTGCTCACCGACTAACACCATGTGTCAGTTTCAGGGTTCGAACCTGAAACCCTCCAATCTGAAGTCCAATGTTTTAAGACCACATCAGACAAGGTAGTGATCAAAATCATTTATGTAGACATTATGGCCAAATTCCCCAAAACGGGGACAAGATATTAAGACAAACTGTTGGATACCCACTTTAAATAACCAAATATATCTAGGTTTTCTTGATATACTGCAATTAAATTTGGTACAAAGCTTAAATGATGCTTTAACAAGATTACACTCCATAATCATCAAGTACTTTTTTGTTTTGTTTTTATTATTGCTTTTGCTATTTTTTAAGAATCTTCACTTGGGATTTGCAGGCATTTTTGCCAATACTGTGCAGTGACATTTCTATCATTATAGCACAGGGGCACTTATGAGGTGCCCAGGCACTGAACCCGACCCATCCATTATACTGACACCAATGAGTCGGGTGTAATGATGTCCCTTTAGCACCGAGCTTTAGGAGGGAAGTCAATACTACCAACTTTAAAGTCTTTGGTTTGAACCTGGGACCTTCTGATCTGCAAGCAGACACTACCACTTGAGCTATTGCGGTCAGTGATACATCAGTTGAAAAATATCTAATGCAGCATAAAAAAGAAAATTATGGCATGGTGTTTAATCTTTTTTTTTACCTTTTTAAACAAAATTACTTAACTGCAACAAGATTGCTACTTACACTCAAGTCGAATGAGGTTAAAATGCATGAAAAAAGGACTGCAATTTTACAGCATTTTCCAGTGAAGTTGTTCACAAGACACCTTGTCTTGCTGGGCATCACAAAATTCCAAATAAGTTAAAATTTTGATTCTTATCCCTCGAATACAGACAACAGAAACTGGTTGTATAGGTAGATATTTATTGATAACCACAAATGCAGACGCACAGTTGACATTCTCAGAAAGTGGCTGTAAAACATCCAAGAACTCTCCACATAAAATATGAAATCCTATTGCATTTACTCTCAACTCGCACTCGGAACCAAACACAAAAAATAATAAACGTTAAAAATATGCTTTCTTTTTTTTAACAATATATACAAGTACTGTAGACAGCACTTATACATACACTTTTTGTGGAATATTAAACTAGAACTCCTTATCTAAAGATCACTGAATAATTCAACAATGCACTAAAACAAATTATTAAAAGTCACTTTGTCAATGAATTCACTGTATCCTTCGTTTCTGAAATAAATGCTTTTTTTTTTTGTTATATAAAAAACATAAACACACTTCTGTTGTCACCAGGTGCTATTCCAGGTATGTACAATAATGTCAACTTAAAAATAAACAAAATAATATTAATAAGAGCTAAAATACATCAATAAATAAAGTCCACTTTTTTTTTACGGAAGCAGTTAAACACTACGAAATTTTGCATCAATTTGGGTGAAATAAAATACATTTGGCAGTTTATAATACTTGAATTAAAAATACTAAGCAAAGAAACCTTGTCAATTCAATACCTTGAGATATTTAAATAGAAATGAGTTTATGAACATCAGTACATTAACGGTGATAAAATTGCTTTCACTCCTCAAATAGTATTAATGAATAAATTAAAATATAAAAAATACCAAGTATTCAAAACTATTAACAAATCACAACGATAATAGTAAGCATGTAAGCATACTTTATCACAGATTTCACACTACAAACCTCCTTATGTATGAAGTAGGAGAAGAAATACTTCCTTAATTAAATGGAAGCCAGTCTTAAATTTTACAATGCATGCATAGTCTTAATGACAAGATATCAAAAACATTTAATCTCCTTTTGTACAATGAATGCTTTTCTTTAGTTACAATTTTTAAGAAGAAATGAACATGGATATAAATTTACAGAAGGCACTTTGGGGTGTAATTTATACCTAAATCAACAGATTGAAAGTGAAATGTTAAATATCATAGCTTGGGGTAAGAATTCACCCCAAAATAAAGAATAAATACTTTATGATAAAACAAGCCTCGTGTCACAAGTGTCATGTTCAGTGTAATTGAATGTTGTTTTTTGTTTTTGTGTGTTTGAACTCAACTTTTTATCACTTGATAGTTGTGAACACAAATTACAATAATAATCTGTAAATGAAGTGATTAAAAAAAGGAAAAAAAACTGCCGACAAAAAGTAACAAAAAAGAGACTGTGAATTTATTTCTAGAGGTACATATGACACAGTTTAAAAGTCTAAGTCAATTCTGATGAACTGTATTTACATATTTGAGTCCATGATATAAATTCTTATTTACAAAAAAAAAAGAGCTAATATGTACTGGTGTGTGTGTTAACAAACAAAAAATGTCATAATTAATTTAGCATGCAAGATTCGTAGGTGGGGACCATATATTTGATATTAATAAACGCATCCTCGCCACCGTGCCTCTCGAAAGCTTCTAACGTCTCCTGGATGAGGTCACCAATGTTCTCACGCTTCTGTTGGCTGTAGTCAATGCCGTCACCAGAATTCACTGAAAATTAGTGAAGTAAAGGTTAAAAAAACATAGCTTGTAAGGGTCAAATTTTATCTTCGGCACATTTGCTAATAACCAATTCAAAATCTACATGATTTGCAAGCAACTTCATGTACAGCTATTGATTGCTAGACTGCAGAAAAACTATACAGATCCTGATCAGACAACTCTTATTTGGTGCTGGCTGACCTGGATCCTTATGTTTTTTCCTTATGCTGATCACATTGTACTTCAATGCTCTGTATCTACGTAATATGCCTAAGTTATGCTCAGTATACAATGTAAAACATATTTTCTCTATTTTTTAAGTAACTTATTTAAACAAAAAGAAAGAAAAATCCTTTGCCTACAAGGACCAAAGTATGTCACAGCCATAGATCTTAATTATAGCTTCCAAACATTTACAGGAAATGACAGTAGTTAAGTTCACCTTGAAGTTCAGAAAAGGGTTCTAAACAGGTTCTATACAAGAATGTAGGCACACATATTCTGCTAGTATACAAAAAATTAAAAAAAGCAACAAAAAAAACACAACAACAAATAAAAACAATTGGTCTCCCATGTAAGAAAAGAAATTATTAATTCATTATAACATTTAGATAGTAGTTATTAATAATTATGGAGTAGTGATGAATGATTAATCAGTTTTGTTGGTTTTTCAACCAACCTGGTGTGGCATATATTATACTTCAAAAACTTTGACAGCAGTACTTTTTATAATGAATACAGTACAGCAAGTGAGCTACTGAAATTTACTTGTGAATTTTTTAAATTGTGTTGATTGGTACTTACAGTTTTTGTTTTTGAAGATGTTTAAGATTGGTAGGATCTGTCTGTAGTATGGCACGAGGGCCTCTCCTACCATGTCTGCTGAGACAACGAGGTGCTGCAACACCTTCAATGTTGTGCACACCACCTGAGGATTTCTTGTGTTCAGAGCATCTGAAAAAGCGACAAAATAAGTACAAATAAAAATACTAGTTTAGTAATGAATAAGAAAAATGTTATCACACGAGGCTGAGACAAATCTAAATCGCAAGGCTTTCTGTACATGTACAGGTTTGCCTGTTAATACGAATAACACCAAGTTCTGTGGCCTTTAAATCACTTGCTTACACAGATAAATGATGTAAAAGTTTAAAAAAAATAATCTATGTCACTACAGGTGATGTCACATGCAGGGCTTGGGCCAATTCAATTTGGATTGGAATTCAACAAAAAATGCTGGAATTGGAATTGAAAGTTTTTAAAAGACTGGAATTTGAATTGTAATTCACATATTTGTAGTGGAGGTTAGCCAATTCCATTTTGAAATCCATCAATTCATAGTTTCTTTAAAGTTCTGTTACATCATTCAGGTATACATGAATCATTGCTCATAGGCTATGAGCAATGAATCAAAGCAGCTTCCTAACTCCTCAATTATGATACCTGTATATGCCCCACTTACTGTGAAATAATAATGCAACTGAAAAAATGATCTTTAAGTCTTTCATGATCTTTAGAATATTTAACTATTACATCCAATAGTAAGTTTAATATAATCTGGATGAATGTTTAAAAACCAGTAGTCAGAATTGGAATTGGAATTGAGTTTGAATGAATTAGGAATTCACTTGGAATTCAATTGGGAATTGGAATTGAGACTTTTCATAGGGGTCAATCTGGAATGGGAATTTGAAAATTGCCATTGACCCCAGCCCTGGTCACATGTCATAAATACAACAACAAGGTATATAAATCCTTTTAAACTATTCTCTATTTTGATCACAAGCTGTTGCAGCCTTTAAAATCTTCTTTTTTACAATTTGTGAACAGTTTGAACTTCTAGTTTGGCATTTAATTTATGATTTTAAAAAAATAGCCTGTCCAGACGTCAATGATTTTATACACTGGTGCTTGAGAAAGCAAATGTTATCACATCACACATGGTTTTATATATCAAATGTCTGAGATGACGGTAGGATAAATAGTCATTATCTTTAATCCTTCCATAACATGCTTAGATATTTAGAGACACTGCTTTCCCTATTATTAAAAACCTTAATTCTTAGTTTCATGGGAATCACTGCTTGAAAAGGTTACTAGAAACAATGACAGCAACCAAGCAGCAAACAGTGAAGATTGTGGATAGTTAGCTTTCATTCATCAGCTGGTTAAACTGGATCTAAACTATTTATTTAAGTCTGGTTAATGTGTTCCCTATCATGCTAGGAGTAAAATCTTTTGATCTAAACATCAGGAAACCTAGCAGAGTGAAGCCCCTTTAAAAAAATATATAGTTATTCTAACACGATATCTTAAACAACAGTCATCTACAAACTATTCTCAAAGCTGGACAACGTCAATGCCAAGTTAAAAGGGGCATAATTCTGCCAAAATTAATTTTAGTTTTACCTGCTCTCTTAAAATAAGCAAATGGGTCCTGCTCTTGACAGTGAACATTTTACGTTTGAAGTGAATGATATTTAAAAAAAATGGACCTTAACAAAATGGTTAATAAACATCAACACAATGATCATAACAATAAGAATAATTAAAAGTAACCATAACAAATAACAGTTTTCATGTTTGCCAACTTAAAAGAGTTTACCCTTAAAATTATCACAATCAATAATCTAGCACTCACTTTTGATTGGGATGATGAGCTGAGGAATGACTGGCAGAATTTTTGAACCTCCGTGCTCCAACATGTCATGGACCCCTTGTCTGGCGAAGAACTCATAAGGATGGTTAGTCTCACAGAGTCCATCAAAGAATAATGGCAGGTAGTGGTGATAGTCTAGTTTCTCGATCTCAACCTGGATAGACAAACAAATGTACATCATTTCCTTTCTACTTGTCTATAGTCCATTGGCATGAGTGTTCAAAGTTCATTTTGAATAAGCAATTTAGAGTACTTTTTAAGGTCTAAGATTGCCATTATATGTCTGGGATCAAAGCCAGGACCATCCCATCTGAAATCCAATGTCTTAGCATTTGACCATGGATGCTCATCTGATATTTACATAGACAATATTTAAATGGATTCAACATTGCTTCACTCAATCTTATGCATGTTCTGAAATCAGTATCAGTTATGAATTGTAAATTCACAAAAAAGTGAACTATATCTTATCTCTAATCTACTTTCTTCCTCTAAACTTTCTTTAGTGTTCTTCATTGTAAATATCCCTTCACTTTTGGACATTTATTCAACATAAGCTAGAATAACATTTTGGCATTACTTTCTTACCTTCCATGCAATCTTGTTGCCTTTTGTGTCATGTTCCAATGCAATTGGAAAATCTCCTCTTTCATAAAACTTGCTGAATGATGTTTTAAGTTGGGGCCTTGGTTTGAAAGCACCTGCCTTTGGTGGACATTCAACCTTGAATAAAAAACATATACAAGACATGAAAACTTAACGACAAAAGTATCTGGAAAAGCCATAATATAAGCCTTTCTTTCACTTAACTTCACTCTCTCTAAATCATTCCTTAATAGTTAACTGTAGGGTAAATAATACTGTTGTTACTATTAGGATCAAAACATTAAATTTGATACTTCTGGGTTTTTTTATTTCTTACCAACACTTTTAATATAACCTGACTTCCTGAAAAATTAACATACATTTCATGTAAAATAATAATGATCCAAATGTGACGCTTATTAATGGTGAATCTAGAAAAACAGGGTTAGTATTGTAACAGTTTTTTACACAAAAGTGGCATTGTCTGGTTCATGTACAATTTAAGCTTAGTAAGTATCATGTTGAAATAACAGTGAGATGCCAGACACAATTTATATAGACATAAGTTCCTAATTTACTAAGCTTACCAAATATTTATATATTGGTATAATTACTACTAACCGCATAATTATTCATATGTGTGTGCATTATCTTTTGAAATATATCATTTCAAAGCTAAGTTACAAAGATGGGTTCCTGAATCAAATTATCACTATACTAGCAACTTTTAAAAATTACACATGAAAAGGATTCATCATTTGCAAAAATACCAACAAAACAAACCAACAGTACATATACAAGATACAAAATAAAATAAAATAGGCTAAGCATCACAAGGTAATAAAAAATAGCTGTTGTTGTTGAATACAACTTCAAATCTGCTTATTTCCGAACCGCTGTAGTCACTGAAAACTAAGAATTATAAACGGATCCATTCACAACCTAGTGTGTGTTTAACAAGCATACATAGTAACAAGCCAACTAACTGTTGCACTCTCTCATTACATCTTCGACTTAGTGACAATGTTACTGTGTAAGCTTAAGTTACAGCTATTGCTTCACAACAACCCTGTAAACAAAACTGCTTGAGTAATTATGACCACACAAATAACATACTTTTGTTTGCTTTTAATTGTGGTAACTTTTTGACATACGTTCAATAGGAATAACAAAGTTTTAACAATAAACATAACATTAACATAAAAATTATCTACCTTTGCATTTTTCTGATATGACTGAATCGTGAAACCCTGTGTCGGTTCTGGAGCGGGCCTTAATTTCTGGCACCCAAAGTCCTTCTTCTCCATTTGTTGTACGCAGGTCTTTGACATTTTGTAGATTTTTATTTCCGACTGCCTCCTTAGTGAATGTTACCACTATAATCAAGTGATGTTATCTATGTCTATGCTCAAAAATACAACATAGATCCTTCGAACAAATCTGTTTGTGTAGTCAAGCAACCAAAGAGGAAATGCCCGGATGATCACATTAAACGACTACGTTGCTATGAGAGACACTTCCGGTTGTTTGTCCCATGATGCAATATTAAATATGGCGTATTTCCGGGAGTAGATGCACATGAATTCCCAGCATTATGGCCCTGTCAACGATATTTTGTGCAAGTTTGCGCAGAGCGGTGAACCGTTCATATTACCAGACATTTATTTCGAGTGTGGTTTCAACACAGAACATTGTTCCTTCACACAACGCAGGTTAAATGTCTTTTTTTGTTGTTTTATAAGGTTAACCATCTTCCTGGTGCTAGAAACGCTTGAAATTCACCTTTACATTAATAAGCGCTATAATCACTTGGATCAACGAAGGTCATACTGTTTCGTGTTTAGACGAATAGTCACGCTGCGACTTTTAAAACGGCCGGATTCCAATGAAAATTGAATGTTCTAATATTTAAAGATTGCTAGCCAAAATTGCAATTCCCAACACAGTCTACACCCTCCTACCTCTGACCATACTAATAAACAAATCGTTGCTCTATTAGTTAAATATCCTATTGTCACTAGTTTCAACGCCCTTAAGCCATTTATATATTTTCTTGCGAAGTGAACTGTAGTGACTTCAAATCTAACTGTCATAATCATGTCAAGTAAGAGCCCTTATTTTTCAAGTAGAATCACTTTGACTGCTTGTATGTAACGTTTTTGGTCATGATACCATTTGTTTGCAAATAGCAGCAACGTGTCGAGCCTGCCATTACATTTTGACAGAAACTAGAAACAATGCCATTGATTGGCTAGTTCTCATTTGTAATAATTTAACACTTGGGAAGAAGTAACGTGGTGTACATTTAGTCTTAGTTGTTTCACATATGGAATAGCAATATATAAATGTTGGAAAACAAAAGAAAAAGCCATGTAATTCATATTTTTACATTTAACAAATAAATGTTCAGCATTCATTCATATAAAATCATATCAAGAATGCAATGTGGTCCCTTTACAACACTCCCCTTCTGATTACTTTCACTGCAGTACATAAGGCCAAATGGATCCAATGTTTACATGTATCTCATGCAACCCATTTAACAAACACCAGAGACGCACTCAAGCATACAGCCTCTATTGTAGTAAATAACCCACAAACACAACAAAATTCAGTTTTAATTTCTTCATCTTCCTAAATGACTGTTTCAACTGGCACTGAAAGGATCAGCAGTTTCTTAGTTTTTGGTTTGGAAACTTGTTCTGAAATACCTGGCAGTGTGCTCTCCAGTACTTGACTTTCCCACTTTTGGCTTGGCTGATCATAATGTCATTGCTTCTTATTTAACTTTTGTCTCACTTATGATTCAGGTAGGCCAAACTCTTGGGCAACGGACTTGATTTGCATTCCCATAGTTTCTAATAAGTTTTATGACTGCTCACATATGAGTTGGGAAGTCTACTTCTTAAGTGCCTGAAAATATAAAAAATAACCAAATGGGAGAAGAAAACCAAGATACCATTTTTAACATGCAATGTCTAACTTTATTCGGTACTTCAAAAGATGACTATATATGTTTCAATTATAACTACAAAATCAAGATAATTAACATGTACATCTTACAAGACCATTGTTTCTCAATAGAGTGCACACAATTTGAGCACAAGACTTTCATGTGACATGACAACATGAAATGGGCTTTCACTTGGTATGCGGTTCATATTAAATATCATTGATACCAACATGCAAACTTTCACTTATTATAGAAATAAGAAAAATCAGGTGAAATAATGTGAGTTAATTTAATTTGAGATATCCTTACCTTGGAGTCTTGGATTTGCCACATTGTTCTGCCTGAGCTGTCAAAATACGAATTTGTCAACAAATGTCGCGAGAAGTTACGTCAGAGGAAATACGTAATGGAGTTTGACATGAAAATAAAAATGGCGTCAGAATAGGTGTGCGTCAAATGAGGTTACTGGACAATATATTTGTCAACAATTGCCGCTCCCCCGAAAAACAACAACAACAAAATACTGACAACTATGATGTTGTGAGTCCAGAATGGCGCAGCTGTCATAGTCCTATAAAATTTATAATAAATAAGACCTAGCATATCATGTAGTACCTTTAACATTCATAGAACGCCTTACTTATACCCAAACATTTATCAAAACCCTGTAACTGTTGTTGAAAATCAGCTAACTGCCTCAAGACACAAATTGCTGTACCTGTTTTGCATAATATATATTTATTAATAGTGTTGGTAGGTGTTTGTTGTGTGATTCCAGAATGCTAAGAACCAGAATCCATTCATTGCATAGGTCTTTGAATAAATAAGAATTCTACTATCTGATTTTAGCAGTTGCTTGGACATATGCATCACAGGTATAAAAAACAAGTTGCTTACCCAATTTCATAAGTTGAACCTGCTTAAGAATGATAAAAATGTTTATAAACTTGGTTTCCTCTTTTACAGGCTGTAATTCAGATGTGTCTATTATACCATGTCGAACGTACAGGAAAAAGATCAGCGTTGGTCACCTGAAACCGCTAAGCTTCGACCATTCAGGTACTATTGCTTATTCTTAATTGTGCTATATAGATGTTAAGTTATTTAGTGACAGTTATCACATCTGTTTCTTTTCTATTCAGACACCCCTTACCAAGAGATTTACGTTACTAGCTTAAAACTGCTAAGCCCCTCACCTCACCTGCCTCAACGCATGGATTTGAGTCACAGTCTGGAAGAAAACTTTTATGTGTTTCGGTCATGAAGCTGATGCGTCAATTCTACTAAGATATTCATCTGTTTTTGTGTTTGTTATGCAAATTATAGGACTATTATGATAGCATTGTGTAGATATCATGTAAATTTATATAATGAAACTAATCAAATTTTTTCTTATTCAGGGGACCTGGTCCAACAGGATGAACTTGAGCCATCAGAACTTCTCTTCAAGTACAGGGCCATCCCAGAACTCGACAAGTATGTTTACATATTATAGAACAGTTACCATGATGTATCTGGTGTAGCAAAACTCTTAATCTGCTTAATCTTAATTAATTATTCTTAATATATGGTGTCAAACCTCAAGGTCAAGTCTCCTCTGCTTAACTTGCACTGGAAGCTAGGGGCTTGAAGAGGCCATAACTGTTCTACCCTCACTGTGACTGAGCTGGAATAGGCATGTTAAATATGCTACTTTGTATATCAACTCATCACTAGCCTAGCAATTGTCGACTGCAGAGGTTGTGGTAGACCAAGAAGACATGGACAGATAGTGATAGGAGTGACCTGAAAGTGTGCAATCTGTCTAACACTGATGGCTGAACAGAGTTGCAGAGAGCGGATGTAAGACTCTAAGCCACCTGCTGCCTAACCCAGAAACTGGGTTAATGCAGCAGCAAACTAAAAATGAAGATTCAAATCAGCCAGGTGCCAGTGGGAGTTTACTGACCTGGTCACCAGGATCAGCAGCTTTTGCTACTGTGTTCGTAGTAATAAGTAAGATTTGTATCTAACAGTAAAAGAGCTTTTTGGACAGAAATTGTTTACTTTGAACTGTAAAACCTAATGTTGACATGTTATAGCCTTCTGTTTCTTAGTTTTTGTTACCTGTTAATGGTGGCACTGTATGTAATGACTAAAGCTGGTGAAAAAAAGATTGAAAATATGTTTTGAAGGTTCCGTAAAAAGTGATCAGTTGATGTTTTAGATATACACTGTTTAACCATTAAAGTAATAAGAAAATTCCTCTTCGTTGAAGACAAGAACACATCTAAGGTCAGAAATAATTCCATTTAACTCACATAGACAAATATGCTTTCAGCCTTTTATAACATGTATTTGAGATAGGCATACTTTCGGATACCAACTTTAATTGTTTACCATAGACTGTAATCATTCAATCATTTGCAATGATGTATTTGTATTTTGGGTTTTACGGCACACCGACACTTGATAGGCCATTTGCAATGATGATTAGGCTTCATATGGCCTTGTACAGAATTATTAGTGGATAAAATGTTATTTTTAAAATTAATGTACAAAATTAATGTGTAAATTCAGTCACAAATAGATCTGATCATCTAAAATGGGAATTTGATATTTGTTGATTTCATTGAATTCAAATCCTAATGTAATGATTTCTTTTTAAGTATGTTATAACTTTGTACATGGATGCATAATATATCAAATTGCTTTTTGAGTTCATATTTAATTGTATTGATATCCATATAAATGTAATCATCTTGAACCAAGTCAAATAATGCAAAATGCATTTATGTTTCTATTTCAGTTTACCAGAATCAATCAAGAAACTGTTCACTGTGGAGTTTGCTACATCAGTAAGTAGAAAGATATAAGTGTAGCAATAAACAACAGCTGCATTTATATTTCTCTTGTTTATTAAGTGTATCAACTAACTAACTATGTTTGTGGGGGATCAGTAGTCTAGTGGGTAGAGTCAACAACTCCTCTGATCGCTTTGGCCCGAAATCCACTCGCGATGAAAAATACATGTGAAGAGGTCTTCCAGCTGACCTGTGGTGTGCCAATGTTTCTATCCAAACATACTTCTGGGGTCTGCCTCCACCAATGGACATTACTATAATGACAATAATTTTGTTGCTTCGATATATATCTAAAACCCAAGATAAAAATACATTTCCACTTAAAAAGACATGTTCATTATATGGTGCTGACTTTAATGTGTGCATGACACTTTTACTACCAATCAAAGAGAAACTGGTGGTACTGGCAGTCTGGCACACATCCTGTTTATGTACTCATCTTATTTATGAACTATGAACTAAATGAAGTTACAAAAAAGAGTTTGATCCCAATTCCTTGTAGAGGGCCCTTTAACCCTGTCTCTGCCAGGCATTAAATTTCCAAAATGTACCTTATTGCCAGGAACCATCACTCTCCGAGCATTCGAGTAAACCATCCAGTGAATCATTATCTAATGTACAAAGAATGTCTTCTGTTGAGTGTATTTTACGTTTTCTGGACAAATTTTTATTGTGTTTTTTTATCTCTACTCAAATCAACTCGACTCACCTCAACTCAACTTTATTGAATTACCACTTGCGACATTGCCGTCTGCCATTTTGAAGAAAACAAAATGTGCACATGGAAAATACCACCACCCTCCCTTCGAAATTTCAACATAGAACACATATCAGTGATGTATTTTCTTATTTTAACCATGTATCTGCATAATGAAATATCATTGGTTGAATATATACAAAATGTGTGATGTCAATCTAGTTATGGGTTATTCAACATATTCGGTAATTCCCAAAACGGATCTTGAGGGCAGTATACATAACATTTTGTGCAGACAGGCCAACCCGTCTTGATGGCGGTGAAAAGGTTAAACGATTGACCAGGCCATGTTCAAAAAGCTGCAGACCATTTTAGCACATGTTTTTGAAGGGAGATAACTCTGGTGACATTGTATGCCTGTAGTCTGTCTGCCTATATTGCATATAAGTTGTGATTGAAATAGTGAGAATCAAGTATCTCAAGTCTATATTATTTCAATTTGTTTTAATGAAATAGGTGATTATAACAGGCAGATATAAAGACCATTTAATTTTTTATTGTAATGAAACAGTTGATAATGAAAGCTCAATATGCAAGTAGTTATGTTGAAGATGGATTGTATCATTCATTCAGGACAGACTTGTCTTTTAGATTGAGTAACTGTACTTTAAAACTTTTTTTCAAAAATTAAATTGTGTTCATTTAAATATTTATTTTCATAAATTAAAGTAAAATTTGTTGCTTAAAACTTGTCTTTTATTGACTGTTTTTCAGAGAGAGATCAAGGAACATAGGAATATGTTGGTCCAAGATAAAATAGCTCAACTGGTTGGTCCAGGACATTCTTACGAAAAAGAAGGTTTGCCTTTTTTAGCAGTAATGATGTTGTTTCTAAGCTAATAATTGATCATAATGGAAATAATTTCATATCTCTGAGCCATTATTTTTTTACCTTTTTGTAAATTTTGGGACCTGTTGGCTGCCTAAAAAGAAATCTCAAGAAGAGGAAGAACAGAAAAGTGCTTTAACAGACAGATGAATGAATATCAGTATACCATATGTGTGTCGCAGGTTCTGACGCCTGTTAAATATTAACATATATCATGAACTGTTCAGTTCAATCAGAAGTATGGTTTTAAGGGTGAAAGATTGGACTGATAAACTAAGGAAATTTGGAGTTAGAGAAAAACTGCAAATATGTAGTAGAGCGCAGGATCAGGAGGTTGTGGGTTCAAACCTCAGCCGATCAAACCAAAGACTTTTAAGTTGGTAGTAGTGGCTTCCCATCTAACTCTCGGGGCTAAGGGAACACCACTTCTGACTCGTCGGTGTCAGTATAATGGACCGGCCTGGTTCAGTCCCTGGGCACCTCATAAGTGCCCCTGTGCTATAATGATAGAAATGTCACTGCACAGTGTCGGCAAAATGCCTGCAAATCTCATCCCATCCCTCTGAGTCATGAAATTACTTCCATTATACTTGTTTTTAGTTTAATTGTTGTATAGCCAATATGCTTATGACATATTGATAGTCAGTCTTTACTTGTATAACTTACAAAAGTGATTTAAAACAGTTTTAAAATTGTCCAGAATCAATTTGGATGTGAGGATTTTTTGCCGAGATATTTGAAACAGTTGTTTTGTTTAACACAATCTTCAAAACTCATACTACCTACCTGAGAAATATAGAAATATGTAGAGGGTCATATATTTTTTTCATTCTTTATGAAATGCAAGTTAGTCCTAAATTGGGCACTCATGGTCAGCAGTTAAAAGTTTTAAAATATCTCACTTACATACAATGAGGTGTTTCAGGTGATACCAATGATACTAGCAGACATTAACCCCCTGCCTATCTACTCAAATGAAAATCAAAGTTTCCACTGAAAATAAGTAGGCTAAAAAATGATATAGAAAATAGAATAAATGGGGAGTCAAGGGAAACTCATAAAGAGGCAAAGCTTAAGTCTCTTATACCATTAATAAAAGGAATTTTTTCAAAACTTTACTCATTCGCCTTTTCAAGCTTTTTCAAACTTTTTTACCTGAAGTTCTATCCTTCTACTGTGTACATTGTCAAAAAAATAGAACCACAATCCTACTTTGCTCCAATTGCAGTTTCTTACTTGACAGTGAAGATACGGAACATGATCCCACATGTTGTCGGGGACAGGCGGGTAAGTTTTCTCCCGCCACAAGTATTGTGTATTCTTTATCAACTTCTGTTTGGTTGCTGCACAGTTGTGTTTTGAAGGTTTAAATATCACTATAAATATTAATGTCATATATGTTACTTTGTCTATGTAAAATGTTGTCCATATATATGCATGTATATCAACTGACAGAATTAATGATATCAGTTAGTTTGCTTCCTATTTCATCAAGTTAAAAAAATTCTTGCTTACAAATGTGTATCAACTTGTTGCAGTAATTTGTTAACTGTCTGGAGGCTTGATGCAGACCCTAGATGAAATGTAGTCACCAAGATTCCATTTATCTTTCATAAAAGTTTTGGTTTTGGTTTTGAAATACATTGCGGTGACCATTTATGATCATTATAGCAACGTCCAGCTTTTTAGTGGAGGAAGATCCTAGACACCTGTCTGGGTAGAACCACCGGCGAACCGCAAGTCAGCTGGAAGACATCAAGTCATTCGCCAAGAATGGGACTCAAACCCTCACGACGAGAGTGGATAAGCAGTCAAAGGAGTTACAAATTGGCGACTCTACCACTACGCCACGGGCGTCCCTTTTTCTTAAAAGAGACAATTAGTTAACAATGGCCTTGTACTGGAGTAACTTGTGTATAAAATAAGATTAAAAACAAGATTACTTATACAGTATAATTCCACCAAAAGACTGATGGCAAACACGTCTCTATTAAGGCCAACTTTCAAACTATTTGGCTTTTTTGTTCAATTAGAAACCTGATCACAATTACGGGCAAGCCGCTAACCCAGCATAACCACCAGTTCTACTAGTTCTGTTCATCAGGCTTACTCTTGCTTCTTTATTTTTACAAAAAACATTCCACTGTCCTTTATTGATTATTAGAAGTAATTTTTAGTGAGTCAGTGATTTACATGAGGTAAAATATTTTCATAACATAAATGACATAACATGTTAAAAACATTTTGAAAAGAAGTGTTTTTGTATACATAAACAGTGTCATTTTTACACGCTTATCCAAACTCGGTATTAAGACCAGCTTACTATTACGACCAATTTGATTCAGAACGGAATGTGTCTTTATAGAGTGATTGTACTGTATATTGTTAAATTGCACATTTTTCTCTTAAACCTTAACTGTAGACAAATTGTTAAAATTGGGCTTATGTTTTTATTAAATCCTAGTAATGTGGAAAATTTTATGAAGAGTAACATTTTGGTGTAAATTGTAAAAAAATTTTTTATAAAATCCTTATAGCTCTAGACACTGAAATGGTTTTCTTTACCTCCAGAACAAACTACAAAAGAGCTACCTCCTAGAAAGAATTGCTAAACGTCGCAAGATCCTGGAATATTTACGTCAGGTTGACTACGATCGATTCATGTGGCTGATGAAGGAATTAAAAATAACCTACACTCCAAGAGATCCATACGAGTATCATAAACTGTCCAAACGAGCCCAGGGAATCAAGGTTGTTCGTGACGAAATGATCGAGTTAAAACGTAAAAAAATCAGAGAGGTGGAGCAGCTGTTAGAAGAAGAAAAGACAAAGTTCTTTGAGTACAAGCAGCAAGTGCTGAGTGGTATAGAAGAAGACATTAAGAAGTATAATTTAGATAAAGAAGCAGTAATCAGACGATATCAAGAAAGTTTAAAAGAGAGAGAGACAGAGAGAAAGAAAAGTATGGTAAAGAAAAGTAGGATTAATTTAAAGTATGAGGAATATAACAGAAGCAAAAAGGAGAAGAAACTGAAAGAAATGCAAGTTGTTTGATAGCCTAGTTTTGTAGTGGTTTGTTAGAATATTTTTTGAGATTGCAAAGTATTACTTGCGTTTGTGCATTGAATGTTTAAAATGTGATGTAATGTTTGTTGAATTTGTAAAAATATCCACTTTTAATAAAGAGGAGTTTTACACCTAATATTGTATGAGAGAGAAAAATGAGTGTTACCAGAAGACCTGTTAAATGCCATAAACTGTGTTCTCTTTTATCATCCAGACAACATTAAATGTTCAAATATAGGTACCTTAAAGTATATTTGTTTAGTTGTTTTTTTTTAACATACAAGCCCAAAATGTGCAATGCTGCATCTAATTTAACCATGTCATATATCTTATTTTATGGGAGACGCTAGTGGACAGTCTCCCCAGAATTATCCGTAATTGCAAGTAGGTCCTTTCATTTGAATTACTCGTTTTTTATGATTGTACTCTTTGCAGTGTATGTTGAATTTTATGCCTTTCTTGGGATAGCCAGGTTGACCATCATCAACAAACACCACCATTTTCTAGTTGAAATAACATGTATTTGTAATTTTTTTATTGGATATAATGATTAAATTCATGCAAAAGAAAGAAATTTCAGCGTTTGTGATTGCACCATCTGCAATAGAAAAGGCGATAAAGTCCAAGAATTCCAACTAAAATGACCTACTTACTATTTGTACTACCTCGCATATTATCTAACAAGGGAGACAATTTTCATTTCACTAATGCACCCCATTAGATCATAAGCTTAAAAAGAAGAATATTTTTAGAAAGTACCATCACATTATTTTTTTTCAGGGCACTTTAGATCTTTTTTTACATGTTTTTCTTAAAAAAGCACCAAATATAATAAAAACGATTTTTGAAGGTTATGCTACATTCTCTAAAATAGAGCATTACTTTAGCTATTTAAAATGCAAGAAACTTATACTTGCAGTTTATATTTGGAAAAAGCATTTCATATGATAAAAAAGGAGTCCACCATAGTATGATTAACTTAAGACAGCTAAACTTGAATTGATCAGGCTAATAGTGCAGAAATAAATCGGTCCGCACTCGCTGTTATCTGTCAGATCAAGGTTTGCATTTTTGCTTGTAGCCTGTGCATGACTTGTAATCACTATAATATATGTTGTACTCCAATATTGAAAAAGCATAACAACCAAAGAGCAGTTTTTTCATAATTTATTCATTTTAACAGGTGTAAAGACTAGCTGTGTATTTTAAGATTGGCAAGAGAAGGTGCTAAAGAACATTTCAAAGAGATAAAACAGAGGTATTAAATATTCAGTTTGACATGTTAGTGAATATATTTCCCAAGCAAAATTAATAGGAAAACTAAAAAGCCATCCACTGCTATGTAACTTATAAAAACAATATCGAATTGGTTGATTGCCCTAGTGAATTTAACATTTCCAAATTACAATATCTCTGTAAATCAATCACATAATTCTAACATAAACAAGGTCAGTGTAAAATGATATTCCTTTAAACACAGTTGAAATTCACACCGTTTAATGCATGTGTCAAACATCTTCAGCCACAAGATGGGCTTTGTCATGTTACATATATGTTGCATGCTTCCTTTAGTGATATCTACATATAGTTGGTGCTAAAAATATGCAATTTCTGATAAAATATTTGTAAATGACAAAGATTCATGATTAAAATTTTACCTAAATCAAAGAAGATATCACCGGACGACTTTGTCAAGTTGAAAGGTTGACAGCCAATTGTCATTATTAGAACATAATATCCTTACATTTTTTAAACTATTTGCTTGATAGTTCTTGTATACTTAATCTAGCGCACTACTGATAAGCCCCGCCTACTGACTGCCCTTTAAACTTACATAAATATGTATAAGTAATAAACAGGCCTGTAACCACACACATTCCACTATATAGATCGACCTATATAGCAATGTTTGTGACGTCACAGGATCGTCACCATGGCAATCGTGACGTAGACCCTAGGTACATATCCGTACCTGTGTCTGGTAGGACTGTACGCCCAGTACCAGTGTTTGTTCTCCTGACCGTCCAGACCAATATGCAGGATCTCCCCACGCTTAACAGACATTCCTGTCTCTGTGTCGGACTTATAGTCATACATCACTACAAACTCTGTGATGCCATGAACATCAGTGAAATCAATTTTTGGCAATTCTTCAGTCTGGTTATCCACATTATCGGTATCATTATGAACCCTGTTTTCACCTGCTGATGTACCGATTTGCACATTGTGTTCTGTTTGGTTGTCAGCTTTGTGATTATTTTCAGAGTCGGATGTCTCCTTATTTCTGTTGCCAGAATTAGTTGCAACACCACCCTTTGCCATGCCTAAAAATAGGTCATTGTCAATCACATAATTCTGAATGTAGTTACTACATTTTTCTATTGCTTCGTTTAATTCCTGGGCATTTTGTTCCACTTTTGCCGATTTGTTTGGACATCTTATGTCATTTGCGATGTCGGTGCTTTTGTTTTGAAGAAGCAAATCTAAACGTCGGCTTATTTCACCCTGTCTTTCTATTTCATCTGATTTTTTAGTCTGAAGTGTAACATTTTCACCATGGAAAACTTTCTGATTTGAATTTGCTTGCATCTTTTCTTCGTGTCTTGATGTTACGTGTTTAGCACTTATTTCACTGCTCAGTGTTTTGCAAACCTGTCCATGTTCATGTCTGTGTCGTGTACTTTGTGATTTTCTGTGATTGTGATGGTGATATTCGTTCTCTTTTCCACACGTTTTATTATTTAAACTCTTACTCTGTACAACTGGTTGTCTCTTGTTTTGTACATTAGGTTCAGATTTCACAATTTTGTGATCTTTATTAGAATTATACCCTGTATTGTCAGGCCTTTTCTGTCTTTCAGATAACAACTTTTCTGATGACTCGAGCGCATCATCAGTTGACTTCAGCAACTCAATCATAGATACTTCGTCAACATAGATTTTCTCGTCGTCAGATAGTTCGCTGCGATCTTCATACATTTCGCTATAATCTTCATACATTTCGTCACTGTCATCAACATCATCATCATCATCATCATCTGAGCGCCTTGAACCTACACTACTAGTACTATGGCCATTATAGTGTTTTGTATTGTTCTCTTTTGGTTCCGATGATTTAGTTTTTCTCGGATATCCAAATGACCAGTCGAGGTTCTTTACCTCTTTATTTTGATCAAATCTATTATGCCCACCTTTGTCACTTTGTTTAACTATTTCACTTTTGTCTTCTAATGATGCATGTGTCGGTTTTCTAGATGAAGTATCATCTGTCTCGTCAGAAGAAATGTTTTTATCAGGACTTGTAGTTCGTACCAAATTTGCTGCTGTGTTATTCTCTATCTTTGTTGAGGGTAACGTATTCATTATTTGTCTAATACTCAGTAAATCTCTCCCAGAAGCTCGATGCTTAGAACTCCTTCCAGAACTTTTCTTTTTGGACGAGGATCTAGATTGCGACCGCTGTTCAGCTTTTCTGAGCTTCATAATTTCCGATACATTGATTACCTCGTCATCCGGATTTGGCTTCAGGGCTGGATTCGGTTCATCGAAGAAATACTCGTCATAATAGGCCTGTCTTTCTTTCTCGTACTTGTAGGTTTGGTACGGCGGGGTTGACTGCGGCCTGAAAACCGAGTCTATTGTAGTGACGAATTCGTCAAGATCATCCTCTAGATCCAGGTCGTCTAGTGCGTCATATGCTGCATTAGATCGGAAACTGTCTGTTATGCTTTGCTGCATGACCGCACTGCGCGGGCTTTGCTGTGTCTCCGAGACTCGACTTCTTCTTCTACCAGATGGGGGATATTGACCGGAATTGTTTGAACGTTTTGATAAACCAAGTCTAGACCTAGGTGAAACCAAGTTTGATTCGGATGTCATTTTGAAAAGGGTTCCCTTTTGAAGCGATTGCAATCTATTATTTTTGTCTGACGTGTCGCCTTTGGGAGGTAGGTTGGCTTGTACGCCACCTATGCTGTGAGATTTCTGAACAGGAAAGTTCAGAATGTTGGACGGTATGTGTACTGATTTGATGTTTTCGTAGCTGGGATATCGTCTTGGCGGGATGTGGCTGTGTTTGGTCTCGTTAGAAGTAGTATCTGAGTCGTTTTGTGGTGTACGCATGGGCTCTACGGCGTGGTCCAGCTCATCCAATGCATCATCTGTAGGAGAGATTTAAAAAAAAAAAAGTGTTTATTGTTGCAGAAAGTCGATCTAAAAACAACAACAACAGAACGTGATTTGTTTTTGTTTATATACATCGTATCGACACAGATATGACGTTAGAGACGATCTGTTCTTTTTAGATGAGAGAGACCCCACATTTCTGTTGAAACACCGGAAGCCGCCCGTCGCAAGTCAACTAGAAGTCATCCCAAAATAAAAGTTCTGTAAAATGAGAACCGTTTTTACATACACTAACAATGACTAAGATATAGTTATTCCTGTTAAACACTGTAATAGGTGCAAATCCAGCAAGAATTATATGGCACTAAACGCTGGCTAAAAAAGAGAGCTTTAACTTTTCTTGTGTCCGACTTTAATTCATATTTAACTGATAAACATCGGACGAAACCCGTCAAAAACTTAACAGGTGACGTTGAAAGCTGTATTTATTGCAACATTTTGCCAGCCGCAATGTCAAAACAAACCTGAATGCACAACAACTCTGGCGCAGTCTGTGGACGTTGGGCTCCATGCACTAGGCCCATTGTTGGAATATTACAAGAACCAAGTTTTTTTGTTTTATTTTATTGTTGCTTCGTTACATTTTGTCGTCTTTCTTCCTTTTTCACTAGCTGGCATATTTATGACACTTATACGTATCAATAAATGAGTTTATATTGTGTGTTTTTTAAACCATAAACCATTTAGAACTTAAACGAGATGGTAGAACGATGCGTTTGCCAGCATTATTATTTGCCCCGCTGTGCTCTGTGAGACTTTTTCCAGAGAAAAGAACCGAAGTTTGCGCATCGCCAGTGTAGTTTGCAACAATAAGGAGTCGCTTTGAATTATAAAAAAGTAGCAGGCTTTAATATGAATTCGCAGCTGTTTGGTGAGGTCTTGTTTAAAAAGAATCGGAACACCCCGGATAATTCACGAATCATATCTCGGATGTATGTAGGTATTCGGATCACCTCGGCCTTATTCAAATTGGAACTGCTTTTGTGACAGACGTCAAAACAAAGATGGCAGCTCGGATGACAGCTCATAGACTACGATGCCTATAAAACTTCAATTTGTGGTGGCTTTAAATTTAGATCATCGAATCTCAATTTACCCAGCGCAGCAGACAAGCAGCTGTCAAAACGATGGCATTGTTTGTTTTGTGCGAACTATATTTTAGGCATATTCTTCTTCCGACTTCCGGCGAACAAACCGGTCGTGATTTCAGTAAGTATCATTGCACCAGATAAATCCGAGGGATGACTAGTTTAAGAAACCAAGTATGCCGAATATGAACAATGCAGTATGTTTCTGAAATACATCACAGTGATACAATTTTTGGCCTTTATAGCGATGACCCAAAATTAATTTTGTGGCGAAAGACCCCAGACCAGTACCTGGGTAAAACCACCACCACACCGCACGTCAGCTGGAAAACCTTCCCTCATTAAGTCTTAGCCCCGACCAGCACTTTAATCCGCGTGGTGAGAAACTGAGGCGTCAAAGGTAAAACAAGTCGGCGACATGCTCCCGCGCCCCGCATTGTCTATAACTGCGGTATATATAGCAAAATACAGCGAAACATTGAAGAGAATTCCTGCCTGAGTGTGGTGTGCGCACTCATTTCCCTGCTTTAGAAATCTAGCTGCCGTATGAACGACTAACATTGGTATAGGGCTGATGTATATATTTCCTGATGTAAACAATAAGGACACAAGATATAGGTTTGATTCGTGTAACTCAGATTGATAAACTAGCTGTAAATAGTGTCATGTTTGATCTCATCTAATATCTAGGTTCGGATGAGTGATATATTTCACTTTCTACGTCATAATACATGCTAAAGTTAACACTTTTTATCACTTCTTATGCGTTTGGTTGTTCTGTTTGTTCGTATTTTTATGCTCGAAGGGTCAATTTTTGTGATCAATCAAACAACTCCGCTTTATGGGTGTGTTTTTGGGTGGTGGCTGTTGTTGTTATTGCTTAAAACTGTCCTTACTCCTCTGAGGTCTATATTTTAGTTTTTCGATAGCGATAAGGTTAATAATTTATGACATACCTGTTGAGAAAAATGCGAGACCTCAGCTTATTTCATCGGAAACTAAGAAAAATATCAAGCAGATATAAATTTTCTGAAGGTAAAGATTATTTGTGTAAAATATTTTAGCATCGAAAGGTTCACTTTAAGGATAAAGCTCGATAGATCGAGACTTCTTCACGACAGCTTAGTAACTCCCACAAAGCAACTGGAATACTGTGAAAAGTTAATATAACTTGACAAATTGATGGATAAATTATTAATTCTTAGAAATAATCTGCATGCACTCTATAAAATTAACACATTTTTTAAGCATGGCACCGAAAGTAGGCAAATGGATGAGAAACATTTTTGTTTACATCAAAACACGCGTATTATTTAAGCATGACAGTGCATGCATACAGCACAATGTATACTTTCTCAGTTTTTCCCGTTTATCTTAGAAGAGTCAACAAATGTCTTCACAGTTTGTCCTGTTTGTTGAGCGGTGTCCGGCCTACGGGGACAAATGGTGGCTCGAATCAATCAGATGACATCAACAATCGATTTATCACCTGGCTGGCAGGCCACAGTTTGAGCCGAGTTCGTGCCTCGTAAATCCGAAATGGGATTAAGGTAATCAGGCCAACTTCAGTGGAGGCACTGTTACATTTCGTAGTATTGAGCTTATCGGACCAACTTCAGTGGCCGTACTGTTACATTTCGTAGTATCAAGCTTATCGGACCAACTTCAGTGGCCGCACTGTTACATTTCGTAGTATTGAGCTTATCGGACCAACTTCAGTGGCCGTACTGTTACATTTCGTAGTATCGAGCTTATCGGACCAACTTCAGTGGCCGCACTGTTACATTTCATAGTATCGAGCCTATCGGACCAACTTCAGTGGCCGCACTGTTACATTTCGTAGTATCGAGCTTATCGTACCTACTTTAGTGGCCGCACTGTTACATTTCGTAGTATCGAGCTTATCGGACCAACTTCAGTGGCCGTACTGTTACATTACGTTGTATCGAGCATATCAGGCCAACTTCAGTGGCCGCACTGTTACATTTCGTAGTATCGAGCATATCAGGCCAACTTCAGTGGCCGTACTGTTATATTACGTTGTATCGAGCTTATCGGACCAACTTCAGTGGCCGTACTGTTACATTACGTTGTATCGAGCATATCAGGCCAACTTCAGTGGCCGCACTGTTACATTTCGTAGTATCGAGCATATCAGGCCAACTTCAGTGGCCGTTCTGTTACATTTCGTAGTATTGAGCTTATCGGACCAACTTCAGTGGCCGTACAGTTACATTACGGTGTATCGAGCTTATCGGACCAACTTCAGTGGCCGCACTGTTACATTTCGTAGTATTGAGCTTATCGGACCAACTTCAGTGGCCGTTCTGTTACATTTCGTAGTATTGAGCTTATCGGAACAACTTCAGTGGCCGTACTGTTACATTTCGTAGTATTGAGCTTATCGGACCAACTTCAGTGGCCGTACTGTTACATTTCGTAGTATTGAGCTTATCGGACCAACTTCAGTGGCCGCACTGTTACATTTCGTAGTATTGAGCTTATCGGACCAACTTCAGTGGCCGTTCTGTTACATTTCGTAGTATTGAGCTTATCGGAACAACTTCAGTGGCCGTACTGTTACATTTCGTAGTATTGAGCTTATCGGACCAACTTCAGTGGCCGTACTGTTACATTTCGTAGTATTGAGCTTATCGGACCAACTTCAGTGGCCGTACTGTTACATTTCGTAGTATTGAGCTTATCGGACCAACTTCAGTGGCCGCACTGTTACATTACGTTGTATCGAGCTTATCGGACCAACTTCAGTGGCCGCACTGTTATATTACATAGTATCGAGAATATCAGGCCAACTTCAGTGGCCGCACTGTTACATTACATAGTATCGAGAATATCAGGCCAACTTCAGTGGCCGCACTGTTACATTACATAGTATCGAGAATATCAGGCCAACTTCAGTATCCGCACTGTTACATTACATAGTATCGAGCTAATGTTAACTTATTAAGCCTTGTTCAAGAATATGTCAGACGTTTGTTGATTTTTATATACATACACATATAGTCTACTTCCCGTAGTAAACATTTGATTTTAGTTCGTGTATGTATGTTCGATTATTATCATTATGGATCGGTAAAAATGGTTTAACTGACTTTATTTTAAACGTGTTGTTGTTTGGAGAGCTGTAACTGTTGTATAAACATCTAGAACAACACATTTCACAACAGATGTATATTCTTTAACGCACTAAATACAATAAATGAATATGACTTACAGTATTACTTCGACAGCTTCGACCAGCGCTTATCAGCTCAATTGAATTAAACAAAAGCATGACTAAACTTTGTTTTGGTCAGTTTTCTGCTATATTCTTTTCTTCTTTTTATGTTTTACAGACGAAGTAGTTCACGGTAAAAGTATAGCTTCAATTTTGCTAATGGCCCGACAACTCACGCAATTGTATAACTATTATTATAGCAATGTCAGTTTATTACATATACACGCGCTCTATAAGTTAACTATAAGTTTATTAAATTTACACGCGTCCTCTTTAATGAGCTATCAGTTTATTACATACACGTGTACACACTTTCTCTTTAATGAACTATCAGTTTATTACATATACACGCTTTCTCTTTAATGAACAAAAAGTTCATTACGTATACACGCTTTCTCTTAATTAACAATCAGCTTATTACATAAATACGTACATGCTTTCTCTTTTAGTGCCGTTTGTTAGACTAAGGCACTAAATTAAAAGCTTGAAATAACTGACCATGTCTCGTATTGGCCTCTGAAATTGATTGACCTTATATTTCCATAGCGTATTTTATCATTGCTTCTAAAACCAGGTTAATCTCCATCTACAGAATGATCGGCCACTAAAAGTAATCTTACTAAATCAAGTCTAGAAATAGCTAAGCGAACGGAATGTGCCGCCTTTAATCCGCAACGTAACACGATCACAGGATGTAAATAGAATAAATGTTAGATCTAATACACTTTTTTTGTTATTGATCATGTTCTTTGTTTTATAATAAATAATTTAAAATATTTTATTGTCATTTTTGAATGATACTTTATATTTTATTTCAGGAGAGACGTGCAACGCGTCGCTGGTTCTACCCGGACGTTTCCTCATATAGCTTGACATCGCCATTATGGGTCCAGAAAGTTTGTATGAGTGTGTTTTTGTTATTGTTGTTTTTGTGTGTTATTGTTGTTGTTTGTGTGTGTGTGTACGTTCGTGCGTGTGTGCGTGCGTGTGTGTGTGTGTGTTTTGCATTTGTCTTGTTTTATGCCGCTTTTCAGTTGTGTCTTTGAATCGCTTCGCAGATGTGTCTTTTGTATATTCTATATTTGTGTCCTTTCATGTGTTTGCAGTTGTTTCGTTTCACATTTTTTCACGGTTGTTGTCTTTTTGCATTCGTGTCGTCGTATATTTTTGCAGTGTCTCGTTGAATGTTTGTGCAGTTGTATTGGTGTATCTTTTTGAAGTTAATATTTGAATATATTTTTGTAATTGTTTAATGAAGTTTAATGTTTTTGAAGTAGTGTTATTGTGTATTTCTGCAATTGTGTCGTTTTTGCAATCTTTGTATATATATTTTATGCACCTGTATCGTTAGGTTTTGCAGTTGTATTTTTATACTTGTTATGGAGTATATATATTTATATATTTTGTTGAAGTTGTTTAGTTGCATGTCTATGCAGTAACCGGCATGTCTTTTAATGTTTTTGCAGGTATATGTTTAAATATTTTTACTGTTATATATCTATGCCGTTATGCCGTTGTACCTTTTCGCGATCAAGCATTATATTCTTGTTGAAATTGTGTCTTAGTATAATGTCTGTTCTTGTTTTCTTGTATTTTCTTTGCCGTTGTGGAATGTATCGTGATTGCATTTATGTCTTTTCACCATTTTTGCAGTTGTGTCTTTATATCTCCGCTATTATTCCGTTTGCAGTTTGTCTTGTTACCACGGGCAATCGTTTTTATTATACTAAGATCGTTGATTCTTTGTAGTTGTGCCTTTATATAGTATTTGCAATCATGGCTTTTTTTTGCTGTAGTTTTCATGTTTGTCTTCGTGTCTTGTTTGCATTTCTGTCTTGGTCTCTTTTTGTTGTTGTATCTGTTTGCAGCTGTATATTGGTATATTTGTACAGCTGTGTGTAAGTATTCGTCTGCTTTTTTGATTTTGTATCTTGGGCTACCAATACTGCTGGTAAAAGAAGAATTTGATTTGTTGTTTTTTTGCGTTTGTGTTACCTGTAAGTTCTCCGAGGTAGTAGCTAGGAATGTGCCCCTGTTCTCTGTCCAGGGTCTCGACCAGGAACCAGTCGTTCTGGCTTGAGTCAAGCACTAGCACGATGTCCCCCTTCCGGACAGACACTTCGTCCTCCGTACAACCTGCAACATACGGATTGACGTTCGTAAATTTACGGCGATCTCCGGACAACTACGGAATATAAACATTTACTGTCCTAACAAAATACACGAGTCGCTGGCTTATGACTCTTGTTAATGCATGTGAATTGTAAACGAAAAAACAACATTTGGAAATAAAATGATGATGAAACTTTTTACTCTGAATATTTTATTTATTAGAATGGGACAGACGTGGATCCCAACCTGTTGGGATTCTATGCATGCTTCTGCATTTTACAGGGTCTTGGCTGTTGTTGTCTCGGACTTTTCTAACAAATCAAATAATGGAAGATCATAAAAGAAACAGGACAAATGTAGTTATGCCCAAAATATTATGCCAATAATTATTTAGCTTTAAGGCGTGATTATGGATTGAACGCTATACACCATTGGAAAGCTCTTAAAATTCATATTTTTAGATTACAATATATTTTTTTTTAAATTGATAAATGCACAAAGAATTAATACACAAAAAAAAATAATAAAAGTATTGGCTTATCCTTAAATAGAATGAACTGTGTATCTTTTTGTTTGTATTTTTTTACCTTTTAAACTATCAAAATATTGTTTTGATATTAAGAATACTTTATCAAAGCTGTTTTATTTGATACAAAATTCAGTAAAATAGACTGAAAAATAAAATCACAGTGGTGAGTTTAATACAGCATATATTTGCCGATTTCGGCCTGCGTAAGGTTCTGCCTTCAAAAATGCCATAAACATCACATGGAAATTATATATAGCATATGGTTGTGCAAGTTGCAAAATTTGTCTAGCTCAGACTTAATAAAACCAGTTTTAAAATTGTTCTGGTTGTTTTTCTATTTGGCCATTGAGACAGCCTGTCAATTAATGCAGGTTTTGGGTTTATTGCATAACAAAGTATCTTGTAATATTAGCTGTACATCAATCTGCTTTTGCTGTGCAAAATGCGTGAACGTTTATCCATTGTCACGACGTGGTGGTACATAAAGTTATGTTAATTATCATAAATTCAAAACTGGAGATGCATTATGATACAGCAAAAGCATAAATAGAGGATCCGATATGAGTGTTCATTAGATACTGAAAAATTAAAAGAGTTGGATGAAATAATAAGAAACACGGCTCTGCTACAACTAGGTAAATATTTTCAGTATCTAATGAACACGAATAAAAGATTCTATTTATCACATAACCAAAACATCAGCTCTTTTTTGTTGTTTACAATGCATCATCATTTTATAGTATTAACCGTCGGCCTTGACATGTGTAATTCGGTTTTGAAGAATCCGCACAAAAATAGTTCCACTCTTTACTCGACCATTTTCAATAAAAAAATGGAACAGATTCGTTTATAACATGACTAAGTTGTTATTTTTTATTAATTAAAATGAAACCAACAAAATGCATAAAGCGGCGACTACAAAGTGATCAGGAAATTGCATATACACTACCCATACTTAACAACGTCACACTTCGATATCGCTGTAGTCTGTTACCAAAAGAATGCATGAGTGTTACCTCACGCTCGCGCGGTAGGTTATGTGATAATATGTTGTTATCTTACGGCAGTACTCTTGTTTTTCTCATAGTTTTTATCGTTCACTGTCAACGCAAATACAACCGCGTTTGGAGAATGCATCGAGGCACATTTTCAAGAGGTTCTTTCGGTTAATATATGTGTTACCACGAAAGTTTGCATAAATATCAAATGCAATTAACAAAACATTACCCCATTGGGGAGAAATTTGGAGACGATGTATGCATAAACTCGTGCTTCAATCTAAATTAAGATTTTTTAAACAATACCTCACATGTAAGACAGTACTCGTCGAGAAAAAAGTCACTCTAAATGTTCATTTTTTCCGAATTTATAAATAGATAGTTTGCACATCAGTGAAAATCCCTTTTCTTGGCAGCCATCTTTGATGGCAATTTCAGGGGAATTTCAGATGAATTGTATAGAAGCGTAAATTTTTGAAAGCGTAATATTTTTTAATTGATAAATGCACAAAGAATCAATACACAGAAATAAATAAAATTATTGGCTAATCCTTAAACAAAATGAACAGTGTAACTTTTTTGGTTGTATCCTTTTACCTTTTAAACTATCAAAATAAAGTTTTTATATTCAAAATACTTCATAAAAGCTGTTAAGTTGGATATAAGATCCAGTAAAATAGACTGAAAAAATAACACCACAGTGTTGAGTTTAATACAGCACATAGTTCCCCATTTCGGCCTGCATGACCTTCTGCCTTTAAAGATGGCTGCCTTAATATGTCTTATTAGTGCCTATGACATCACATGAAAACTGTCTATAGGCCTAACCACAATTGGGATTTTTGTTATAATTAGATAACCAAAGGTGCTTGCCTGGATGATGATTATATAACGTGCTCTCGAGTAAGTGGTTACGTGGTTGTCTTTGTTTTAAAATATCGAACTGTGCAGCATAGTTCAGATAGAATGTTTCTAACCAATAAATTACGCTTCAGGAAAAAGAAACTTCGAAAGAGAGTGAGAGAGAGAAAGGAAGAGAGAGAGAGACAGAGAGAGGGAGAGAGAGACAGAGAGAGAGAGAGAGAGGTTCAATTAAACTGTCGGATCACCACCTCTGCAAATAAGTGCATTCAAAAAGTGTTTTATCCTTATGTTAAATGATAAAAAAATTTGTTTCAAGCTTTATTTATTGCGGCTATTTTTAAAACTCCACGTATTTGTACACCGTTCGCGCATGCGTGAAAGCACGTCATGTGTTTTCGTCAATCATAAACGAATGCAATAGTGACAACATATTTAAAACAGATATTGCGGATAATATGTCTCTATGCGTAATGTGTATATTCTAAACAGCAGACGCGTCAATTTATTCCCGTTATTTTGCAAACATGACGAAGACCTTCTAATAAATACGGGTTTCTTCCATAATTTATTGTTACCTATTCTTAAAACTAGTCTTTCAACAAACTGTGATATAATTAGGCACGTACCAACCTAGGTAAATACACATAAATGGATGTACGTAGGAATACGTGGGAAGTTGAACCACAATGCTAATATAAACGTGTATAACACAATCCATAATAGGAACATCCTCTATACGTTTTGGAGCTTGTAGTTCGATTCTTTTGTCAGAAATTTTTGTTTATTTTTTATTTATCATTACTGATGCAGTAAATTAAACTTCGTTCCAAGTGTAGCATTGTAATCTATAAGCTTACTCATTAAGTAACACATAAGCAAATGATCTTCAGTGACTCTAAGCGTAAAAAGAAATATAATAGCGTGTCTTCAGTTAAATATTTGTTACATACTGGGAATTAGAATTACATATTTTTTGGTCAGATGTGTCTTTTTAATGTGTGAATAATTCACTTACTCTCATAGTTGTAGAGAACCATTCGGACGTCGTTGCTAAACACGTCATCAGCATCAGAAGCGTTCGTTAAGTCAGATTGGCGTCGATGCAATGAGTTCAAGTCCCCAGATTGGTTGCTTTTATTTTTGGCCAGCTTATTACCTATGGTATAACTGAGTTTGTTAAAGCTGTTTTTCATAAGTACAGAATCTCCACTTTCCACCACACTGCTTTTTATTCCCATGCTTACATCTGATTCTGAATCGTACGACCAATCACTTGACAAAAATGAATCTTCTAGATGTTCACTTCCGGTTTGACTTTTACTTCCGGTGGATGATTTTCTCTCGCCATTTTGCACCACAAAGTTGTTATGCTCAGCGCTACTTTCAGATTTAACTGTATCCACAATATGTGGCTGTGTTTGTTTTTGCGATTCATTCGTCCCCGTCCCTAGTTTGGCACAATGCGTGAAGGGAATGAAGCCCATCTTTTTGTCGTCTGCCACGACGTAGGCCCAGTCTCCTTCTCTGAAGAGTTCGTGCACTTTTTGACCTTGTTTGACGGAGAGCTCTTCGTTTTCCCGCGCGGAAAATGCGTGCAGCACGATCCGAAGTGTTTCCTGGTCCTTGTTAAGGTTGGCAAGCTCAAGTTTGGCCATAAAGTCATAACTCTGACGCTCTGGTACCCGGCCTATCATGCTGGCGTAACCTGCAGGCGATAATAATAAGTGGTCAGGTAGGCAATATAAACGAGTATAAATATATACTCGTACATAAATGATATATATATATATTCAACGTGTTTAGGAGAAACGGTCTAACTATTGGTACTTCGGTCTGTTTGGACCTATGATTATTAAAAGATGTCTGAACGTTTCGAACATCAAATTTCGAGGTTATATCTATGTCAAAAAATAAATCTCATACGTTTAAGTTTTTAAACGGGAAAACAGTCGATTAATGAATATCGCCACGTGTGCTATTCACCCCGCAACATTTCTTCGAATACAATGCAACGCGAACACTGTCAAATTGTGCGGAAGACGCTCGACAAATTAACAAGAGCTATATTTTAATCGTCTGGTGCTGCAATTTAACGTTATTTTACAATACGATTAACATCGCTGTATGAGAACTGTTAGGTTGAAAACATTGGTTCTATAAGTACTATGTACACATAGTGTCCGTAAAGTGTTACTCAAAATAATGATTGGTATAAATATTGGCCTGAATTTCTGTCCTAATTATTCTAAAGAAGATGAATTGGAATCCTTGGTTCTTATTGCTTCAATCGTTTTCTTTGTTTGACAAAATAAAAGTTTCAGTTTTAAGTCAATCACATCAGCTCATCTTCATTTAGTAGGATCTATAAACTTATTCCGAACGTTCGGATAAAAAATGATCCGAACATTCGAATGCTGCAATGAGGGAATTTTGCCATCCCCAATAAATAAACAACAAATATGATTTCATCGTTGGGTAGAATGTTAAATTATTGACGGTGTTATTTCATTTATTTACGAGTGCAGTCAAATTGCAAAACATTTATTCTGTTTATTTACTATATCTATGATGTCTTGGATGGGTAGACTGTTAAATTATTGACGGTGTGCCACATGATTGTTTTGTATGAGAACTGATAAGTTTGTGAAGCATGCACTTTATAAATGTTCAATAGCTATGTTTGGCCTCATTAAACAGATTAATGAACAGTATAGGAATTGTACTATAACCTGTTCATTGAAATATTTTTCAGAATCTGGCGTTGAAGAAAATGGGTGAACATGAGTGATCTTTATACTGTAAAAGTTGGTATCCGACACTGAACAATATCGTTTCTCTAAAACATCAAAATAATTTCTTGTCGCCTAAAAGATTCCTGCGGAATAGTGTTAATTAATGTCCAGTCTGTACATCTATGTCAAAAGAGAATAAAACCCCTAATATTGCCATAACAAATATATTTCCTTTCTAAGTAGCTAATTATCTTCACGCTAACCTGCAGTGCGCCAGTGGTTCTACCCAGATATAAGTCTGGGGTCTTCCTCCGCCAATAATAAGCTGGACGTCGACAATATGACCATAATTGTGTCGGTGCGATGTAATAAAACAAACAAACATTCACTACTTTTTTCGACTAGTCGAAACTTATACTGAAATATGTGTCGTTTATTTTAAATTAAACGGAGTGTGTTTAATTGTTTATTCTATAGTTAATCAAGTTATTGAGTTGAAAAAAGAACAACAACAGCAAACAAACAACTGTAATGGGGCATAACAAAGTTCGATTATTCTTGAACTCGTTTTAATTAATCGATTCGCTTTAAAGTTGGTATCCGACAATTTGGCTATTTTTTAAATAATTTTTGCAATTTTAAAAGGTATACATAGTCGCATAGATGCTATTTAACATAAAAAAAGATAAAACAATAAGCATTTATATTAGAAATAACAAATATATTATCTATTATACAAGACCATTGCACACATTTAAATAGGTTAGATTTACTTAATTCAGAAGATTTATTGTACAACCGCTTCTTGTTTCACGTGTACTTTTATATTGTATAATTATCAATGTTATTACTAAACATTGTTTTATGTTATGATACTATAAAGTTACCCGTATAGATTCACGTGACAGCTTGTAATATGTGTATATGAATGTGAGATATATGATGATGTACAATACTATATGTACAAATCTAAAAAAAAATTCTGTTCTGTATATAAAATACAATGCAATAAAACTTTACCCCTGTTTGGGGTTTTTTTAATTTAATTTCTGCACAAACCCATACTTCGGTTTAAGCAATGACGATTTAAAACCTAAATCGTTTGACAGTACAAATCTTGAAAATCGATCTGAATGATTACTCTTTCCAAAATCTCTGAATAAGCGCTGCTGATTTCTGCTAAAATTAGATACCGACGTCAGCGCGGATTGCCCGGATGAAAATATAACGTGATCTCAAAACTAAATAGTCATTTTTTCTGGTCTAAACTCTCCTATGCCGCCTTATAAATGATTGCATATGGTTATAAGCTATATTTACTCAATTGAAACGATACAATCGTTAAAAATTCATTTAAAACAATATGTATATCGTTTTACAGGTTGATAGAAACGATGCCGTTTGATGCCTTTTGAACTTAAATCCAAATAGACTGATAAGCACAGCTTGAAGCCGTTTAAATCCCAACATATGTTTTAATGAAAGGAAACTAGATGTAAACATTGCGTCGGTAACATTGTATAATAAAAATTACATTAATCTTTAAGATTTTCCGGTTCGAATCACTTAACACGCATTAATTACTTTTGCTTCTATAGATAGTTCCTACATCAGTTAAGATCCCTTATCTAGGCAGCCATCAAGGCATTTTCAAATGAATTGTATAGAAGTGTGAATTTTATTATCTTGTAATTTCTTCATTTATGGTCCAAAAATTAAAAGCTATACACTACTGGAAAGCTCTTGAAATTCATATATTTAGAACACAATTTTTCAAAATTGATATATGCAAAAGGAATTAATACACAAAAAATAAGTAAAATTATCGGCTTATAAAAAAAATGAACAGTGTGCCTTTTTTGGTTGATTTTTTTTTTACCTTTTAAACTATCAAAATATAGTTTTGATATTTAAAATACTTCATAAAGCTGTTAAATTTGATATAAAGTTCAGTTATGTAGACTGAAAAATAAAAACACAGTGGTGAGTTTAATACAGCACACATTTCCCGATTTCGGCCTGCGTTAGCTTCTGCTTCAAAAATGGCTGCCTTAAACTGTCTTATAAGTGTCTATGACATCACATAAAAACTATCTATTATAGTATGTCTTTATTTTCACATATTTACAGTTTCCGTATTATTAACAAATATGTGTTCTAGTAACATTTTCAAACCACAGACCATTTTAAAACGAAAAACAGTTTCGGAGAAGATAAACACTCTAATACTGTAACTGTCACCGTTATTTTGGCATAAATAAATTTCGCCGATTTTATAAAACAAACAACTGTTTAACGTCGGCTTTAAGTACGGAAGATCCCGGGTTCGAACGAAGGCGGCGACATACCAGTCGCTTTGATCGCTTTGATCGATCATGACATCCGAAAAAAGAATTATTATATTAACATTGTTTTGACGCTAGCATGTCAATAACTGTGTACATGTAAAAGTACGGACACGAGCGTACTGTACGCCAAGTGGTTTTGGCAAATGATCAATCAAATGGGCGTTGTCCAGCCAAGCATGGGAAATTGCTATTTATGTTGAAAAAATATTTGTCACAGTCGTAAACTACATGTACACAGTGAGCACACATTTTTACAGGATTTAGAGGGAAAACACCCAATTTACATTGTCCCTGTTACTTAAACACACACACACACACACACGAAGTTTTACATTAATTTGAAATACCTAAAATGACTACTAAATCTTAATTATAGTTTTACAATTGACATAATTGAAAGGCTGGATAAATAAAACACCTCGCAAACAAATCTAAGTATATACACTTTCTGCGTGACAATTCATGAAATGTCTAAAAATAACCAGTTTAAATTGTTTTCTTTATCTTTTGTATCTCAGTCATCATGAGAAGAAACAACATTTCGAACAAATGTTAATTTCACTTTTGCGAGAACTTTCGTTTTAAACAGAACATCATCACCATTAATCAAAGTTTTAGCAATCTGCAATATTTATAGGAACGTAGATGTGAAATTGAAGACAGTCGTTTTTTTTCGTAAGTTTAACCTCTTAACAATAGCAATTAGCTGTAAATTATACCAAGTTGTACATGTTTTTGAAAAAAAAATGAATGTGGGATCGGCCTAATGACCCGTGTAAAGCTTACATCGCTGGTTTAATTGAATATTCCCATCATGTACCAGTTATAAATAAATTGCTTTTTTGCACCGGCGGGATGTGTAGATATGTTGCAAACTTAACACTATTGATAGACACTTTGCCAATTTGCTATCCCGTAAGTGTTTGAATAAATACTTATAAATTATGCTAATATGAACGAATTACATACGACAAGAACCTCGCACTTTGATAATTTCAAAATGTTTACAGACTTGACTTTGAATCAATATTCCACTGTGCAAATACTAGTATAGTGGAAAAAAAGAACTTCATAAATGGAAAACTGGACACACACGTTTGAAAGATTTCTCTATATAGTGATATTCTTACTATAGCGGGTGGGGAGTGGTCATTGTTTTTCAAACTATATATAGCTTCCCAACCTCAATTTAAAAGCAGTAGTAGAATATATTTTATGTGTATTAACCTTTTGCTCTGCATGCAAATACCTGTTGTGAACTACTCTATGTGTCTCTTTTACCGAACATGACCCATTTATTTCTCAGTAATGTGAAACATAATTTCTGCTTTAATTATTTACCTCTTGTATGTCGTTTTCTACCTAATCCACTTGGGCACAAGAACGCCATATTTCCTCTGTTATTCTGTGTCTTTACAGTTCCTTTGTTAAGTTCCGAACTAATGAAATATCTCCCAAATTTTCAAGAGCAAAACTGACGTTGTTATGACATCTTCTTTTGTCCCTTTATGGATTCACATATTACGCATCAAAAGAATGAAATAACAGCCTGACACGCCAAAAGCACTAATGTTGTTTAACATTCACATCTGAGGATGGTATTAAGTTTGCACAATTCCTGTTGTATTTCTCGCAACAGCGAAACTTCACCATGCCACGCTACGAGCATTGCTGGTTGCTGTTATATAGTAACATTAACGTCTAAAAATGAGGTTTTGATAATCGCTGTTATAAGTTCTTAAACAAGGAAACAACATACTGACATGCCACTAGTACGAAAGAAAGAGTTAAAATATATTTTCGTTGAAATCAGGTTTACACAATCGCTTTTATATGTCCCGAGCGACGAAATATCACTTTGACACGCATCGAGCACAACCTGTGTTATTATAACATCTATGACTGGACTTGAGATTTTCACAATCCGTATCAAAACAACGTAGCAAAACAATAAAATACCACAATGACACGCAAGCAAGCACTAGTGTTGTTATATCCACATCTACCGATGATTTTTGGTTTGAACAATGTCCAGAAACAATGAAATATAACCGCGCCACGCTTCGCGCTCTTCAAGTTTTGTTATAATAACATGTATGTCAAATACTGACGTGAAGTACGTCCCTACGAAATGACAGATCGATCTGGTCGCAAGCCACGAGTAGGACTGGGATTTTTATTACATCACGTCTGATAGTAAGATCTTCACGATCACTGGTAACCATATCTCCCATCAAACACCCCGACACGCTGCGAGCACGACTGACGTTAATATACCATCCTCGTCTGAAAATGATACTAGGTTTGTACAATTATAACATAACTTCCATTCACCATGTGGGGTACACTATGCAAGCCGTACAACGGATGAATGATTATAACAAATAAACATAACGATATTGTACATGTCGTGCTACATTTCATCCATAAACACTGACACGTCACGAGTTCTGCTGCTGATGTTAAAACATCCACGTCTTACGGTGAATCCTTCACATGAAACCCTCAGTCCGGCTGGGCTGTTATGATTTTCGTTCTCCGTTGAAAGGTGAACTGGGACTTTTCTTAATATGGCGGGTGCCTAGCTTTGACCAGGCTTCCCATATATACACTGTCCAGTTGAGGACCGTTTTAAATCACGACCGCCGGATTAAACGCTTAAGAACACGCTTAGAGCACTTAAACCAATCCTAATATACACAATCATATTATATTTCTGCGACCAAACGTATAGCTTGCTCTCTTTTTTTCCTGACTACATTGGCACAACACCCACAATAGCATTAAATACATGAATGAATTCTCCGTTGTGACCTACTCAATGTTGAGGCGTAAAAACAATACGGACAAAACCCTCGACACTTGTTTTAAAGGGTGGTTTCAAATTTATGTTAAGTTTATAATGAACTACTATTTTGGTTGAATAGATAGTTGCCATCTCAGTGAAGATCCTTTATACTGGCGGCCATATTTGAGTTTTTCATATAAAAGCGTTTTGTTTTGTTCTTATTTTCTTCTTTTGTGGTCCAAAAATTAAAAGCTATACACCATTAAGAAGCTCTTGAAATTCATATTTTTAGAAAATAATATTTTTAATTGATGAATGCACTAAGAATTAATACACAGTAAAGATATAAAATTATGGGATCATCTTTTAACAAAAAACAAAAACAAACAACAATGTATTTATTTATTTATTAATTTGTGTATTTTTTTTTACTTTTAGCAATACCAGATAAAGTTTTAATATTTAAAACAGTTCATAAAAGCTGATAAATTTTATATGAATTTCAGTAAAAAAGATTGAACAATAAGAACTCAGAGGTTAGTTAAAACAGCCCTTATTTTCAGATTTCGAACTGCATTAGCTTCTGCCTTCAAAGATGGCTGCCTTAAACTGTCTTATCATGGCCTGTGACATCACATGGAAACTTTCTATGGCAATTCACTTGGCTATTTGTGTGATGAAAACTTACTTTCTTGTATCATTTGTTCCCCATTAATCCTAAAATTATGTTGTTGCTTTTTTCTATTGGCGTCATTTTATTATTGTTAATTGAAAGATCGTACCACATTATTAGCATAAATAATTTATTCTTTTTTTTTTAAATTTGAATAAAACAAACTCCATTTGATAAAAAATGTCTCACTGTCATGAACGTCGTCATCATCATTTATTATTATTATTATTATTATTATTATTATTATTATTATTATTATTATTATTATTATTATTATTATTATTATTATTATTATCATCATCATCAATTTCATCATCATCATCATCATCATCATCATCATCATCATCATCATCATCATGTTAACACGGTATAGAACTCGCGTGTTTCTCGCAACTGTATCAAACTAACTTCGTCAACTGAAAAAAATGACTGCTTTCCTTTTTACGGGTCGTGATTTGTTTGAAAACCTGCCATCTCTATCTGTCAGATGTTTGACGTATGGGCGAACGGCAGTTTTAGAAGTTGACGTATTTATTTTACCTTCTTATATAAAACGCCCGGGGTATATATAATACATCGCAACAAAAATTCCGCAAGCCCTTCTGGTGCTGTATTGGTAGTAAAGATTTGTTTAAGATTAAAACACTTAATAAAGATTTGTGTTTTTGATACGATAAAAATGTACTTGTACTTCGTGATAAAATTGCTGTTGAAGATGGAGGTTATAGAATGTATAACAATTGATAATTTAATAGTAATGTATGCATAGTACAAACCTACAGAAAAATAACTTTATGGCATACACCATTCGTCATCGAATCGCTGTAGTTAATAAGATTTTTGTACAGCAAATACTTTTTTCTATTGTTTAAAAAAGTTTCTTGATAATTATTGTCACTTATAAATCCAAAACAAAATCTGTATGTATCAGTTATTTGTTGATTTACTTGCCGTTATAGATTTTAAATTATCCATGCATCGTATCAATCCAATATGAATAAATAAATATGTAATAGCTCATGGTCGGGTTTCTGTGGTTTATTTGATTTTTTCCGATTTAAATTAATTTATTTCCTGAAGAACATTATTAATCTCTGAACCTTATAAACGTGACCAGGGGCGGATTAAAAAAATTAGTGAGTGGGGTGTGGTGGGGTGGGATATGAATCAAGATCCATTCAACTTTATCGCATTAAATTATTGATATATATATATATATATATACACAAAAATTACTTTAAAAGCTTAGTATTTTTAAGCTTAATGGATGTGTTTTCAGAACTCTGCTCTTTTACCAGGTTGGTGGAGGGGGGGGGGATGCATCCGCATCACCCCCCCCACACACACACACACACACACACACACACACACACACCTGGATCCATTCCTTAACGTGACACGAAATTCAGCTTGCATCCGTACTTCGTGATGAAATCCTGCTGATATGTGTGTAATAACTTTGTTTATGATAAATAGTACTGTCCGACGAACTTGGACTATCTGCAAATGGTATGAATCTAATAAAAACAACAAACACACACACACAAAACAAAAACAAAAACAAAACAACAACAACAACAACAAAACAACACATATTTACTATATTCGGTATTAATGATAAAATCACTAATAACTTTGTAAAGATTTGTTGACGATTAATAAAACACAAAAATTATTTCCTTTCTTGAACAATTTATAAATCTATGTCAGTTACAAGTTCTATCAATTATCAGCGAGTAACAATCGGCATGGTCTAATCCATAGCGAAGTCAAGCAGATTCATTGGCGATAAATACCATTTCCTGTGGTAGGCCTATAGTGTTTATCATCAAATCTTATATTGACAATTATCAGAATCGTCTTTCCGGTGTGTGATTATTATCTTAAGAAAAACGCACGATTATAAATTACAAGATTAGATATTATTTAAATATAATGAGTCGTTCTGAAGTTTCTGATATATATCTTGTGTTAGGACATGTTGCAGTTACATATGCTTGAGATGTGGGTCTTTATTTTAAAGTGATTTGGCCTAATTAGCCTTGATTATTCTTTCATGTTTAAAGCTAAACTTTGTTGAACAATAATGTTAAATAGAATATATAATTAATTCGATCAATATATTACATGTGAACATCCCTTCCTGTAAACGATCGTATTGAGGCACCCGTGGCGTAGTGATAGAGGCGCCGACATGCAACTTTTCTAACCGCATAGCGTCTCACCGCGTGAGTTTGATTCTCAAAAGGGGCGATGGACTTAATGTGGGAAGGTCTTCCAGCCGATCAGTAATGCGCCGATGGTTCTACCCAGACATTTGTTTGGGGTCTTCCTCCACCAAAAAAGCTGGGCATCGCTGCAATGATCATTATTGGTCGATGCGATGTATTTCAAAAACAAAACAAAAATAAACCAAACGATCGTATTGTCTTAAGATTTTGAAGCAGCATAAGAGTTTTGCCGCTTTTCACATATATTTTCTATAGCGAAAAATGATATCGAAGAAATAACTAAAAGCACCAAATTCATCCGCGTATGTATAAGTCCGTGATGTTTAAGGTGGTGTCCGACAGTTTGGACCAAATACTTTTTCTCCAATTAATACAATAAGTCAATGTTACCCGAAAAGGTCATGCAAAATGCTATTTATAGGTGAAATAGAACTGTTTGAAAAAATAGAAGCATAAATCCTCACACATCATTGCAAACAGGTATTTCCTATCCGAGCCACGCTGCACAGTTAGCTATTTTTAAACAAAGAAAACCACGTGCTCACTTACTTTTGAGATCATTTTGACATGAACATCCCAGTAATCAGCTCTGACGTCTATACGTGTTTTTGTTAACATTCACATCGTACTTATTTATAGATTTTGAAATAATATACATTTTAAGCGAATTATTTCACAAATTGTACTGTCTTAGAATTAAGCTTATCTTATAAACAGCCTTTACTTAAACTAAGGTATAAGTTTTATGCAGCATTAGTGCAAACATTCTCCAGAACAGGGGTAACAGGTTGAGATATGTATCAGATATAGGCAAACTGTTGGATGCCGCCTTTAAGGATGGACAGTACTGTTTGATAACGATGGTCTAATTTGAAGTAGTCGAATTTGTTATATTTGTACCGCTTATCTTTCATTGTCCCTTTATAGGTCGCCGAATCGTCTACAATGAACGTCAGTCAACAATATTATCTGCGCATCCACACAGATATGTATGCCCGTGATGTAATAAGGGAATCCCAATACTAAGGATTCCCATAGGAGATACGACTGACTACAAAGTTTGTTACGTCAGCAATGGTTAACCACATACATTGGGATAAAATCGCGTTCCTTTAGAGTTCAGTAATATGACACCATTTTACTATGTAAGTATTCAAATGGATAAAATCCTAAAAATTAAATAAATGTATAAATGTACATGAAATATAATTTAACTAGGTCCCACTCGTTTCCTCTATTCAACAACGCCTCTCAACAGCAGCACCTTCCAGCAGCGACGTCATTTCCTCCTGACATTTTTTTGATGTGGAGAGATTCCTTTTTTCAAGCATTCTCATTGAGCCTTATTGTTTGTTGATTGTTTCTAAATCTCTTATTCAGTCTGTCTGTGCCCCCCCCCCACACACACACACCCCATCACACACACACACACAAAGAAAAATAATAATAATAAAAATAATAAACAAATAAAATAACAAAGGTATATAGACCTAAGCTAGTTCGTTATCCAAAAACTGATCATTTTAAAGCAATCAGTTCTACGTGCTATACTAGCTCTATTGACTGTTTACCAATAGTCAGAACATATACAGAAGAACATGTTATTTGATCTTGTAGTGTTAAATATCTACCCGCGTTTGATTAAAGTGCCAGATATGTTAGAATGTTTAACATGGTATTGTCACATTGAAACCCCTTTGTTATTTTGCCAACTTGGCTATATAAGCGTAATTACGCTTTGTAGAAAAATGTACTTACAGGAAGCGTTGCATTGCTCTAATAATATGAATGTATTTGTTGTTGTTTTTTAAACGTCAGTTTACATTTAGTATGTCATTATTTCCAACAAAAATATCTTGAGATGATTGGTCATTATTTAATTTATTTCCAAGGATTATGAAACAGTTGTACATACCCTTTACCTTGGGTTTAAATTGAATTTGACGTTATGGGGATATAAATATTCGGCGACTCAACTGTTTAATGAGGAAGATATGTTGTTGTTTTTAATGCAGACGATAGTTATATAAATAAATCCTGACAATTTTCTAAAAAACAACAACAACACACACAACAACAAAAAACAACTTAATACTTAACTCAAAACGAAACTGTTGTTTTCACAATAATGTAGTGTGTTACTTTTGTAATGAGTATAAAATCAAATCGACTGACAGTATTGATCATTACCAATTATTAACATATATCCAAATTACAAAAGAAATTGATCAAATTTATAAATGACATTTCTGAACAAAATTGACAGACGTCATGATACGCTGGTGGCGTGCAGAGGCTTCGGGGTTAAGATGCGTATTAAAGGGAGGTAACATCGCTCTCTGCTCAACAATATGGCGGTTCATTTTACCATAGAAGTGTCCTCCCTTGGATTCCTTGCACTTATCACTTTTCTTTAAATTGTCCGCTACCGTGTTGCCTTTTCTATTCTTATTTCCAATCCATTGTTTAAATGCCGTGTTGTAATATTTACCATCAGAAGTGGGGATTTGTGCAGTGCTTCTTAATGGCGGAAGTTGTCTCCCTTTTGATTTTGTGGTCTTTTTAGGGACATGTACAGTATTATTTGACGATGTAACACGTTTATTTCCGCGTTTCTGGAAATCCGATTGTTTACGTGTAGCTTTTGCCGACGGCTGTTTGTTTATGAAAGTGATGCTAAGGTTGAGTGGATCCCGGGAACTGTGAAGCAATGACTGATCCCCGAGTATGGACACCGCCATCTTGCCTTCGTGATAGCAGGCCGCTGCTTGTAGTTGACGTGGAATGTCAGGTTTGATCCGGGGCTGTCGCCGCGGTGTCTAAAATGAAAGTTTATGTTTTTGTATTTTTATAAGAAAAACATGTCCTGATAAACTGATAAATTAGGTTCTTAAAGTGACTTGTTGTTGTTGTTTAAGCATGATAACTGCGCCCAGACTGCAATGGTAGTATCTCAGGGTTGTTTGTTTTTCGTATCATAAAGACAATGTATGTATGCGCAAGTCTAATAAATAAATTTTGTTCTGTTCTGTTCTGATACCTGGGAAGGGACCAGGATTATCTGGACTTGCTGACAAAGTGCAGTGAACCCATGTGCATAAGTGTGACTAATTGTTTGATTATCCCTCACCGCCTTATGACATACCTGTGAACAGTACACAAATTTTGCATTTACAACCCTTCCAACTGTGATCTCAGAGCATGGTGTTACATTATAAAAAAAACAACATCATTTTTGCTATAATCCAAAGGAAGGATTCGGGATTGGTCAGGAATTGGGATCTAAATTGAGCGAGCCCCAGAGTTGTTAGCCATGCTATGATTTGAGGTATTGGGGTGTCGTCGTGGGGGGGGGGGGGGGGGGGGGGGGTGCAGGCTTCTCGCAGAATACGTATTTGAAATGTAGCAGCCGCATAAGGCAATTTCCTGCATTTCAGAAGCTGCTATAAAGTTGCGTTTTTCCATGAATCCAAACTGATTGTTTTCTCAGCGACAAAGATAGTATATAATCATATGTTTTGATGGGATGAGGGGAGGGGTCAAATCGAGCGAGATCCATAGGTACGAGTAGTGTTAGGGGGTTTGGAGGCAATATGTTTTAACAAATCTTTATATTTCAATGCGATTTTAAAGACATTTTATGCTTGTCCTATCTGTAACACTGGACACATATGTGACACTAATGATGTGACACATCCTGTAAATTAAAAAAAATGCCTTCAGGGAATGCACTTTTTGACAATTTCGGGGGGGGGGGGGGGGGTCGGGAGGGGATCTCTCCATCCAGCTAGATTCGCCCATGAATACATTATAAAATGTGCAACTGAAGCAAAGTTTCGCCTTATGTGCAAAATAAGCAAAAAATGCCGTCTAGTCCAATTGTATTTATGCTGATTTTAAAATGATTTAAAGTACGTGTTGTGCTGTAAAATAAATTAATATTGCATATCTTGTTTTAATTTGAGATTATGAGTAATATTCTCCACTTACTGGTCCATTGTCGCTGAGCTTGTCTGGTCTCGGCAGATGCAGGTTCACCACAGGCTGGGGTATGACACTGGCGACTGGCGTTAGAACGTTAGGGACGTCATGCACGTGGTCACACGGTACTACGGCGAGATGTTCATAACATGATTAACAATATGACCGCGATGGTGAGATACTTCTCAGAAATCCGACATGAAAATATAAAATGCAAACTCTTTTATCTAAAGAAGCACGGAAAAGTAAAAACAAGATCGTTATAGCCAAAGGAAACGCTAGCAAAGGCCCCAAAAATGATCGGTTAAGCCATACGAAAAGCTAAAATAGATCCAAATAAATGCTCGCAATGTTGTTTTTGATGGACTTTGTATCAAAGGAACCACACTAATGGTACAAGTGAACCTAGTGATAGACCAATTGAAACAACAAAATGGATCAAGAAAATGTGCCGAGAAGAACAAGTAATGAAGCAAGTGAACAAAGTGATGGATAACGTGAACCAAGTGGTGGATCAAGTGAACCAAGTGAACTTAGTGATGGATCCAGTGAACCAAGTGATGGACCAAATGAACTTGGTGATGGACAAAGTAAACTAAGTGATGGATCCAGTAGACGTAATAATGGATCAAGTGAACTTAGTGAAGGACAAAGTAAACTAAGTGATGGATTACGTGAACCAAGTGATGGACCAAGTGAAGTTAGTGATGGAAAAAATTAACTAAGTGATTGATCCTGTGAACTAAGTGATGATACATGGAACCAACTAATGGTACAAGTAAATTAAATAATGGCTCAAGTTATTCAGGAAATAAGCAAAGAGAACCAAATAAATGGCCACGTCATTTACCTACCTCTCACAACCAACGGTAAAACTGGTCGGTTGTTCAGCATAAAGGGTTTTCCAACCTTTGGAAAACGGATGCTTTCTCTAACCTTCTCAAATTCTCTCAAGTTGTTCGTAGGCAGTGTTGTAGTATCAAAGTTCTTCGTGTAGCTAGGTTGTTGGTTTTGCCTGTTTGAGGAAGAGACGTGGAATTTACGATTTTCTGAAGACTTATCATCATATCTTATTACATCGTCAGCAGCATCATTTCCCTCTCTTTGAGACTGGTGACGAAAACCCTTCTTCTGTTTGGAAATCGTCCGTTCTCTATCGTCGTTTTGACAATTCGATGCTGACTTTTCAATACCACCTTTTCGTTCTGTAATCTGATACGGAATCGATGACTGAACGATCCTGAAGCGACTTTTTGGTTCTGGATAATGAACTTCCTGCTGTCGTATACTCTCAACTTGAAGAGTTTTCAGATTTTCGCTTCCAGAGTTTTCATCAGTTTGATTATCCAGAAAAGGAGATTCGCTTACGCCATCAATCGAGCCATAAGGAGAAGTTGGAATATATCCAGTCTCTTGGTCTGAAACATCCGAATATGAATAAGCAGACGCTGCTGAGCCTCTAGAATAGTCATCATCAGAGGCATACTCTCTGGGTTGATATGATTTCGGACTCGCGTGCTCCATTTCAACCACAACCATGTCCCGCATGGCCGACTCTAGAATTTCACTAGAATTCTTGCTCGCCCTTGAAACCTCTTCTGCAGTGTCATCCTCGCTGTTGTCCTCGTTATCTTCCTGAGAATCGTCAAAATCTGCGTCCGCGCATCTGTCTTTCTTAGACTCACCGTAGAATGAGTCATGTCCGTCTGTTCCTGAACATTCGCTATTCATTTCATCTCTAGGAACTATGACAGTTATCACAGTCTTGGCCTCTGTAGTCATTATGCCATCGTCGAAAAATCCGTAAAGAGAGTCTGTAGGACTCGTCATTTTTGGATACTTTATTACATTTCCGTGGTCTATGTTCACTCTAATGCTTAACGAAACAGGCGTGCATTCCAAAAGTGGCGTCTAGCGTATCTATGCGACGCTTACTGTACATAACGTCGTTACGTCATTGTTTAATTCTAATTGATTACGTCATGGTGTTATGACGTTCTTTGCATTGGTATTATGCGAGTGTTTGAGTTACATTTTTTACGAACTGTATCATAAAAACTACAGTCAATATTAAAGTGTGTTGGGTTTTTTTTAGTATACATATTAACCAGTTGTAGTTACTGACAAAGTTCGCCGTGTACAATAAAGTGGAAGGGGGAGAAAAAGAAGGAGACTGAGGAGGAGGAAGAGAAGGAGGATGCGGAGATCAGAAGAAAAGAAGAAGAAGCAGAAGGATGTGGATGAAAAGGAGAAGAAGGTTTTGAAGCCTGAGGAGGAGAAGGGCGAAGAATAAGTATGAGGAGAAAAAATGGGAATTGAAGAAAAGGTCGATGATAAGAAAAAAAAGACGAGGACGGAGGAGGGGAAAAAAGATGAAGGAGGTTACTGATGCCCAATATTTAATTCTTATGTAAGCGTTATTTATCAACGGATAATAATAATCTGCATTTTATCGCTAATTTTGTCACTATGAATTGTGACGCAATTAATGTCCTTGAGCCTTTTATAATGCGGCGTTCGGGTTTCAATGGCTAAATTTAATTGTAAAGAATCACAACGCTTGAATTCTACCACCCTAAAACCAACAAAATATTTTATGGACAGCATATTCACATATGATCTGGTGATCAGGTCCATATTTCACTGTTGTTGAAAGACTTTTATTCAATTATTTTTCTAACCGTGTTTTTATCACATTTTAAATCTACTCAGATGAAGTCGTGTTGAAAGTGGGAATCATATGCACAATAAATAAATGAAATTTGAATCTTTGCTGCACCGAAAGTAATGCGTTAAGCCACGCGAGCGCGCGTCTGTGCATAAAGCTTGTCTTGAAAAATATAACGATATGTCTTATATACTATATTGAAGAACAACTGGCAACATATGAAACAAAACAAAAAATACAATAAAAAAAATAACACGTACCGTTTACATCGTCAATGTGTACGATAATAAATTTCATTTCTAATGATTTCAAAGGTCGTACATGATCCGCGGTGAAAACACAATTGACAGCAATCGTTTAACGGTCTATTTACAGAAATTGAAAGAAGTGAGGATTATGACTAGTTTTTGTTTATTTTTCGAATTTATTGCTTCAAGCGCTAAGTACGGCGACACTTTAATATGGCAGTCTTACTTTGGTTCATAGATATTTGGTTCTAAATCGCATTAAATTCAATCCGATGGACTGTTTCTAACTAGAGTTACAATAAAGATTGTGAATATTTAACTGCAATCGTTTAATTCCTTCTAAATTCTGGAAAGTAAATCGCAAACGGTCCAAAAAATTCGATGAGAATTGTTTAATTCTTTATTTCCTTCCTTAATTTGTTAATACATTAAGAAAGGAAGGACAAAAGGCATGAAAGATGGAACAAATAAACAAAACAGAAAAGGGCCGTTTACAAATAAATGATATAAAAGTCGGGAGTTCAGTTGTATGATATTCATTATAAAATAATATATTTATTATGGTCCACAAATTTAAGGGCGTCGTTAGGGTGCCCTCCTCTTTATCGATCTACTCCTGGCACAATTACTATATTGGGTCGCTAAAAAAGAGCATAAATATTCATCACTCGGGTCATATAATTATAATGGGTCCCAAAAATTTTGAATAAAATGTTACTTTTTTACCAGGTTAAATTGCAATCAGGTTTATTTGTCATAAATGTACGTCGGGGCGGATCCAGAAAATGTTGGCCGGAGGAGGTGGGGATCCATTTAACTTTATCGCAGTAAATACTGGATATATATATACACAGAAAGAGACCATAACTTCGACCTATACAGTCAACAGACAAACTTTACTTTAAAAGCTTAGTATTTTTTAAGCTTGCATGGTTGTGTTTTCACAACTCGTACTCTTTAACCTGGTTGGTGGGTGGGGATGCATCCCCCATCTCCCTCTCTGGAATCCATCCCTGGTATATATCGCCTTTTAGTTTATATATATGCTATGTGTCCCATTTTTTCTCATTTGGAGCACCGAAACTGTGTTTTGGTCTTTGTAAGAGACCTCTTTTGAATTATTGTTAGTTGATCCTCGATATTACTTTCGTAGTTGGCAATATATGTGTTTAAACTAACAGGGGCGTAGCTAGGCATGATATGATGTGTACGCATGGTAGGTACAGGGGCATATTCCCCCAAGAAAATTTTGTATTTTATGGTCGAACATAGTATTATTACAGAATTTGCAATTCTGTACACATCATTATAAAATATACTGCCAATATAGTTTCCATGTGATGTCGTAAGGAAAGTGATAAGACAGTTTTAGACAGCCATCTTTGAAGGCAGAAGCTAATGCAGGCCGAAATCTGGAATTATGTGCTGTAATAAACTCTCCACTATTTTGTAATTTTTCAGTCTATTTTACGGAATTTTATATCAAATTTAACAGCTTTTATGAAGTATTTTAAATATTAAAACTATATTTTGTTAGTTTAAAAAGGAAAACAATACAACCAAAACAGTTACACTGTTTATTTTGTTTAAGGATGAGCCAATAATTTTATTTATTTGTATTCATTCTTTGTGCATTTATCAATTAAAAAAAATATTGCATTCTAAAAATATATATTTCAAGAGCTTTTTCCAATGGTGTATAGCTTTTAATTTGATTTTAATTTTGGACCACAAATGAAAACATTACAAGAAAATAAAATTTACGCTTCTATACTATTCATCTAAAAATCACTTAAAGTAGTCATCAAAGATGGCTGCCAAGAAAAGGGATCTTTACTGATGTGGAAACTATCTATATGAGATCGTTCTGTGGACGAAATTATCTGAGAAATTCTAATTTGAAATTCATTAATAAAGGTATTGAAATGCCCAATACCAAAAAAGCTGGGGTACAGAAAGGCATTTAAATCTATTTAGCAATTTAAGTTTTATGGTGCAAGTTGGGGTATTAGTTGATCGCAATTATTATACACCTAACCTATAAAAGAATAATATTTTTATTGCAGATTATTTCTTTTTATGTTTTCACCCTATGGGGACAAAGTGTAGGCAGCTGCGTAATGTGCGTTTCGGTTTCTACGCGCCTGACTAAACATAACAAAACTTCGTGTTAAATATTAGTTATTTAACACAATATTAGTTATTTAACACAACAGATTGGTAGAACCGCATCTAGCTAGTCTAATCACAAAGATCCTGTGGAAAACTGCCGAAACTATCCGACATATCCGCTAATTTATGCACACGGAAAAGGCCGAACCAATCCGGACGCCAGCACACGCCATGCGGATTATTGTCAGCCGCCATATTGAAAAGTCCAGTTTTTAAATTTGACTCTCTTCAGCAAAAATTCTAGAAATGGCAACAACGCCGGCTAAAGGAGGCGCAAAGCCTGCAGTTGAAACGAAAAAGGATCCGTCTCCAGCTAAACAAAATCAGGCGGAGGTAAAAGATGCGAAAACTGAGCAAAAAGACAACAAAAGCCAGAATGACCAGCAACAGCGAAATAACAGAAACGACAGCAGGGAACGCTTTTTCAACAGACGCGGAGGAAGAGGTGGAAATAACCGGGGAGGCCATAACCGAGGGAATTTCCATAACAGGGAGAGGGATCAAGGAGGAAATAATAATAGTAACAATCAGAACAACAACCAAGGATTCCATAAACATGTCCAACAAGGAGAATTTTCTGGGGAACAAAATGACGGACCGAAGGAACAAAAGAAATTTACTGGCCGCTGTCGGCTGTTTGTGGGAAACATCACCCCCGACACAACCGAGGAGCAGTTTAAAGAAATGTTTTCACCCTATGGTGAAGTTTCCGAAGTCTTCGTGAATGCAGCAAGGGGATTTGGATTCATTCGTCTGGTAAATATTAGCCTAATATTTTTTCCTAAACTGGAATGAAACAAAGAAACTCCTCACATTCGTCAAAAGATCATTTAGGCTATCATTTTAATTCTTTTTTTTCTACCTATTTCATTTATCTCTCGTTGAGTTTACATCAGGTTATTTTAACCCTTAAGAATTTTAATCTTAATATTTGTTTATAGCAATTGTTTGTATACCATGTTATTTAAGGAAAACGAAGCGCATGAAGAAATTTGCCTATATAGACCAACCATCAAACAGTTCACTTTAGTAGATTTTCATGAAGACAAGATTGAAAAAGACAATTCAACAAGGAGATGAATAATTTGACCATAAAGAGAAATTTAATCAGTTGTCAGAGATAGATTGTCTCGAATCGGTGTCAAAAAGGCCCTATACCAAAACAGCCTTGACCAGAAAGGCCGTACTACAAAGGCGCTTAATCACTGTAGTGCAATTTTATTTACATAAGTTTAGCTTATGTTATTTGCAATAGCATTTAAATTAAGAAAATTATTGGTATTTTATCAAGAACACCTTCAAACTCACAAAAAAACTTCCTCAAAAATAGTAGTAAATATGTTTTGTGTAAAAAGGTGAAAGAAAGTTAAGACCTACAATGCAAACATTTCCGACGGTGATTACAAGATTGAATGAGCATCATTCCTATTATCTTTATTGCCTTCAATTACTTTTTATCAAGAGTAATTAAGAGATCATGGAATTTTCGAACCAATAATACATTTACTAATAAACCGCAACGCCACTATGCTACTAGAACAAATCAACAACATTCATGGACATATTACATCACGCATATGGGCCTTTATGACCCCCCTATTTCTGGGCCTTTCCGATACCCTTCAAAAGTTTGGACCAAGCCATTTCAGATTTGGGCCTTAATGACCTGACACCGTTGTCTCATCAGAAAAAAAACTTGGTAGCCGTTTAAATAATCATTACAAGGAATGTGAAATATTTATTCATTACTTAATATACTTCCATCATTTATAGAAATGTCAAATGAGCTGTCAAATTTGATGGTCTCCCAGATTTAATGATGTGTTTTTAAATCCTCTAGCTATATATTCCAATAGTTTTTAAATCTTTCCAGTTTAGTAGATAGAAGTATAAGTTTGTTGCTTTTGAAGTTTATGAATACTGTTTTTTTTTTTTTGAAAATAAATGGTCTTAAAATGGTGAATATAGTAGCACCAGGATTTGTAAACTTGGAAAGATAAGACCCGTTACTTTAAATATTGATTATATCTAAAGAACCAGTTGGACACATTAATGAATCCTCTGTTTTAATAGGATTACCGACTGAATGCAGAGCGAGCAAAGGTTGAGCTTGATGGCCAGATGAGAAACAACAGAGTGTTAAGAGTCCGCTTTGCCACACATGGAGCAGCTCTCAAGGTTTTCAACCTTTCTCCCTTCGTGTCGAATGAACTTCTGGAGAAAGCCTTTGCCCAGTTTGGAGATGTTGAGCGTGCCATTGTCACTGTTGATGATCGTGGAAGATCCTGCGGAGAGGGTATTGTGGAATTCTCCAGAAAGCCTGCCGCAATGGCAGCACAGAAAAGGATTAGTGAAGGAGTCTTTTTCCTTTCAGCGTAAGTTTAGAAGATATAAAATATTCAGTGTACCTTTTTATGGGTAAACGCTTGCAAGCTTTCTAGCAACCTCTTGACATTGCTTAGGTTAAGAAGCTTAGGTAATTTTAAAAACGGCATGCATTGTTTTAAGTAAAAACAAAACATCAGCAAGTCAGTGTCAGCCATGAAAAACAACAAAGAAAAAAGCAAAATCTATATAAAAGGAGAATGTTTTTATAATTATCTTTTACTTAAGAAATAGACCATGCTTTCATTTAAAAATCAATGATTTCATTAACTAGACAAAAATCTTAATAAACAATGGTCTTGAATTAATCATTTTCTTCAGAAAGTTATTTTCTGTAACAGCTATCCTCGACCAGTGCGTGTTGAGCCTCTTGATCAAAAGGATGAGGAGGATGGCCTCACTGAGAAGTTTGTCCAGAGAAATGACGGCTTCAGGAAAGACAGGGAAAAGGAGCCACGCTTCCCTCCTCCAGGTTCCTTTGAGTTTGAGTTCGGTCTCAAGTACAGACGTATTGATGATATGGAGAGAGAACAGATTGAACGGGTGAAACAAGAAATGGATCTGGAAAGGCAGAGGCTGGCCGATGAAATGGAGACGGCCGTCTTTGACTTCCAGGCTGAACAGATCAGGCAAGGTAAGAGCAGTGCATGAGATAGACATGAAATATTCCAGAAATGGTCTTAAATTGTTTTAACTTTTAGAAAATTAAAGGTACAAATATGTACCTTTTCAATGCACTGTATAAAGCTCAGAATACAAAAACCAATCCAGGGATTTACTGGATGTAGCATCCAGTAGGATCATATATGCATTGATTACTGACTTGTACGCACAAAAAAATAAATTCTGCATCCATGTTAAAATGTAATGAACACATGCTTTCAGTTTGATTATGGAAAAACTGACTTGAGAAGACTTTGAATCAAACTGAAAGATCAGGACAAATATTTACTTTTTTATTATTCAGTCATTTATATTGCAAAATTGTAAAATTGAGCCCCAACATGTGTTGTTCCATGGTTTACATAGATCCCATATCTATTGGTTCCCTGGAAAAAAGGGTGGTAATCCCAGCCAGGGTGTTCGGTTGACCCGAGCTCCCGGGTTTTGACGCACAAAAATTCGGAAATACCCCTAACTGACGCACATCAATAAAGCGGCGGGGGTCATTTTGACCCGTGACAATTTCTGCCCGTGCGTCGGTCAAAATCGCCTACAGCTTCATAAGAGGCGAGAAAAGACGACAATGGGCGGAGTCTGCATATTAATGAGAACAGATTCATACACGCACACAAACACACACGCGAGCATCAATTACCTTCTGCTAGGAAAAAAACAATACAGTAGGCGGAGCCTGCATAATTAATAAGAAACAGGTGCTCTAATTCTGCCGATGACACAGTTGCTCGTGTGCGCGGCTAATTTCAAAATAGCGTTTTGACAGAGGTGTAGAAAAGTAATAAATCTTAATTGATCGGCATCTGTTTACTTGTAAAACATGTATGTAGCATCCTGATGCATCGGAAGCAATTAAGGACGACTGTAGACATTATATAATTACTTGATTTGGCCACCAAAATGTGTGATTACTGCAAAGGAGCGAAGTGGTGCGTCCGAGTATAATTTTATGTGACAGCGATTTAGAACTATGCACACTAATGCGGCATTGCCAATTTATCGTATCTACGAAAGATGTACTTGTTACTTGAATGGTTGAAATTATGACTGAAAAAAGTTTGTTTGACGTTTTGATATTTCAAAATTTGTTTTGGGCACAGGCTACAGTTTGACACAGTACATTTTGTACTGAAAACCAGGTTCTTGTTGTCTAGCCTGATGGTGCCTTTAGATATATTTAGTTAGGAAATATGCGTTATTGAGTGGCCGAGAACGTTGACTCTTGCACTTATAATTGGTTTTGGAGTGACATAAGTTTTGAGAAGTAGTATTATTTTTAACGGTGACAATTTAACAATGTTAATTGTTATGTTTTATTTTTTCATTTGATTGTCATAACTGAGATGCTGAAAAAAACACTATTTAGCAATATTCTGTTTATTTACTTGTCCCAAGCAAACTCTTAGAAATATCAGTTATTCCCATCAAGGCTTATTTATACAAAATGTGGTCGTCGATGATGTAATTGTATATACAATAATAATTATATACACAAAAAAAATGATGAATTAGATGTTATAAAGAGAAAAAGAAAAAGATCTGAAGAAAAACCTAAATTCTAAAAAAAAAGAAAAATTAATTTACTGTAAATAGTAAAACACAACATTGATATAACAGCATATTTGCGCTTTATGATGAGCTACACGACACACAGATATGACCCTCAGAAATTTGAATTTGACCCCTGAAAATTTTGACTGAGGGGTCAATGACCCTTGATGTTCAGAGTCTACCGAACACCCTGCCAGCTAATCATGACATATTAAAGTCAAAACAAATGGTGGTGACTAAATTTCCCTTTTTCTAACCCTCAAGCAGATATAAGTGTAGTTCCAAGATTGGTCAGTCTGGTTTTGGTTTAATGTGACTGTGTGTTATGCCAGATGTTCATGGCCTGCTGTTAAAAATGAAGGCAGAATTGTTTGCTTTTTCTAGTAAAAAAATGACATTCAACTGGGAGGTTGTTAGGATGTTCAGCTACATAAACAAGACCACTGAATGATGTCTCAATTGAGAAAATAATAACACATAGTATTGTTTAGGCTGAAACACATAGTGCAAACAATATATCAACATGTTTTGCTATAAATATTTTAGTGTTTTATTAAAAGAAACAATGTTTTTGTGCAGATTTGTTGCGACAGCAAGAAGAACTTAAGCGCCTGGACGAGATGAAGACTGAACATATGAGACGCAGACAGGAGATGGACATAAGGTAAGGCTGAGCTTTGAGGCTGAAATAAACAAAATCAGCATAAAAAGAGTAAATTGAAAATTCTGTAAATTTCTGACTTCAAGGTGGCATCACATCTTTTTTGTTTTCTGAACATTTATATTATATAAAAAAAAAATGAAAAAACGCCACTTAGAAGTTAAGAACTTAAAAAAATTCTTCATGAAGAAACAATATATATTTATTCCAAAAAAGAAATTGTCACATTTTTTAAAGGCAGCAGATGACAGACACTTATGTTGCTTTGGTGTCTTGTTTCAGGCGTGCAGACCAGATGCGGGGAAGTACTGATAACCTGATGCGTCAGGAGGAGGAGAGGAGACGGGAGATTATGATGCGGGCCTCTAACACCATGAACAGAGAGCAGGGAGGGGGGAATGGTGGTATTGGTGGCCAAGGACCAAACCAGAGCCGTGGTGGCGGCAGACCTGATGATATGATGATGAGAGGGGTAAGTAAGCAGGTGTTATCTCTTAGATGGCCTTTCTGCCTTAGTTGTTATTGCAAAAATTATTCATGTATAATACAAAACAACTTTGGCCCAAAAAAAAAATCGCACCCTAGATCAAGCGCACACAAATAACATCACAATCTGAAAGCACATTCTTTTTATTTATGTCAGTCATGTAAAAAACAATATATATGTTCAAGTCTTAACTAGGTCAACAGTTTTTAAATTGTGAGGTCTTTCTGCTTGCCCGGCATGCATTCTTGGTGCTACTCAAATATTTAATCTGGGGTCATCTTCAACCTAGCAAAACTGCACGTTGCCGTTGTGAGCATATTTTTGCACCATTATGGAGTCAGTACAATAAACATATCTACACAAAGTTGAGCAAACATTAAAGAAATAAAAAAATAAAATAAAGCAAACACCAAAGGAACAAAGAAACAACCATGTAAGAAGACATTTGTCCAGATTTCAGATTAATATAGCTTATTTTCATTGTGCTAACCTTTCCTTCCCTTTGTTTACTTTAGCCTGGGAACAGCAACATGCGTGAAAGCCCACAAAGGGGAGGCAATCCACGCAACAGTGGATGCCCTGGTACACCCCCCATGCCACCACCACCTGTCCCCCCAGGCATGAACATGGACCAGCCCAACAGGCCTGTAAGTAGCATTTGTTTGAATGGGGAGCCATTTCTTACTGGTGAATCTGTTTTCAACAAAGGATACAGTATCAATTAAGGGTAGACTGAAATCCTAAGCTTAATTATCCTATGTCAAAGGGGTTTATACAAGTATCCTAGCATGTTAGATTTTGCAATAAGTATGGCCCAGGCCTTATCTTAGACAATTTTATTACTATCTACATGCAGGTTGTGTGAATATTTGCAAGCTTATGATAAAACCTTTTACGTTATGATTCCAGCCACTGCCTTTGTGCTATCTACTTTATTATAACTACAGAAATTAAGTTGTCCTCTTGTATGTCTTTCCATTGACACAATCTGTCCAGGCTTCTTCAATCCCAGCCGGATCAAACCAAAGACTTTAAAGTTGGTAGTAGTGGCTTTCCTCCTCCTAACACTTAGGGATAAAGGTCAGCATTACACCTGACTGGTCAGTGTCAGTACAATGTGCTGGCTGGATTCAGTTGCTGGGCTACCCATAAGTGCCCCTGTGCTGCAATGATAGAAATGTCACTGCACAGTATTGGCAAAAATGCAGACAAATCCCAGTCCCAGGCTTCTTGTGCAGCTTTGCATCAATTTTGGTGAAACTTAAAAAATGTTAAGTACTACTGAAACTACTGATGTTATGATTGGGTGTTGTTAGAATATTTCGAAATGTTGGACAGTGTGCGGGGCTGTTCATTAGCCCTTTTCGTATAGTCCTTGTTTTATAAAAAAAAATTCCTTAATGAATATAGCAGTGTTTAATTAGTTGATGTTAATCTAAGCCTGATTGTTCTCTGTGTGTAAAGGGCCCCAACATGGACGGAGACAGGTTCGGAGGTATGCCTGGAAACAACCTGCCAGGGCGCAGTCCTGGAGACAGTCCAATCATGGACCGTAACATGCCAGACCAGCGAGGTCCCCCCGGCATGGGTAACATGGGCAATATGGGGAAGCCAGACATGATGGTAAGTACTTACCCTCCCTGAGTCCACAGTTGTCCTGGCAACTAAATTTGACAACCTAGACTGGGCCGTGGTTCCAGGCCTTCAGTCAGTCTGGCTGTACTAAAATCAGTCCTGCCTGCGTTTCTGTTTAGTGAATCTAGGTATATGGACTGTTTGATTTTACCAATGGTTTGACCTCACATCTGGTCAGTTTAACAGAGCCTTTTGTCAGGGTTAATAAGTCTTGGCCTGGCCTGTAATCAGTCGTACTCGGCCCATATAACGGAGCAAAATGATGGGATGTCTTTTGACTGCATCATGGAACATGAACAAAAATTAAAGCTGAAGATTCCATTCATATAAATGAGTTTTTAGTTATTTTGTGCTGTCAATCAATGATGATCAAAAGCTTGTGCATCAAGTTTCGATGATTGATACACTATTTGTTGATTTGAGTCCAAACTTTAAGACAGCAGAAGGTTTACTACCTAATTTGGCTCGGTTTTCGTTTGACTCAGGAAAAGCAGCTTCACGTTTTAACTGTAGTTTTGATAAAGAAGCTTAGCAGCAATATGTAGGCAGTTTCAACTCAACTTGTATTGTCAATGAATAATGACAAAACAATTAGACAGCTGTTCTACAAGACGCCAAGTTGTAGTTCTCTTATGAATGCATCATTCATGTTTTCTTCTCTTCTTCTTTTATGAGTGCTCTCAAAGTCCAACTGGAGTTATTCTTTGCAAACCTATTTTCGAACATTACTTTTAATTGAGGTTACACAATGCTGAGACTAGCATTTCTTACTAAGGACATTATTAATGCAAGTGTGATAAAAATCAGTTGAGGAGATTCCTTTTCCATCTTTGATCAATAGTCTTTAAGCTGTTTTCTTACGGTTTGATTGCTTGTAATTTAGTAATGAAAGTTGGTAGTATCATTATAATTATTACATGTGGTACTTTTGATCTGTTTTTTTTTTTTTACATGTTTACTGATATTTTTGGCACAACCATTTTTGCCCCATTTGTCTCTACACCTGTTACCTAGCTATGTTTTGCCTACAATTTTTAACTGTTTTCAAGATAAATGTCGACAATATGGAACAGTTGAGTTTTTTGCCATAACCAGATGACATGACCTGAATGAGAAAGGATATCCACATCTGTTTTATTTAGAACAAGATTGTTGTAAAAAAAATGAAACATGTTATAAAAGAATATTAAAAAAAAATAGTTTTTTCTCTTTCTAAGTTTTCAAAATTTTCAAAAGTAGTGTTAGATTTTGCTCATTGCCCTATGTTTGTTTATTTTCACTGTTTAGGTGTTGCCTTGTTGCTATAGCAACTGTTTGAAGATTTTAAGAAAAGTGGTTTTTGATATTGGTTGAGTGAGTCATCTGTTTTCTGATTGGCAATCAACGATTCAGTGATATTATTTCTTGGAGAACCACTGAAAAGGGACCAGGAAAAGGAAACCATTTGTACCCAACAATGGATTTGACATGTTTTAACATGATTTAAGCCAAAACCCTGCACAAACTATTAGTTTCCAATTTAATAAAAATATTTTTTGTGCTGGGAATGACTCTTTTGTGACACTTTTCTTTATTATGACCTAAGCAGATTCCATTTTGAATATTGGTGGATTGAGGATATTATTTTGTGAGACAGTACATGGTCTTTTTCACTGAATTTTTGTACATAAATTTATAACATGGTCTATAAGATTTTTGTTTTTGTTACTCATACTCAGTTATCTACTCTGCATCCTGCTTCTTTCCTAAATTGGTTTTAATACATGCTCATTGGTTTGAATGAACAAAAAAGACTGGAAACCCATTTGCTGAAGTTTCACTACATTGTTATTGTTTGATTGCATAATAACAAAACTAGATGACAACTACAAAGCTAGTGATAGAGTTGCCGATTTCTAACTCCTCTGACTTCTTATCCGCATACCACACTGATTCGAGTCCCGTTTTGGACAATGGTATTCCAGCTGACTTGCGGTGCGCCAGTGGTTCTGCCCAGACATTTGTCTGGGGTCTTTCTCCACATAAACAGCTGGACATCGATATAATGATCATGATTGCAGTGATGATCCTCAAAAACAAAACAAAGCTAATTGCATTTGTTAAAAAAGTAAGACCGACATGTCGCTGTATTCTTGTGGCAAGTATTTGGTCTTCAGACATGACCTTTTACTGGTCAAGAATGTGCCTGTCGCAAACCACTATAGTTGATCAACTATTGTGATTAGATATTATTTATTGTAAATAAGGTCTGGGTTGGTTATATGGAATGTGTCAATACAACTTGGAATTCTCTGCTTAAAGTTTTCATCACTCTGAATTAAATTAATGCAGTTCTGCATTTGCAATTTACAGTATACAGTTAAGCGTAGAACTGTTGTTGATGTACAGGTGTAAAATAAAAGATTGTTTCTTAATTTCTTGTTACTTCTGCACATATAAAATGGTTAAATTTCAACTTTATCACAGTCACCATTAGGTCAAGGTTTGATGTGTCTCTAAGTTATTCCACAACTGTCCTTTTATTGGCTTAATTTGTCTGTTGCAAGATACGGTCATTGAGGCAGTTATTTTAAAAGCTATAAACTTTCTGGAGAGCGGTTGTTCAGTATCTTGTCGATTGATTATATGAGCAAAGTTGATTTGATTAGTATTACAATTGATTTTGGAAATTTTGGACAATTCAAATGAAGGGTAAGTAGGTTTTTTTGTTGCATTGATCCAGCAAAGGTAGCTACAAGTAGGATTGATTTATTTGGATATGCTTTACCCAAACTATTTTTGTGAATTATATTGTTCTATTACTCTTGTCTCATGTAATGCCACAATCAATTTCAGCAGTTTGTAGATGCTGGTTTACCCTACTGTCTGCAGTTACGTTTCACATACATGTAATAATTTTTTTTTTTTATCTGTTCAAAAAGAAAAACGACACAATTTTTGAAATCATACTTTTACTATGAATCAAAGGGTAAGTAGTTATCACAATTGTTTGTGTTTAACTGTTGTTATCCTTTTTCTGTCAGGGCTGTTCCAGGAAAAAAGGTGTTGGGGGGGTGGAACGGAACTTGAAAATGGGGGTACCACCAACACAATTTTATCTTTTTTTACCCCCCAACCAACACAATTTATATGTGTCAAAGACCCACCACCACCTTATTTTTATTACAATTTATACCCCCACCAACAGAATTAGAAATACCAATCCGCTATAAATTTGTTGCAGGACACAAGTATTTTACGAACTGAAATGAATTATTTGTCTATCTACATAGTTGATTTTACCATGCAATTGTAATGAAGTGCTTTTTTCTTCATTTTATCATTTTGTGTTTGTACAGAAAAGTTCCGCTATTATGACCACTTTGAATATTACAAAATCATGCAGATTTCGTAATTTTTCAGTCCCAAAACATTAAATAAAGAACAAAAAGGTCCACTATTAAGACTGATTCACTATTAAGATCAGGTTGGAAGGTGGTCTTTATTTCATTTCATGTGCTGAATCAAATATCATTCCCATTGGTTACACATGTTTCAGATCAAAGAGTCCTCATATAGGCAGCCAGTGGGGGGGGGGGGGGGGGGGGGCAGTTTACCCAACCATCATTCCTGGATAGTACCAGTACTTAACACCATCCCCTTATTTTAAAGCAAATGACTACTTTCTCACAAATTTTACGGCCCAAGCGGAGCTGAATCTCACAAAAGTTACGTCAACATTGAGAAATGCAGTGATTTTTTCAATTTCTATTTGATGGCATTTCGTCCCGCCGCCTATTACAAGTAGGAAAGCTGCTTGAAACGTTACCCTGAAAATCACAGGTGATGGAATCCAGAAAATTCTGCAATGTTTATACAAACTTATTTTGGCTCAACGATGACAAAAGCTCGTGATTTATTGAGAATATAGAGTCCATTTACTACTGCTATTATCACGGATTTAAACCCGGCAAAAATAAAAACCGGCAATTTGGATTTTTTTTTCTCCAATTTTGGAAAAAATACTGTCGCCGGTCTCGTAAACCAGAAGATTAAAAATAAATGGCCTAAGGGAGCCGCGGTTAAATAGCGGCTGGTTTTAAACAAACGCCATATTTCTTGCTATATATTCACCTTTGAAAGTTTCAATCAGCATGCTCAAGCTATTCGCAGCCAAAAACTTGGCCACATTTTCAACGTCCATGTCAATCGTACCTACTCGGCGATCTCCGGCAAGCTTCGGATATATCACCTCGTATGTAATTGTAGGAATACACCAGTTGGTGATTTGCCTCGGCGAATAACTTCTCATTGCATTCATTCTATACATAGCGTGTGACGTCACTACGTTAAAGTCATCTCTATACTACGACTCGTAACTCGCCCAAAATTTGAGAATTGTGCCTACATAAAAAATAGTTCCGCGTAGGAAATACGTTCGATTATGATATTAATTGAATTAAGATAAATGACTAAACAACCATATTCTAAGGCCTTATTCTATGTTCAGAAACTTTTAAAGTCTTGATATTTATAGATAAATGGAAAAAAATACGATGAGTAAGTTTTGCTACTTTCGCTTTCGTTAAACAGTTATATTTTCATTGTACATAGCGTGTGACGTCACTACGTTAAAGTGGACCGTTTACAAAATTTAGTTCAAAATGTTTGCATGAAACATATTTCAAATATTAGAATGTATAAAAAAATGCCAAAATAATCTGTTGTATACCTCTTCGTACTTGTTTTGTTCATTTTAGTAATCACTTCCGTATTCATAACAGCCATGTTGAAGAACTACTTTACCCACAATACACCGAGTGCATTCACACAGGTCATTTTGACCGTGTGTTGACGCAACGCATTGCATTATGTAAACAAAGATGGCTGACTTTTCAAAGTGCATGCAGTACGCTTTAGATATGATGGAGATTCAACACTCCTTGAAAGAAGAGCAGATTGCTTCGTTGAAGAATATTTTTAACTTAGTTGATACTGTATGTATGTTACCAACAGGATTTGGTAAAAGTGTAATATACCAGTTATTACCCTGCATGCACTCGGATCACGCTTCGGTGATGTCTATATCCGAAGTTTGCCGGAGATCGCCGAGTAGGTACGATTGCCATTTTGGATGTAGTTCGTCAAAATGGCGGCGACAGCATTATTTTCGAGGTGATTACGTAGAGGACGGAATTACCCGAGGAGTTCCGAGTGCGTCCATGTGCCGATAGTTTCATACGCGTCAGTTTTCATACTTACCAGATGTGACTGGCGGGTGTTTTAAGTCAGTTTTACCGACAATGTGGTTAAAATTAACAAACTGTACCCCCCAGCAACACAATTAGAATTTATTATTAACCCCAACCAACACAATTATAATTGGTAAAATACCCCCATACAACACATTTATATTCCAGGAAACACCCCCCACCCACCGAATTTTAATTGATTTCCGTTCCACCCCCCCCGATGCCGTTTTTCCTGGAACAGCCCTCACAAAAAAATGATAATTGTGATTGTGTGACATTTTTTGTCTACCTTTTTTATTCATATTTGGTGCAAAAAAACAACAGAAATTGAAGGAGTACACCTGCATAAACTGCACTGAAGCAACTTCTAGTTGTAAATGTTTTACATTCTTTAAGAATATACACTGAAATGTTGATATTGCATATAAACCATCTTTTAGAACAGAGCTATTATTCAAAATAAAACTTGTTGCATCAAGAATAAGGCTTATTGTTACTGAATATTTTTGGAGAGTGGTGACCAATTTGGACTCAAGTAAAGGAGAATTTGCTGAAAACAGGTCAAACAGCAAAATGTGGTGATTGTGTTTATCTACTTCATTATTTTTTTCAATGGGCAATGAGCAAAAGATCTGTCAACTGTTAATGGCTACAGCTATGTGATAAGAACTGCAGATTTGAGATGTGAATGAGAAATAAGGAGGTAATTGGCACCTCTGAGTGGGCTGTGTTGCTGTAATGATAGCAAGAAGTTCACCACTGAAATCTCTTTGTGGCTGGTGTATTATCATGTTCTTTTATATTTTTTTTTTTTTATCATCTATGATGTTTTTATGTGTTGGAATTTGTTCCTGGTGTTTTACAATTTTTATTACATAACATGCTCATATTTGAGATAATTATTTGAAGATGGGACATTATTTATGAAAAACACCGGCATTTTATTATCTAGTACTGGCACAACTATATGCTTACCAAATGGATTTCCTAATTGCCATTTGTTTATTACACTCCATTTTCTTTCAGCAGATATCTGCAACTGATATTTTAGACGACTCATTCATGACGCAAGGCTTCTGTTTTAATTAAACTGTAAAGGGAGACAACAAATACCATTGTCACCAATTTATACATACCTGAGTTGTTCTCCTTGAAGCCTTCTCACTGCTAATGTCAATATTGTCCATTATCGTCACATTAAACTGGCTAATGACAGAGCACTTGCTCAGCATCTGGGTTGCAGAGTTATAGAGGGGTATTTATATTGGCTATACTTTGTACATTGTTCTGCTACATTTCCCAATAAAACATTAATTTGAAATGACACCTTGCACTGAAGGATATTTAACCTATTCAAATAATTCTATTGAATATTATAGAAGACAGAATGTATTTTGTCAAAAAGGTAAGAATTAAAGCTCGTATTTTTTCACTTTATTAAACTGTAATTGCAGTACCTCTGTTGGTTAAACACAATAAACATTTTATCAGAAGTATCAAATTAAGGTCTCATCTTGGTGTCTTCAACCAAAAGTACTATTCACCATACAACAGTCAAAAAATGCACATACATTTCAAGCTGATTGACAGCGAGCTCAGTTAGCTGCACATAAACTCATCTTAAGAGACATATTTAATATCCTTTGATGGCAAAGAATTAAGCAACAATATTGAAAATCTGTTTTATGGACTAATCTTTATTGACATGACTGTATAAGCTTGCAATTAAATTTTGCATTTATTATTTTAAAGTTTACAGTTTGATTGCATTTATTATCTACGTAATGCAGTTTGCTTTAACCTTATAATTTCATTGTCGTTTTATGAGTCTCAACCTTTAAGATAGGTAATTCTAAATGTCTGCACTTCAGTGAAAGTAAATTTTGTGGAAACAGTTTCCTATCCAATATGTGGAGTGTAAATTAAAGGTTTTATTTTAATATATTAAGAAAGCAAGAAATGCTGTTATGATTTTGAAATAATTGCATGCATTTGACAAAGATATGAAAATTAAATGGCAACAATTATAATTTGTCACGTATTTACATTGTTTTTGTTATACTTATTGTATTAAGGATTAAATCGACAAATTGGCAGTTGGTAATATTTTCATTTAAAATTTTTGCTTTTAAAATAACTTTTGTTAAGCAAATATGATTTTTACATGTGATTTATAGATTGTATGTGACTAAGCAGTCCTTAAAAAGGTGGTATTATCTGTAACCTGGAATTGCAACAGTTTTCAACTATTTTAAGCTCATTTGAAACTTGGCACAATAGTAACGCTTTGATATGATGTATGCAGGAAAATGTCATTTCTAGTCCATAACCATAAACAGTACACTGATTACCTCTTACATTTGCATTGTGTTTATCTGTTGAAATGTGACAAAGCTGCTTTAACTTGCATATTTATTTAAAGGATAATTATTGATTGCATAATAATTTTACATATCTCTAGAACCATTATAGTTGGAGCATAACTCCACAAATAGAAAGTACAGTCAACAAATAGATTAGGTTAGTACAGTCAAAGATTATGCGATATTTATTGAATTGGACTGCTCCGTGACTTACAACTATCTAATACCGCAATAGGTACTTTGACAGTTTTCAGTCGATGCCTACCTCATTTGTTTACAAACAAAATGCACAGGTTTTGTTAGGAGGCACACTATTAATTGCATTCTAAATACTGTTGGGACAATATGGTATCTTGTCAACAGACTTCGCTGAGGGTTTTGGAACTGTCCATCCCCACTCTTATCATATACTGTCATAAAAAATGTGATAAAGATCCTTAAAGGCTGCTGACATGAATTTCAGTAATTTAAGGCTCAAACTGTTGTGGTATATTGATCTAGAACTTGTTGGGTTAATAACCAGATTTGTGTAATGGCAGGTGTAATGATGGTGAGTGTAGAGATCTATTGCATTGATGACAATATTATTTGGTAAGGAGAAAATTAATAACAGGTGACCTTATTTTTTAAATGAAGCATAATAAATAAAATATCCGTTCCATGTGGATCTTCATATCATTAATCAAACTCTGGAGAAATCTTATAGCAAAAACCTAAACTTGCTGCAGACTTCACTAGCTGAAGAACAATTTTTAATTTGGTTTTATTGAAGCAACTTTGCTATTCTTCTTGTTTTAGCAGTAAAAACAGCATCATGGTCTTACATTTTTTTACCATGATGCATTACAGAATATTCATATGCTCAAGGTCACACTTATGTCCATATTACACTATGCATAGTTTGAAGAACACTTCACAGCATGATCATACCAAACCTTAACTTGCTTCAGGTAGTCATAACATTACAATAAATTTTATGCTGTTGCCTTTATTGTTATAATGCAATTATTATAATAAAAAAATCTAGTCACTGCAGGTTAAATGCTTTATTTCTTTTCTCAAGATGCTGCCAACCTAACATTTTATGACATTTCCTGTTTTGGGCAACAAAAAGTGTTTTTTTGATCATTGTATTGTAAATAAAGGCAAAGTCACAAATTCCTTGAAATCTTGTAAAGGTTGGATAATGTCTTGAAGCAGGACACACTCATAAACATTCAATATTCAAGCTGTTAAAGCCATATTCCAGACTTCGTGAAAGGCCTCGGACATTTCCGATAGATTTTATTTCAGTCCGGTAGAAAATCGAAACTCCCCAGTCCAGCTGTCCTTTTCTTTTGTTGAAGTATTTCACTGGTTACTTCACTTAAAGGTTGTATCATGCATTCTGACTGGAGAGGTGCGCATCGACTAGCCAACCATCATTCTGCTTTCTTTTTCATCTTTGTTCTGTCTTGCAAATGGTGTCGTGATATTTTGTGGGGGCACGGCCAGGCAAGAAGCAAAAAATTATTTGTAACGAAGAGAAAAAAGAAAGCAACCAGAATATATTTAAAAAAAAATATGTTGAGCATTGAGGTATATATAATTTACTATATTTTATCAGTTTTATTTGGTAAAGTATTTCAAATTATAGTTCGTGAAAAAAACACAAACTATTTGACAATATTTTGCAGTTATTTCTGTTGTTCGTTTAGTCCCGACAAATTTTATTGCTTGTGTGACTGAATGATCAACAGATTTTTTTGCCTTTTGTGAAGTTTGTATGCAAATGTTCTTATTAAATGCAAGACTTATGGAAATCAAATTATTCTTGGTTCTTGACCCTTAATTCTTACGGTGCCATATTACTGATGTTTTAAATTTATGATTAGTTTACGTTGTCATTACTTTAATATGGTTTATTGCATAAATGTATAAGCAGCTATCATAGTCTAAGCCAAACGTTTAATAATCCTTAAATTTACCCTCTACAAACCTGAAAAAAATGTCAATCCACTTACTTTTGTTTTCAGTTTTTAGGATTTCATCAAAGTCATCAATTTATGGACTTTGCTTTCATTATCATTTACAGCAGCAGTATCACTATAATGCGGAAAACAACAACAATTGGAATTTTTTCAATGTTTTTTTCAACTTTTAATAATAATTTGAACTTTGAAATTGTTTTTCTATAATCACTGTTGTGAATCCTTGTTAATAATGATAAACTGAAACTTGCATTACATCGCCTGTCCTAGACTTCTGGTGGTGAGCAGTTGAATGCTCCTGTCCACTACTGTGGAGTTTATATATAGATGAAGATGAGACAAAAATTGTTAACAGCAGTAAAGGATGGAATGGAATTGATATAAAAGCTTGATCTCACAGCTTTCTTATTAAAATGAAGTGGCATTGCAGAATTATCTGTATTCTGATATGAATCAAGATTCATTTTGTATGACTTTATATTTTAAAAAAACAACAACATGCATACCCTTAAAATTTTTTTTTAATATATGAAAAAAATATTTCCCCCTTTTCAATTGTTTTACCAGAAAAAGAAGAAAGATCAAATGCTGATAGCAATAGTAAAAAAAAAGGCTTTATGGAGTCCGTTATAACCTTTAATGCATTCATCACTACCCTACCTTTGTTTTTGCAGTACTACAGCTTTGGTTGGTTGAAGAATTCAGTCTTATTAATTAAAAAACAACACTAAGACAAGTCCAGCAAACATAACGCTGAACATCTTGAGTGAATAAATCACCGTACAAACCATGTTTAAGTTACTAGTATTTGTTTTTAATAGAATCTGGTGTGCCTTTTGATCTCTTGCTCTTATACTGCTTAAATCACTAAGCTGTAACAATTCTAAAGATGGTACATCATAAATATTCTGTGGGGGAGTATCGCCTGCTACTAGAGATATTAATTTTTATGCATATGATGTACTATTTTAATCTATTGCATTTCAAGTGCTCTTTTCTTTGAAAGATACCACACTCTTTTAAAATTCTATGGGAGTAGAAAATGAACCAACATGTGAACAAAGGTAATATAAAACTTTGTTATTTGGCTACCAGTGCACTTTGCAAACGGTGGTCATTCTTCTCTACCTGCAGCAATGATGATTCTCCAGTATTTGTTCCATCAGTTACTTAATATGAATAAACAAATAAAATATAAAAATAAAAGATGTTGAAATGTGGGGTCCCTTGTGAAAATGGGGAGGGTAAGGCATAGATGAAGTCATTAGCCAGTGTGACATGGACAGAAAAGAAATTACTGTCCTATAATCCTATTAACACACTTTCCTGGATCAGTTTGGACTGATTGCTTGAAGCATATATAATATTTAGCAGACTGTTTATCGCCCATCACTCCCATGAATTTATTTACTTGCTTATTACCTGGATGTAGCAATAAGACAGTTTTGGTTAGCAAACAACCAATTATGGTTAGTTGTGCTATAACTAAAAACTGATGTCGATGTTTTCTAGTACTGGAATACCAACTCAGCTGTTTTTTGACCTCACGATCTGGCAGCACGCTATGAGAGTCAGGCATGCATCTGTAGAAAAAAGCGTGGCACTTGATTGATGTCTACTGGGTAACACCACTTGGTAAAGCATTTGGCATGTTTGTGTATTATATGTCTCACTTTTCTGCTCCCCCTACAGCCACGACCTGGACCCCAGGGACAGCAGGGACGATTCCAGGGCCCCCCAGGCCCAGGTAATTTCCCGCCCATGGGCAACATGGGTGGGGGCCCCGGTGGAAACATGTACCCACCCAAAATGCCCGGTGGAATGGGTGGTAATCAGAATATGGGCGCAGATAGACGCAGGGAGTCCTCTAGTCGCAGAGATGATTTTGAGATGAAGAGAATGAGGAGGTTTTAAGAGTTCAGTTGAATAAGATTCTCTTGGGAGATGTGCTCTGTAGTAACATTGACTTGAGAATAAGATAAAGACTGGGTGAATTTCAATGTATGGAGATGTGTATCAGATGCAATCAAAGCAAGGTGGACAATAAATAGAAAATAAAAAGTATGATAAATAAAAGTAGAATTTGCAGCAGAGGGGAAGATGGTAAAATTTATGTTACTGTCTGAGATTCTCTTCTATATTAAATACTTTCTATGATATGAACAGTATGATGGACAATAAATAGAATATGAATGAGAAATAAAAAATGGCTACTATTTAATAGTTTTTTTTTCACTGGTTGTTGAATGTAAGACTGGCACCCTAAATGCTGTCAGAGGACTTGACCTAACACTCTAAGAAATGTTGAAGAGACATAAATACTTTTACATTATTATTATTGTTTCATTTAAATCTACAACCTAGACTAAATAGACTTGAGGACAAAAAAATGTCGACTGTTGATCTTTCCAAGATGGAAAACTGCTCAGAATAACAACTGTATTCTTGACTATTGAGTGCTGTCTGTGTCAAGTGGAAGCTGTGAGTTGTCAAGAAGTGCATCCTTTACATTGATGCCAAAACTTTTATATATTTTATATCTTCATCATTTATTATGATTTTATCTCAAGAGTTCATTGTTTTATAATTATGGACAGTTTGTAAAACCATATATATATGTGGAAACAGTATAATAGTGTTTCTAGGTGTTGAAGTTTGACTGCATAATTTATTTGGCCATTGCCCTTTGCTGTTTCAGCATATTTGTATTGTATCACTATATTTGACTGTAAATAATTATATATTAACAACTATCATATATTAGGTGCATTTTGTATTTGTCAAACTGGCAGAGAGTTTGTAAAGCCATACTGGTGGTTAATGAGTTGCACAATGACATTGTGATTGTATGTCTTGTCAGAACAATTCAAAAATGTAATGCTTCAACAACAAAAATTTTTATATTATAGACAAAACAGATACTCAAAAATAAGTGAATTCTAGAAATTCAAAATTATAGCCTATGATAACAACATACAAAACAACTAAGTTTGCTTTGAGAACATTTTTTTTTTCTTTGGCAAAAGATGATGGGACTTGATTTTGATTTTTCTTGGCATCTGAACAAAATGGCATGTCAGTTGCCATTCGTGTAGAATATTTATGTAGTACATTATTGTAATAGATGTTCCATGTACTGTGGCTATTGACATTTAGTTGAGATCTTTATCATGTGTTGTGTGTTATATTTTGTAAATAGTTTCATTTCATTTTCTCACCACACAATTTATGAGAACATTTCGTCATTGATTTAAGAATTGATATCAGACATTTGAACTGAAGAATCTCTCATCAGAACAGAATTGGTGAATGCAAGTTCATATCAGGAGAGATGATGTCCCATTACATTTCTCTACTGCTAGAATCACCAAACATCACCTGGTATTTTGAGCCAATTTAATTTGGGACAATTCTTGTAGTAATCATTTCATTCAGTTTTTGATCGTCATGTTCTGCATTATGTTTTTATGTATTTTATCATGAATAAATCAGTCAAGTACATAAAATAAACATTGAATTGCCTTCATGCTTTGAACCTCCCATTATAAATTAAATAAATATAGGACTGTTTTTATACAATGCTGCAGTGTTATTGAAAAGATTTCTTTGAATTTTAATTTGGACTGGCCGTGCTAAAGAAACTAGGACTTTCTTTATCTACAGCTTTGCTGTCTTTTGCACTGACAAAAAACCCCACTAAATTTTGAAGTAAAAGTACTTTCACATAAAAAATATTACTGAATGTAGTTGAGGAAAATCAAAACTGCTTCTAATGAGAGACATTAATAAATAGTCTCCCCTGAATAATTCCCAAATGCAAGTTAATCCTTTCATTTGTTTTACTTGGTTTTTATCCTTGTGACCTTTGGAGTGTATGTTGACTTTTCTATCTTTCTTGTAATACCCAGATTTACTATCATCAACAAACACTTCCATTTTATTTTTTAAATAACAAATCTCTATAAGTATTTAAAAGGATTTTACTTATATTTATGCAAAAGTAAGAAATCTTTCACTTTGTAATTGTAATATCTACAAAAGAAGAGGCGATAAAGCCCGAGAATTCCAACTCAAAGGACCTACATATTGTTTGGAATACCCCGGAGATTATGTGACAAGGGAAACAATTTATATTTCATCAATATACACTATTGAAATCTAAATACAACATTTAAAGCTGCCTAGACAATATTCAACATGTAGTTGCTAGAATGGTTATTTTGTTTACATCAATAATCTTATGTCCAAATAACTTAATAAGCGAGTAAAATGAGGTACAAATTGAATCATTGTATCTTACAAGGAAACTTTACTTTGCATATGATTACTTTTTAAAAAAAAATATTTTAAGTAAATTTGCTGTACATTTGAATGTTTGCTGGCATTTCAAGTCCCACCTAAGCCAGCTTAAAAGTTACTTTATTATAACAAATCTTATCATTATTTTCACAAATCATTTACTTGTAGCTATCCGCAATTGAAGTCATGGAATATATGTTTCAAACATGTTTTGACAATCTATCAATTTTACAGGATTGTACCTTTTTTGTCTGTTTAACCAAAGATACTGTCATGTGAGTTTGTGTTGTTCTACAAATACTAATACTTCAGAACTGTGCCAGGATATAATTTGCCTTATAATGTGCTAAATAATTTTTAAGGGGAGGGGGGAATGAACCGACAATTTTTAATATTGAGTTGGGGTGGAGGCATGCACAGTCGGTTCATGTGTAATCATTGCACTGTGAACAAAATCACATTTTGTACAGAAAAACTGTAAAAGTTCTTAATTTAAAGCTAGGGATTTATTTGGGAAAAAAAGTTTTGGCGGATGGTGCCTGTAATCAGCTTTCACTAAAGAAAATGGATTTTAAGTGACAATTTAAGTGAGTGTGTCTGCTTATCAATTTTAAGCTTCACTTAACCAAGAAAGAAAAAGTGGAGATATTGTCATAACCATATCGTCGGCATTCTTGTAAGATAAATTGGGAGTACGCGTTCACTATCCCTTTCAAAAGGGTTAGTACTCACTAAATCAATTTTGGCACATTTATGCGCCTTTGTTACCTAGAATTATTTAACCGGCCGCAAAAGCTCAAGTGGTAGAGCGTCAGCTTGTGGATCTGGACCAAATCAAAGACTTTAAAGTTGGTAGTAGTGGCTTCTCTCCTAACGCTAGGCTATGGGGACAGCATTGCACCAGTTGTCGGTGTCAGTATATTGGACTGGCCGGGTTCAGTCCCTCCTCATAAGTGCCCCTGTGCAATAATGATAGAAATGTTGCTGCACAGTATCGGCAAAAATGCTGGCAAATCCCACCCCATCCCTAGAATTTTTTATGTTCATTAACAGTATACTGTCCAGCAATGTGGCACGCATTATCTACTGACACTCTTGTTTTAAATAAAGCCCGAGTACGTAAATGGATGAAAAAGTGATAGTCTGCTTAGGGCCTCTAGACATTTTAAATATTGTACCAAAGAAGCTTATAATTTAATCTGCCATTGAAACTGTTCTGCGTTGTATTATTTATCAATTCTCCTTAATGTTAAACTGAACCAAAAGCTTTTTTAGATGTTGATTACATGCATTCATAAAGGCTGTTGGCTTGCTCAAGAAATTCTGCTGGCATATACTGTTACTTTTCAAAAATTCAATTTTGATAGTGAATCAACATAAGGTTGCTTTTTGAGTACATTCATTATTGTACTGTATTCATTGTCAGTTCCTGTCCTGTGGAAACATCAGTAACATATGTTTTTAAATTTCATACTTTTTGTTTGTTAACACTTTTTTCACCTTAGGCAATTACACAAAATACTTGCACAAGTCTATTATGGTTAAGTTACAACTTATTTATTAGACACTTTTCATACAATACTTTGCACTTCTTAAAGAACTCTGTTAAACTTTGAAGGGAAATATAAACGGTTTATTAAGAAATCTGTCTCATTCATTGTTTGAAACACTGAGAACTAGGTACTTATATTATTATGGCTAAGAATTAATTTATAATGCATATCGATGGGTTGAAATTCCCATGAATATCAATTGGTCAATTGGGTCTCTTAAAAGTCACTTAAAAAATATAATTTTGTGTACATATGTGGTTAATTTTATTGTAAAATTTTATATTTTTATGTTCATTTTGTTAAAATAGATTAAGATGGTGATGGTATGCTTTCAATGCTGGATTTTCCAGATAGCTCAGCAAACACTTGGCATGCTATGCGCATCATTGTTTGTGTGGGACAACCACGATGAAACATTGACATAAGTGTTTTGTCAAAGGAAAATAGATGAATAGAACATTGGGTAAGCTGTCAACAAACAACAGATATGACAAAATGATGACAACAGCATGTTTTTGATTGAAATGAAACAGAAAAGGCACCTATTAAAGTAAAGGCATGGCTTTCAAAGAATTTAATCAAAAAAGATTGCAGTAGATGTTTGTTCACTGAATATAAAGAGATTGCAGTAGCTGTTCAACCATTGCATAGAGATTGCAGTAGATGCTGGCCTATTGAATAAAAAAAGAGATTGCAGTAGATGCTGGCCTATTGAATAAAAAAAGAGATTGCAGTAGCTGTTCAACCATTGCATAAATAGAGATTGCAGTAGAAGTTTGCCCATTGAATAAAATGGGATGTTTGGCCTTGGGACACTACATGTATTTTCTATGATGCCATGTGTACCTGAATCATCATATCAACTGGTACACTGTATGAATTCAACTTAGTGGCATGAGGGAGCAAGAACATTTACCTTGATGTAAGTTAAATCTTACAAATGGATTTTTCTGCAGTGAAATAGGAAATTAATGCCTTGAAATAGAAGATTCCATGCTTTAGTCAATGTGTTGCAATGAAGACTTCCTACCATAGTGGATTGCTAATGAGACTACAGTTCTATGTTCGTTTGAAGTTCTCAACTTGGATACTAAATCAGGACTAGTTCGCCTTAAGTCACCTTTAACATTCTCTGAAGATGACTGAGCAATTTGATGTGATATTCTATTCTGAACACTTTCTTTCATTTGATTTGGTAAGTATGCTGTTGGTAAGTATCTCTGTTGGACAAATAATTGGTAATTATCTCAATATTTTGTATCTACTATTTTTATACCCCAACTAAGGGTATATTATCAGTTTCCATGTCCTATCCCAAACTGCAGAAAATCACTGTAAAAAATATGAAGTATGGATGACAATAACTTAAATGGTTAGTTCTAGTTTGCCTTAGCACCTACATCATAACTTAAAATTGATATTTCTTTTGGCCTAGGTCTTAACTAAATTCCTGCATTTTTATTGCATGATCAGCTCACAAAAAATTGGTGATACTTAAGGTCTGCAAAGGAGTTATACTTTTTACTTTTAAAATAGCCCTGTTAATTGTCTGAGGGTAGTCGTATTGGCCGAAGGCTAAGCCAATACTACTGACCTGAGGACCATTAACAGGGTCAATATCAAATCATTTATTGACAATTTTATTAAATAACTAGATGTACTTATAACATTTAAAAAAATACTTAGATTTTGCATGAATCCAAGTCAGAAAAAACTTGTTTGTGTTTTAGTAAAATCTACACATAAATTTGGTTAAACACTATTAATTCATGCCTTGAATGTTTGAAAACTGAGAATATTTCGTTTTATAAATTTATGCAACTGTCAGCATCTACGCATAGATCGAGTTAAAACAAAACGGCTGCCATTTTCCAGAGCTTCTTGCTGAGATCTGTGTAATTTCTTGGCCTTGCCTTATTAGCCAATCAAATTACTTCAAATGCGGGCTTTATATTTAGGATATTGGCATTGTTTTAAAGCAGGCCATTGTGTTATTGAACGTGGCAGGTGCTTTTTATAATTACGAATAATATTTTAATAATAGTTCTAAAATTTTCCTAGTTGCAGGGTTCATACAAGAAATTAAATCAGTGTGAACAAAGGGTCTAAATAAGAAGGGACATTACCATCAAACAGAGGAAAATGAAGTCACAATCACTTCCAACAAAATACATCTTAATAATATCTAATGGTCTATGCTTGTATAAAACTTATTTTATCTTTGATGAATATGGCTGTGTATTGTATATGACACCTCACTTTAAAAATCTGTGATAATTTTGTTTTTGCTTCCAAGAGGTATTGTAGATTATAATCTAATAACACTTTTCAAAATTACATTGTTTCTAAGCTGCATGTGTTATATAGTACATAAATAGCTTTTGATTACCGCATTTCATATACTGTTCAGGATTCATAATTTCTGTTACATTATCTTGATTTCAGCAGAAAACCCACTCCTTTTGTTCAAGCCATATATAAGGTGCATCTTAAAATTTAGTATGTTTGTCAAGAGAAACTGTACACAAATTTGTCTTTTAGTAAAGCATTGTGTTTATTTAGTGCATGGAACAGGTGCATTTACATTCCAGGGTAAAATGCATTGTTACTTAATCATATGAACTTGAAATAATGCCTGTTGAAAGTATTGATTTTATTACCATTGCAGTCTGATTAGGCTGTTTGTAAAACAAAAAAAAAGGTGCTGAGGGACAATGTTCACTTAATTTTCCAATAAGATGATTATTCGCATCATAACATGCCTCAGTGTTGTTCAATGTTTTTCTCAACATTCGCTTTGTATTTTCAGTGAATTTAATTAATTGTTATTTCCACTGTGATTGTACAACTATACACATATTTAATTGACATCCATCAGAGTTGCGGAAACATAGTTGGTATTAGTTTGACAGTGTAATCGGTAAGAATCAGCAATTAATTGTGCTCCAACAGATTTATATGCATTATTTCCGCAGTAAAGATAGAGATGGTCCAAGTAGAAGTAATAGTCCTGCGGCAAAATCACTTCTCTATTGAATAGTAAATTTTGTCTGGAGCATAACTTAAAAACTGTAAGAGTTATCAAAATGAAACTTCATAGATAGATAGATCTCAGATGAGGAGAAATGCACTGTACAAGAACAATAACTAATTTTTGCATATTTAGGATTTATTTCCTTTGTTATTTTTCACACTTTAGTTATTTAAACACTCATATTTGGGGGGGGGGGGGGGGAAGAAGCCCATTTGGAACTAGCATTTATTTGGGGAGCATCTATCGATTCTAACAAATCTCTTGTTGAACCTGTCGTACCCTGAAGTTATTTCTCTAGCCAGAGCATCTCTTTTGGCTATTGGGGTCTTCTCTGCCCCTGCTGCCTAGATACACAAAAGGTGTAGATTTTTGATCAGTGGTAATGATTGTGGATGTGTGAATACACTACACAGTAATTTAAGAACCTAATCCAATAGTGAATATATTTTCAGCACATTAACAGTATAACAAAACCATGTAATTTTAACTTAGTATAACAAAATAGTTAAGAACTTAGTTAAAATAAAGCAAGCAGATGAACATATATATATATATATTGTCTCTTTTGTACTTGATAACATTAATTGAGAAAATAAACAGAAAATTATTTTATATACATATTTAAACTTTATTTGCCTTCTCAATTAGGAAATTGATTTTAAGTCTAACACCCAATATATCACAGTTACAAGTTCAGATGCATAGTATTTAATCTCGAAGGCTGTAGGCTTGAGTGATAAAATTTACACATCTGAACAAAAACCCCATGTACTTCGTGTTATTTTTTTTTCTAAAAGAAAATCAATGAAATTTGTATTTATTTTTTATCATAATTTAATGCTTGTGTTATTAGTAAAACAAAACAGTTACTTTCAAAGATTAACTTTTAGGCAAAGGCCACGTAAACGAAAAGAACGGCTTATCACAATTTATCAGCTTGGTCAACAATTTGAAAATCGGAAGGGATAGTAAAAGGAACAGCTATTCTATTGCAGTAAAATAGTCCCGATTTATGCAGTGAAATATAGTTTATTTTATCATGGCAGAATGCTTTTTAGTTTATTAGGCTAAAATATTGATAGTGTTAGAATGTAAAATAGAAATTACTTTATTTTACAGATCATAACTATAAAAAATCCAGTTGTGAATGGCAATGAAACAAACACATTCCATTGGTTAGCTATTTCTTGGGGGCGCCCCTGGCGTAGTAGTAGAGTCACCGATTTGTAACTCCTCTAAATGCTTAGCCTCGCAACGCGTGGGTTTGAGCCCCGTTCAGGGCAAGGGACTTCTTGTGAGAAGGTCTTCCAGCTGACTTGCAGTGCGCTAGTGGTTCTAGATAGATGTGTCTGGGATCTTCCTCCACCAAAAAGCTGGATGTTGCTATAATGATCATAAACGTTCGCTGTGATGCATTTCAAAAACAGAAGACAAAAACAAACCACTATAAAATATTACTTACTGTTGAAAACAGTCATTTTCTAATTGCACTTTAATATTTTGTTTCATAGAAAAACAATGGTAACAGCTTAGCTATACAATCTTTAAATCAATATTATTAAAAAATAACCAACTATGTTGAGCATAGTGATAGGATTCACTACTCAGAATATTAATGTGTGGTGTTACATTACAGCGCCTACAAATCGAGGACATCAGCAAGCTTTTAGCAACCCCTTCTTTGCTATGTAAACAATATCAGGTTTGCATTTTATCTACGATTTGATTGTCTGGCTCTTAAAAGTGTAAGTGTCAGTTGGACTTTTTTAAAACTTGTACAGCAGTTCTTACCTTAGACAGAAATTACATATATCTGTCAAAGTAAAAAGAAAGTTTTATTAGGCTTTTTTGTGCATTTTGCTATACATAATATTCATACAACGGCATGCACTAAATTCTGACTGTGATTATTGATCAATGTATACTGATATTGCCCTGTACTGGAGAATGAAATAAAAAACAAAATACCGTATGCGTATGTACAAATAATCAACATTTTTACCTATTTTATTTTTGGAAAAACAAGCTTTTGAAATGACATCTATGTTTCATTTGTTTATTATTTTGATTTCACCAGGCATCACATAAATGCCATATTCTGTTTCCAAATCATGTGATTACCTGGAATAAAATATCAAATGCAGTAAATAAGAACAAGCTGGAAAATGAAAGATAAGAATTGTTTGGGGATACAAGGGTTTACTAAAAAAAGAGTTATCTGGACAGTTGTTAATAATGGCTGTATGTCGCAAAACTGGCAACAATTACATCACAGCTTTGTACAAGTAAAAAAGGTTTTAACATAATGAACAGCTATGCAAAATATGAGATGAAATATAGATTGGTACCTAACGGAAAGTAAAGAGTCTGCTTTAACAGTTGGGTCAATTGAATCATTGTCACTATGTCTTGTAGTAAAATTTGTTTCATTTCTGACATTAATTTAAAATTCATTATTACCACTTGATTTCACTAATAGAAAAACTATGATTATCTTGTTACTTAATTCATTTGTGATTGGCCATTCATGTTCAAACTTATGGTGGCTGTTTCTAAAGATAGAATGCACCACATTAGCTAACCTATAGCTACGTTAATGACATTATAAGGAAACTCGTAAACAAGCTTTGACATCAGCGAGCAGCTTTGAGCAAGATTTTTCAAGTTTATCTAATTTGCATTTTTTTTGTTTGTTTCTGGTTGTGTTGGATCCACCTATAACATGTAATGTTTTGTTTCTTTTTCTTATCATGTCATTTCTCTATTAAAATATAACACAACAAAGGTAAAAACTAGTGGCAAAATTGTGCATGTTTTGTGCTGTGATTCCTAGATTTGCAGATCCCAGCATGCTTGTCTGATGTACTGGACTAAAGTTGCCCTTACAAACAAGGAGGTGCGTACAACATACTTAAGAGATCTGGAAATCTAGATTTATAGCTGTGTTGTAAGTCAGGTAAGCATATGTTGAAAAGTGTTGTGCTATGTATGTAATACTTATTTACAAAGTTGATGCTGTAATTTTAGGAAGAACAAGTGTGCAAATCAACATGATGCCAAGTGTCTGCTCATGTTCAAACAAGCTGGAAGAAAACGAAGATAAATCTATGAAAAATTACCATGACAAAAATGGAATAATCTTGAGACTTTGCCACATTTAAACTTATTAAAAATATGACATGGTGCCTTTTCAGCTCACCGGAGCACAACTTGCTAAACACGTTTTTTCTGATATGCTGTCGTGTATTGTACGGCATCACCAATTACCGTTTGGTAGCTTGTGAATACACCAGAGACCACATTTATGGCCCAATCTTAAATCAAACTTGGTTGGATTGATTGTCTGCATGGAACCTTGGATGAACTCATAACTGGGTCAACCGGACCTGGTAGCGCAATCTGTAGAGCATCTGCTCCAGGTACAGGAGGCCCCGGGTTGGTTCCCGGACCGCGACATACCAAAGTCGTTAAAAATGGTAGTGGTGTAGCTCAAGCAAATATAAGGGTTGGCCTGGTGTCAGGATAATGTGACTGGATGTGGTATCATGCCAGGTGTTCATGGCATGCTATACACAGTGAAGGCAGCACTATATCTTCAAGTGGACAACATCTCCAGATAACTGAAATACTGTTGGTGGGACAATAAACCCAATAAACAAACAAATAACTGGGTCACAAGTCAAAAACCAGGTCGCTTAGTCAAATCCTAGAAATTCCTTCTGATCACCTCTGAGGCCACATTTATGGCCTAATCTTTACCATACTTTGTAAGAATGTTCGTCTACATAAAAACTTGTTTTCAGAAAAAAAACTTGTCAAAGTACACTACTGGGACTTTCGTTTGAAAAAGCCTTGTTTACATATCTAAACCAACTTTAGAAAGTAAATAACTGTGCCAGATAGGAGCCTACTGATAGCCCTAGTCCTCAGGTGAGCAATTGAGGGCCAACATGGCCCTCTTGTTTTTACATTTCATGCTAGCAGAAAAAGTACCTTTCTGAATGATGATGTGTTAAATTGCAATTGTCATGTATCATGGCTGTTGAAAGATCTTTTTTTTATTACAATAAAGTAAATATTGTAAATATGAAATATGCCCTCAAGTTGAGATTATTTGTAAGGGTGTCTATTCTTTTCTTTTACTTGTTAAAAAGTTGAGTTATGCATTAGAAATAAGTTGCATGGGGCATTGAAGACTTGAGTATGCAGAATTTGCCTAGTAATGTACTAATTAAATAGTTTGGAGAGCAGAATAGACGTAAGAAGAATATAAGTTTATAAAGATGCCTACAAGGTAAGATTAGGGGAACTATGCAGTTATAAATGAAAGTCACAAAAAAGTTTACACTGTGTTGTTTTTTTTACTATGGTCTATTAAACCACATATTTTTAAAACTGGATTCTTTTTCACAACCATTGCATTTCTGCCTTTTGGTACAGGTTATGGAAAATGAAAAAAAGTATAATTATAAAAAAGGTGTGCAAGTTTACATTTGATAAAAGTTTTCTTTGCTAACTAGCATTCCTAATGAGCATTTAACCCTTTCACTCATGGTTTGGCGATTTTTGGCGTTGTGCGTCAGGCTAATAGTTTGGCGATCTTTGGCGTTGTGCGTCAGGCTAATGCTTTGGCGATTTTACGCCCTCAAAGTTAAGTGCAAAATCATAAGTGAATACTTCATGTAAAGTCTTTCTTTTATCTTTATTCAGTAAGATTAAGCCTTTATTTATACATTTAGTGAATAAAAAAGGGGAGTTGTTCTGAAAAAATTGTGACAATTTGCTAAGTTTGTAGAGCACCCAAATGGAATTTTCCATTGTTTACACTCGCTGGCAAATCTTAACCATTTCTAAACCGCAACAACTCTCACATGGTCAGCCTTACAGTAAAAACCGAGTATGCCGATGTAATAAACATCTGCTTCCTTCACAATAAATGGAAGTGAAGTATTTGATGTTGAAAAGTTTTGCCGACTTACCCGGAACCCCCTGTTGCTTCGGGGCAGCATTGGATCATAAAACCCACTGACTAATGAAAGGGGCAAAATGTTTTATTGCTCTGTGGATCAACTTGGAAGGTATTTAAGCTTCAATTGATTGCCTCGTTCATTAGCATTCTAATCGCTGCATCGTAAACACCTATTGAAAAAGATCTTTACACAAATTGTTTGATAATATTTTTTGATAGTCTCACTTTATCTTGCTTCAGAAGTATGCCTGATGCTTATGATATTTTGTTTGGTAGTGACACTGAGTCAGAATTTTCTGTTTTGGGGAATCAGATTTAAATGTTGTTATTTAAATAAAAAGCAATAGCAATTAATGAATATTTCAAACATAAAATAAAGAAATTGCCTATGACATATTTCTTTTGTTTTATTCAAACCTTTCTTCTAACAATTTATATAACCTCAAATGCATGAAAAGTATATCATCAGAAAGAAAAATTATTTCTGAATAAACTTTTTAATTACATAAATATGATTAAATAACTCATTCTAGCTTAAAAAATAGCTTAAACATAACTACTGTCAGCTTCCCACACAAAACCAATAATGCTCTATGAACCTGAGGTACCTTTGTCACCAGTTTACCTATGCATGCCAGGTGGCCTGATAAGCCATCTGGTTATGCATTAGGCATATGGTTATTTAGGAGAACTGTATGAGTGAAAGGGTTAATGAGCTTGAGGCGCTCACGGCCAAGGGGTCACATTCAGCTAGGAGTGGTTTCTTCTCACTATATGGCCCCTCGCCACTTGCGTTATATTCCCATTCAGGGAGATAATTATGGGGCGGTCTTATAGATGAGATGCCGTGGTTCTACCCAGACATTTGTTGGGGTCTTCTGCCACTTTTAACAGGTAGACAATGTTACAATGACCATGGTTGGATTGCATCAGAAAAGAAATCAAGATCAAAGTTCTTGCAAAGCCCTTTGAGGGTTATGTTTTCAGTATTTGCTAGTTGATTTTAAGATTACATATTTAAACATTGGAAGTGCTGTTTACAAAAGAAAAAAATAATATGGTGCTCAACTTTACATTAAGTTGTTCTCCAAACAAAATTTATTAAAATATTAATAATATAAGACTGAACCACAGCTTGGATGGGAGAGCTGTTGAGAGCTTGGATAATCCATCTGTCTTGTTTGAATGATATACCTGTGAACTTTTCACCTGTGGTTTAAATAGTCAGGCCATGATTGTGGAAGTCTAACATGTAAGGTAATAAATCCTTTCATTAAAGGTGGTTTCCAACAGTTTGGACTAAAGATTTCCAACTCAGTCATTGTTACCAGAAAAGGTCCTGCAATGTGCTATTCATTTATGCCCTAGATCTTTGTGAGCAGCAAAGCATTACACTTACTGCAAACAGGTATTTCCTATCTTAGCAACGCTGCAGAGATAAGCTATATTTAAACTAAGAAACCATGTATTTGTGTACTTTCAAGAACGAGTTATATCGTCATCCATGTAGTTTGCTCCGACACCGATATCTAAATTTAGCCGAGATCACTATAGTGCTTCTTTATAGATTAGTTAGAAGTGTTTTTGCAGAAATTATGCCTAAATTCCCCCAAACAGTGGGGAAATATTGTTACATGCATTTGGTGTAGACAAACTGTTGGATACTACCTTTAATACTTAATTGTTAGTAACTAAAAAGAAAATATTGTTAAACAAAACACATTAAATATATGCTTATATGCAAATTTATGTTTCAGAGATAGTTGATTGTCACCACAGTACTTCCACAACATTGATTTTTTTTTTTTTTCAAAAATGAGCTAGTATAATGATTGCCCAAAAAAGGATTCAATATTCATTTTGATTGCAGTAAGACAATTAACACCGATTTGTTTCTGATTTCGTACTGTAAGCCGTGGAAACTGCAGCATTAAACACAAATGCTTGAAGAAATATGGTAATTGTATTTTGAGATAAAAACATGCTAATTAGGAATAATGGCAACTGGCATTTGAATCTAACATAAGAAGAGGAAATACAGTAATTCCATTTGGAAATTGAAACAAAAGTAACAAAAATTATTGTCATTGCATTTGAACATGCAAACTCTGGAACAGGCAGTTCTACCCAGACATTTGTTTGGGGTCTTCCTCCATCAAAAATGCTGGACGTTACTAAAATGGTCATAATTGGTCGCTGTGATGTATTTACAAAAAAAAATTTAAAAAAATGCATGTGCTATGCATAAAAACACAGACAGACTTTGGTATTATTTTTGTTTTTAACTATTGTTTCTTAGCCCCTTTAAGTGACTTGGTTACAGCTGATAGAATTGCATGTTTTTTTACCCCAAACTGAGGTGAGATATTGTGACATATGTAAGATACAGGAAAACCATCGGATACCGGTTTTAAAGATGAAGACTCAAAAGCATTGCAATGTTGTTGTGTTTTTTTTTAAATATTTGTCGCCACTTTTAGCTCAGATACCTGGCATATTTCTAAGCTGTGCTTGCAGTAATATATATTATGTTTTGAGTCATTAAGTATAAAACGATACACTAATTGGCTTATTAATGACTCAACAATACAACTACAAATGAAGTGCTCGGCACCATATGACCTGTCAAGTGTTGGTGCGCCGTAAAACCCAAAATACAAATGAAATGCACCTATTCAAAACTTGGACTGGTTGCCTTAAAAGTTTTAGTATCACACATGAGCATTTCAACTCAAAGTCAGTTTTTGAGTGTTAGTTGTATGATGTGAATTCATGGATGCAAAATGAACTGTGAAATCAGAAGCTATCCATTTTTGTGTGAAATTTATTGCAGTGAAAAGTTTGTTTCTTGAGTAGTTGTCTTGCAGATAACACACTTGTATTCTTTGTACCACACAATGTTTTGCTGACATGTTGAATGCTGTGCCAGTTCTCTTTTTCAGATGATTTCAGCAGCTGCCCTACCCTCTTTGAAGGCGAACAGAACTCTTCAAGTTGCATTTGTAAATTGACTTTTTATATGGATCTATAATTTTTGTGCTTATTTTCCTTCATTTTTTATGTAAATCGGGGGTCATTATTATTGTTAGAATTTGGGAAGGAAAATTTTTGGGATGGTACTCTTTTTTCGGGTGGAAATCTATAATAATTAATATGCCATCACAGTGTGGGTTCAGTTTTGTTTGGGGCAAGAACTTAATGTAAGGCGGTCTTCCAGCTGACCTGTGGTGAGTAGTGGTACTACATAGACACTTATCTGGTGTCATCCTTCACAAAAAATTGGATCGGGATGTCGCTGGTTCAAATCCTGGCCGGGTCAAACCAAAGACTTTAAAGTCCTAACGCTCGGGGCTAAAGGGACAGCATTACACCTGAATCGGTGACAGTATAATGGACCGGCCGGGTTCAATCCCCAGGCACCTCATAAGTGCCCCAGTGCTATAATGATAGAAATGTCACTGCACAGTATCGGCAAAAATGCAGGCAAATCCCATCGCAATAATTGGCTTCATGTTGCCAAGTTATCCATAAATCTGTGATATGTTACAAAAGAATTTATAAACTTAGCTCCCCTACTAATAAAGATTTGCTGGCTTTCGAGATGATTTTGACTGGTCACTCATTCTGAGCAAGTAAGTAAATTATAGATTTTTAACTGGATTGCCATCCATTTGATCTGTTTGGGGATACTTAATCTACTTCTATTGGATGTGGGTAATAATGGAACTGAAGTTTCTTTTAAAAATGAGTAACATTGTTAACTTTTGCTGTCAATTCATTTCAAGAATTTAAGATCAAGAATTTATTGTTTCTGCTGCACAAACAAAAACAAAACTGTACCATAATGAACATCAAAATCTAATATGGTGGCACAAAGCCAGGAAGCCATTAATTACCTTCTCGACCGGACCTGGTAGCGCAATCGGTAGAGCGTCGACTCCAGGTACGGGAGGCCCCGGGTTCGATCCCGGACCGCGACATACCAAAGTCGTTAAAAATGGTATACGCTATACGCTCCCTTGCTAATGCTCAAGCAAATATAAGGGTAGTTCCACGACTGGTTGGCCCGGTGTCAGGATAATGTGACTGGGTGTGGTATCATGCCAGGTGTTCACGGCATGCTATACACAGTGAAGGCAGCACTATATCTGCTTCAAGTGGACACCGTCTCCAGATAACTGAAATACTGTTGGTGGGACGATAAACCCAATAAACAAATTACTTTCTCATTAAACAAAAAATAGTTTGTTTCCCTGAGCACATATATTTCAATATTCATCTAGTAGTTTGTTATATAAAAAAAAGTTCCAAGCAAGGCCTCTGTGCTAGATATGCTCATTGTGATTAACAAAAGTAAAAAAAGAAGTGACTAGATATTTATTCTAATGCAAAGATAGCATGTTTTAATATGATTTTTTATTGCAACACAAAGGAGCAAACACACAATGTATTTATTGTTCTTCTAACTGAGCTGCAGAAGCAAAAATATCTTGGATGTTGACCTTTTCCAGATTTTATTAACATTAGACTATGGCTTTAAGCAACGTGGTAATGTAGAAAAAAATAAACTGGTCATCATTGTAAACCTTACCTGAACAATTAGAACATACACAGACTTCGTCGAATGGTTGACCCTCGCCTTTAACACAAATGCATATGGCTAGCATACCAAAGGGTCCGTATAGATCTTGAAAAGTCCTTGAATTTTGACCCAGGACAGGAAAAGTCCTTGAAAATGAAATATTTTTTTTTGTCCTGGAAAAGCACAAGACTCCTGTATTTAAAAAAAAAACAAAAAAAAAAAACCTTGAATTTGCGTGAAATGTAATTTGATAAATAAATTTTCACATTTCAGTAAAATAAAAAATGTTTGAATCACCTTCATATTTAGTTTTAATTTGCACCATAATTACGGTACCGGAAGTTCCACATTTTAATTTTTCATAGTGTCTTAGAGTTATCTCCCTTAGTCATTTGGTGAGATCAGCAAAAAAAAATAAATGTGGAGGTATTTGTGTTTTTAGTGTGTAAAAAGTGATTGTGTTGTACAAAATCATGAGTTTGAAGGTGAAATGTGTGCATAACATTGAGTAGGAGCAGATCAAATCTTACAAAAGATGGCTTCATCTTTTTAAATCGGACAAATGTAAAGCTATGGGTTATGTTTATGAAAAGATCATTGACATTTCAAATACAGGAGAGTCAGCATTAAAATCACATGCAAAAGGAGACAAGCACAATAAACAGGTAAATAGGGATGTAAATCAGAAACAACTTGCTGCCCTAAAACAGTGATAATAGATCATTATTCTGACTCATTTTTAATGTATGTTGAATGTATATCTATTAAATATTTTATGAATAGGATGTTACATACACGACCAGTATGGTTTTATGTATGCTCCGACATGAAATCTGTTCTGGAAAAGTCATTTTTAGTCCTGGAGAAGTCCTAGAATTTTGTGTTGGGAGATCTGTATGAACCCTGATACCCAAACATTCAAATAAACATCTCCACCATTGTTGCAAGTTGATTGCAAATGCAGTTTTGGGCACCTGCTGTTATGTCATATGCTCATGCCTCGGGTGTTTTTTTATTATGCCTATCTCTGTGTTTTTCAGGTAAGTGAAACACATTGTTTCAGGCATTGGAAACTTCATAAATGAACTTAAATAGAACATACCAAAAAATAATTAGTATAACCATTTTGCTTTTTTTTTCTCTTTTCATGTGTTTTTTAAATGAGGTTGGGAGTGATAAAACTGATTTAAGGGGTAATCAATTCTTTTTTAAAAGATATTATTTTACTGAAAATATTCTGTACACTGTCCCGAGTGACATCTGCAAATGTTAGCTAGGAAGAATGATTTAGTACACCTACGAGCCTCAGTTTTGACTTCAAACAGACTTTATACTTAAACATTCATGTTTAGGCTATTTTAACTGGATGTTTGAGTGTATTGCATAATGCAAAACAGTTTGAAATATGTTTAACTTAACTGCACTGAACAAATAAACAGTAGTCCAGACTACTCAGAAATTAAAGAATGGCAGAACTACTAACAGCAGTGTTTTGTTAAACTGAAATGCTTCTATATTTCCTCTATATTGATTCTTTAGATCTTCGTGAACAGTGACACCAATTTAAAAAGGAGTGGTTTATCGACAATTCAGAAAAATAACATTCACTCTTTGCAGACTGTTTTGCTAATTTTATTTTATCAAACCCTGTCCTAACAGCACTTTAATCCTAATCAGACATCTTGCTTCCTTATTGTAGATTATACAGTGAAAAGTCTTCATCTTCAGAGAAACGTTTGTTGTGGAATCACCGACTCGTTAGTTTTGTATTGACAGTTATAGGGAAGCTTCCAATACGAATGTAATTATTGGGAATGAGTCATTTTAACATTACAATCAGTAGAGCGTCGGCTTCCAGTACGGGAGTCTCCGGGTTTGATCCCAGGCCGCGACATACCATAGTCGTTAAAAATGGTAATGGTATAGCTCCCTTGCTACCGTTACTCAAATATAAGGGAAGTTCCACTACTGGTTGGCCTGGTGTTAGGATGTGACTGGGTGTGGTATCATGCCAGGAGTTCACGGCATGCTATTCACAGTGAAGGCAGCACTATATCTGCTTCAAGTGGACACCGTCTCCAGATAATTGAAATACTGTTGGTGAGACAATAAACCCAATATACAAAGTCATGTTCATCAAATTGCTTTTTATTTCAATCTCATATCATGTCTTTATTTCCTTTAGGACCTGCTGGCACACATGTATTTCAAGTATTAATAGTTCTGTTTTTGACTGTTGCATTTAATTTTTTGCTGAAATGGTGGCTGAAGATTAACTACAGTCAGGTAAGTTGGGAAGTATTAAAATAATATGGTTTAAAACGGGACCTTTAGTGTTCAGGATTGGGCGGTGTCGGCCCATGGGACTGCCGGGCTTGGAGAGGGTAATTCGGTATCTATGTGACAACCAAGCCTTTACCCTCGCAAGAGGAATAAAAAAAGGCCTAAAAAATTTAAAATGATGACGATTCTTGTCAAAATTAATACAAATTATGTTTTGTGTATATATATTATATATAATGGCCTTTTGTTCATAGTTATTAATATTATTTCAAAGTGATTCTAAAGCTGAAATGGTCAGATTAGCTGCATAACCATTTGTAGCATCTAATTTTGAATTAATGATGCATTATGTACATGTTATTGCACATGATCTACATGTCACTGCTAATTGTTTGATAGCAACCTCAGCAGGTATGTCTATTCTTCACAAAGGGCCCCAGGCTTAAATTTTGGGACTTTAACCATTAATCCTGAAAATATTTTAAAATACAACAGACCACATTTTAAAGTAAGGTTTGTCTTACTGGTGAATGAGGTAACATGTAATCCATATTGACTATTTCAACATCTGCACTAAATGATCCTGTTGGTTAGTTTGCATCATTGGACTATGAGGGTGATTGTATTCTTGCCCATTTGAAAAACTGTGCTGCATTTCTGTTCATTTTTTTTGTGGTGAATATTTTCCGATGCATTGCGGCTTTTTTGTACTGTTAATCACTAATTATCTTGGGCCTAGTCGAAATATTAACAAGATACAATATTGCAATACAAATGTTGACAAGACGAAATAACAACCCACAAAAGAGTTGTTAGCGCTGAGATCCAAAAGGTAAAGTGGCATAAATCTGCTACCATACTATTTTGACACATGTATTTAATCTGTTATAAACTGAGGTGGGAGTGGGGGGCCGAGTGGTTACAGTCGCTGACTTAAAACTCCTCAGCCCTTCACTGCGAGGATCGAGTCCTAGGCTGGGCAAGAACTTTTACGCGGGGAGGTTTTCCAGCTAACCTGCACTGCGCTGGTAGTTCTACCCAGATAAAAAGTCTAGGGTCTTTCTCTGCCAATAATTAGCTGGACGTTGGCAATATGACCATAATTGTGTCTGTGTGAAGTAACAAAAAAAGTAAACAGTCTGAGGTCAGACTGCTTGGCCTATCACCGCATGGGTTCAGGTCCCGTTAGCGCTGAAGGACTTACTGAGGGAAGGTCTGCCAGCAGACCTGCTGTGTGCTGGTGGTTTGTCTGAGGTCTTTCTCCACCAAAACAGCTGGACATTGCATTAATGATCATAATTGGTCACTGCAATTAAAAAATAAAAAAATAAATTAAAACAAACTGAGGTTAAACTGCATTTAACAGTATACATTGTGCATTGACTAATACAAAAAAGTAAGCTTTTAGTACTTTTTTGTGTGCATTGTTTTTTGTGATCATTTTTAACATTAGGAAAAACGATTTGATCTTAACAATTAAGACAATGATTTCTGCATTCAAAAGTAAATAAAATGAATTTTTAACGATTTTTCTTACTGTTTGGCCTTCCTTTTTTGCTTTATATGATGCCAGTATTTTAAAATTTACTAGTGTCTATTTCTCAAAATGACTGGAATTTGAGCTTTTTTGCCAGCAAGAGTCCTATTATTCAAGCGATGCCTAATTATTCAAGCAGCTATTTTAACAAGTTAGTGCAATCGCAAAGACAGTGTATTCCTTGTACTTTTCGGCATTTAGAAGCTGTTCACCTTTAAAATCAACTATTACTTGTATAGGAAGGTAGCATTTGTGCTGATGGCCCCATTATCTTTTTTTTGGCCATGTGACACTGGATGACCATACGAAAGGCTCCATTCCATGTTTAAAGTCATTTTTGCTTAATGCTCTCAAGTTAATATTTAATTGGAGAAGCTTTATTGGAACTGCAAGTTTATAACGACAGTGTAACAATTATTTAAGCCACTATACATTGTAGCCAATTTTAATCATAAAATTTCGATAAATCACCTTTGCATTATGATTATGAATAATTGTTTCATCAATGTGAACAAATTCAGAGCTGTGTATGATATTCACTTGGGAGTGTGTATATATAACACTTGCATAACGACTTTGAGTCTTTATAAAAAAGTAAATGAATTGTTGCATTCTGACTTGGTTAGAAAAACATGGTTTAGAAGAGTCCATGGCTTTGTTTACCCATTTGTTAGGGCATCATTTCATTTTTGTACAGTTATATAATACATTTGTCTAATATAATATATATTGATGTTGTTTTAATTTGATGCTCAACATGCACCTTACCCAATGGAGAAAGCATCTAATGGCTCTGATTGCAGATGTCCTAGTTGACAATATCTCTAGATCAACTACCAAACATGAGCCACAAAGAAAGTAAAAAATGTTCATTTTCATCATTTTGGTGGAGAACAACAATTTAAGCAAGACTTCTTACCGCAGACTTTGCAGCAAAATTGCTGACCCTAATAAGATGGCTCCAAGTGGGACCTTTGACCTGGATCTACACTTTACAACTGATTCTGGTAATATAGTAGGTAGAGTTGTAACGTCTGGTATCAATGGCACTAGGTTCAGGACAGACAGACAGACATTCAGAAGTTCTGAAAAAATGGTGAGAATGCAACACCCTTGCTTTCACTAAGCATATAAGGTTGTCCCATGACTGGTCAGCCTGTGGACAGAAGGTGTCGGAAAAATGTTGGGATAATTAACATAGACATTCTGCTAACAAAACTTAATCAGAATAACAAATAAATCCTTGGGTCATCTTTGGAGAGAAAGACCTTTGTATGTTTCTGACTTTATCAGTAACAACTGCTGGAGAAAACTTTGAAGGTGGTATCTGACAGTTTGCCTACATCTAAATACATGCTTCATATCTTAACCCTTCTCTCAGATATGTGTTAAGAAATACTGCATAAGTTTATACTTGTGGTTAAGCAAAGTCTGTTTATAACATTACATCAATCTCTCTTTCTCTCTCTCTCTCTATTTGTCTATATATAGATACATAGATGTATATAGATAGAAAGATATGTATAACTTTAAATATCCATTGTTTCCAAATTGATAAATAAACCCGATACAAATTTCGACTTAAAATGGCTATCAGTTTCTGTGCTCATTACCAAGTTTATCATGTGATCTCAACAGTAAGGGGTCTCATGTTATTTTCTAATTTAAAAAAACAACATTGCAGCATGGCTCTGATATGATTTTTTTTTTTTTTTTGTAATGACAAATTGGGTGTTGTGCTTTACTTTTTACATGGAAGTATGACACCAATAAACAGCATTTTGCAGATCTTTTCAGGTAATTTATTTAGTTGCATGAGAGAAAATTACTGAAGAATTTAAGTCATACAGCATTAACCAAAAAAATACAGTTGTTTCTCTCTAAGGATAATGGAAAACAACTGATCCCACATACTTTGACAGGCATTGTGCTTGCTGACCAGATTAACAGAATGGTGGTACTTATGATGAATATCATTTTCAGACAAATGACACCTGGGAAAGATTTCACTCTCATACCATGTCTGTATGAAGGAATACAAAGTCATGTGGTAGCTTGACTTAAATTAATAACAGACACAATGTAACATCATTTCCATAAAAAAAATTTCAAGTTCATCATGATTAGTTGGTCATAACTTTTTAATCGAAAGAAATAATTGTAGTTAATTTATTGGCAAAAAAAAAACTGAGGCGGCTGGACCTCCTCATGTCCACATCCTTAAGTGATTTTTGTGCAAATCAGAAAAAAAGGAAAACCCACCTTGATTATTTAATTTTGATTTCTTACCTTTTTTCATTTTCACATGTCCAGACTTTTTATTACTATGCAGCCGATTGTTTTTAAACTTGTAACAAATCTTATGTATAGCACTAATTGCATAGCACAGGAAAAATAACTCCATGGAATTATGAATTATCCACCTTGGCTGGACCTTATTATGAAAGCAGTCACTTTAAAATGGGAACAAATTACAGTGTATAGGAACAAGATTGATTTTTAAAAGTTTGATTATTTCCCTTTAAACAGAAGAGTGTATTGCCAAGTTAAATAAATGTCTAGTGCCTCATAGCATGATATTGGTATGGTATGGTATGGTAAGCCAGGAATTGATTTGTTGGTCACAATATATGGTGTCTTACTTTACTCAATTTTGCTAACTGCATTACTCTGAAAGTTCCTATTTAGGACAAGAGTATATAAATATAGAAAGGAGTATATCATCAAATCACCAACAATTGTGCCTTTAGAATATTGTACCTGAACTCATAGACAGTTACAGATTTGTTACATGGGTAAGCCAGATGGATTTTCCATTTTGAAATTCAGAGTTGTAAAATTCTTTTGACATATAGATATGAGGGTTGTTATTTTTTTTAGATTATTTGAAGCATTTTACAATCTGTGCACTTTTGCTATGTTAACTTGTGCCCAGAAGGTGTAGGCTTGTGTATTGTGTGTTTTTTCTCCAATTTTTTATTTTGCCAAGATAAGTAGATGATTTTGGCCTATATACTTGGATTAATGTTAAAGGGGTATACCTTTGTATTAATATCAAAGGGACATAAATGGGATTGATATCATACCTTTGGATTTATATCAAAGGGTCATATTTGGAATTGGTATCAAAGGGGACATATTTGGGGATTGATATCAAAGGGGACGTAAATGGGGTTTATATTAAAGGGACAAAAATGGGATTTTGTTTGAATTATATCATTTTATCAAAGAACTTTACTGGGATTTATATGTTTGAAGTAATTTCAAAGACTAACTGAAATTTCCTTAACCCTGTAAAACGCTTGAAACATACTTTTTAAAGAATAAAACCTTTTATTTTGTATTATGTATACTTTACTGTTATGTTGAGTTGTTTTTTTAAGTCGCTATGTATTTATACTGCTAATAAATTTATAAGTTGACATTACATTTATACTTAAGTCATTATCTGCATATTGTTGGATATTTTTTTCTTAAACAACTAAACAGTGTATTGATTTCCTCATCCTTACATGTATCTCCAATGTTGCAGAATCGTAACCAGTCTGCTGCAGACCCAGGATAGTGATCGTCAACATAGCTCAGGTATATTATTCTATTTACCCACAATTAATTGACAGATGTTTACAATTTTGTAAAAAGGCAAAAAGTTGAAAAATTGTTCATTTAGTTTCCTGGGAAATTGCTTGTACTTCATTTTGAGCTCAAAAGAATCCAATTCAAAATGTTTGCTTTCAAATGAACTTGAAATATTACTAGGGAAAGTCATTAATACAGCAACATTTTAAGACTTTCTTCATTTTTTTTAAACCATATGGACAGGGTGTTTAATAGGAAGCCACTTTGTCTGAGATTAGGTTTTCCATTTTGTTATTAAGCATATTGTATCAGAGCAACACCAACTATTGCTTATGGAGGAAAACTCCAGACAAATGTCTGGGTAGAACCACAGGCACACTGCAGGTCATTCCAATGACCTCAGCACATGAAATTTGAGTTGGGATTCGAACCCACAGGTAAAGGGTCGCTAAGTCGGGGAAGTACCAATTGGCGACTTTAGCACTTGGCCACCGGAGCATCCTGTTCAATTGATAAACTGTTCTACCATAAAAGATAGGCTACAGTTGAGTGGGCTTATTTCAAAGAAGTTATTAAGTGTCAATTCATTTTGGAGAAGGATGAGTACAGCCACAAACCTTGCTTTGTATGGTGCAAGAATTTTATGTAAAATAAAATATGTTGTGACGGATATAATTCCTGGTCTAATCATCATGTTTTTGATTACAGTGAGAGATGAGATGACAGGAATGTTGGAGAATTTAATCCCACCAGATTTCCTGAAGATGAGAGGAGTGTCAGTGTCTCTAGAAGTAAGCTGAACATAGTTAATAACATTATAGGGAGTGCACTCTGAGTCACAGACTTTTTAACTTATCAGCCCTACACTGCCATGGCTCAAGTCCAGGTCCTGGTGAAAACATTCATATGGGGTGGTCCTATAGCTGGCTTGCAGAGTGTGATTTAACCCAGACATAATGAGCTGGATGTCAATATGGCGAAATGTAACACAAAAATGGGAGGCTCTAGTATAATGCCCAAGACAGGAGGTGCTCCCGAATTTTTGTTTCCTTAATTGAACAGTTTTCTTAATCTGCCGGACCATATTACTTTTTGCCCATAACATGTCAGAGATTTATTTGTCTTATTTTACCTATCTTATCAACCAAATCAAACAGATAACCTTTCAGTGAGTCAAACAAATAATAACCAAACGCCAAATCAAGCAAATAACACATAAAATCATACCGGCCGCAATAGCTCAGGTGGTAGAGCGTCGGCTTGCAGATCGGGAGGTTGTCGGTTCAAACTCCAGCCGGGTCAAACCAAAGACTTTAAAGTTGGTAGTATTTGCTTCCCTCCGAAAGCTCAGGGCTAAGGGGACAGCATTACACCTGAGTCGTTGGTGTTAGTATGATCGAATGGCCGGGTTCAGTCCCTGGGCACCTCATAAGTGCCCCTGTGCTATAATGATAGAAATATTGCAGCACAGTTTTGGCAAAAATACTGGCTAATCCCATCCCAGTCCCATAAAATCATGCACAAGTAACCTTGCTCCCCAATCTGTACGTCTGTTAACATAAGACATTCCACCAATCATTTATTGTCTTGTTGGGATCATTATTATTCATAATGGCACAGGGATCAATTATTTTTGTCTCACCTAGGTCTTGTTATAAATTTTATGGTACAATAGTTACCATTATTTTGCTTGCTAAGATATTAGTGTAAGTCATCTTGAGTGTATAACCCCTATTAGTGTGTCATTTTGAGTGTATAACCCCTATTAGTGTAAGTCATCTTGAGTGTATAACCCCTATTAGTGTAAGTCATCTTGAGTGTATAACCCCTATTAGTGTGTCATTTTGAGTGTATAACCCCTGTTAGTGTAAGTCATCTTGAGTGTATAATCCCTATTAGTGTAAGTCATCTTGAGTGTATAACCCCTATTAGTGTAAGTCATCTTGAGTGTATAACCCCTATTAGTGTGTCATTTTGAGTGTATAACCCCTGTTAGTGTAAGTCATCTTATGTGTATAATCCCTATTAGTGTAAGTCATCTTGAGTGTATAACCCCTATTAGTGTAAGTCATCTTGAGTGTATAACCCCTATTAGTGTGTCATTTTGAGTGTATAACCCCTGTTAGTGTAAGTCATCTTGAGTGTATAACCCCTATTAGTGTAAGTCATTTTGAGTGTATAACCCCTGTTAGTGTAAGTCATCTTGAGTGTATAATCCCTATTAGTGTAAGTCATCTTGAGTGTATAACCCCTATTAGTGTAATATAACCCCTATTAGTGTAACATAGTGTATAACCCCTTCGAAAGATTATGTTGTTGTTTTTAGCTCACCTGAGCACAACGTGCTCAAGCGGAGCTTTTGTGATACCGCTTCGTCCGGCGTCCGTCGTTCGTCGTTCGTCGTTTGTCGTCAACATTTACCTTGTGAACACACCAGAGGCCACAATTTTTATCCAATCTTCATCAAACTTGGTCAGAATGTTTGTCTGCATGAAATCTTGGATGAGTTCATTATTGGGTCACCTGGGGTCAAAAAGTAGGTCACGAGGTCAAATTTTAGGAAAAACTTGTGAACACACTAGAGACCACATTTATAGCCCAATCTTCACTAAACTTGGTCAGAATGTTTGTCTGCATGAAATCTTGGATGAGTTCGTAACTGGGTCACGTGGGGTCAAAAAAGTAGGTCACTAGGTCAAATCTTAGAAAAAGCTTGTGAACACACTAGAGGCCACATTTATAGCCCAATCTTCACCAAACTTGGTCAGAATGTTTGTCTGCATGAAATCTTGGATGAGTTCGTAACTGGGTCACGTGGGGTCAAAAAGTAGGTCACTAGGTCAAATCTTAGAAAAAGCTTGTGAACACACTAGAGGCCACATTTATAGCCCAATCTTCACCAAACTTGGTCAGAATGTTTGTCTGCATGAAATCTTGGATGAGTTCGTAACTGGGTCACGTGGGGTCAAAAAGTAGGTCACTAGGTCAAATCTTAGAAAAAGTTTGTGAACACACTAGAGGCCACATTTATAGCCCAATCTTCACCAAACATGGTCAGAATGTTTGTCTGAATGAAATCTTGGATGAGTTCGTAACTGGGTCACGTGGGATCAAAAAGTAGGTCACTAGGTCAAATCTTAGAAAAAGCTTGTGAACACACTAGAGGCCACATTTATAGCCCAATCTTGGTCAGAATGTTTGTCTGCATGAAATCTTGGATGAGTTCGTAACTGGGTCACGTGGGGTCAAAAAGTAGGTCACTAGGTCAAATCTTAGAAAAAGCTTGTGAACACACTAGAGGCCACATTTATAGCCCAATCTTGGTCAGAATGTTTGTCTGCATGAAATCTTGGATGAGTTCGTAACTGGGTCACGTGGGGTCAAAAAGTAGGTCACTAGGTCAAATCTTAGAAAAAGCTTGTGAACACACTAGAGGCCACATTTATAGCCCAATCTTCACCAATCTTGGTCAGAATGTTTGTCAGCATGAAATCTTGGATGAGTTCGTAACTGGGTCACGTGGGGTCAAAAAGTAGGTCACTAGGTCAAATCTTAGAAAAAGCTTGTGAACACACTAGAGGCCACATTTATAGCCCAATCTTCACCAAACTTGGTCAGAATGTTTGCATGAAATCTTGGATGAGTTCGTAACTGGGTCACGTGGGGTCAAAAAGTAGGTCACTAGGTCAAATCTTAGAAAAAGCTTGTGAACACACTAGAGGCCACATTTATAGCCCAATCTTCACCAAACTTGGTCAGAATGTTTGTCTGCATGAAATCTTGGATGAGTTCGTAACTGGGTCACGTGGGGTCAAAAAGTAGGTCACTAGGTCAAATCTTAGAAAAAGCTTGTGAACACACTAGAGGCCACATTTATAGCCCAATCTTCACCAATCTTGGTCAGAATGTTTGTCTGCATGAAATCTTGGATGAGTTCGTAACTGGGTCACGTGGGGTCAAAAAGTAGGTCACTCGGTCAAATCTTAGAAAAAGCTTGTGAACACACTAGAGGCCACATTTATAGCCCAATCTTCACCAAACTTGGTCAGAATGTTTGTCTGCATGAAATCTTGGATGAGTTCGTAACTGGGTCACGTGGGGTCAAAAAGTAGGTCACAAGGTCAAATCTTAGAAAAAGCTTGTAAACACACTAGAGGCCCTATTTATAGGCCAATCTTCATCAAACTTGATCAGAATGTTTGTCTACATGAAATCTTGGATGAGTTCGTTATTGGGTCTCGTGGGGTCATAAAGTAGGTCACTAGGTCAAATTTTAGAAAAAGCTTGTGAAAACACTTAAGAGGCTACATTGATGGCCCAGTCTTCACCAAACTTGACCATCATGTTTGCCAGTATGAAATCTTACATATGTTTTGAAGTGAGTCATGTGGATTCAGTAGGTTACTTGGTAAAATTCTAGAAAATGTTATCAACCCAGTGGCCACACTAATGGTCCAATCTTCACCAAAGATTTCTAAAGTAAATAACTCTTAATTACTTAATGCCAGATTTGAGCCTACGTAAAGCCTGTGTCATCAGGTGAGCGATTAAGGGCCATCATGGCCCTCTTGTTTTGTTATATCACAGACACAATAATTGTGATAGTGGCGATGTCAGTCTTATTACTTGTGGAGGAAGACCCTAGACTAGTGTCTGGGTAGAACCACCGGCGCACCGCAGTCGGAGAAAAAGGCCGCTTAAGAAGTTAACGTAACTATCGTGTATAGTTCAATTTACACTTATACTAATTAACTTGTTTTTGATTATTCAATTAGGCCCGCTGAAGAGCAAAATTACCCTTTATGCCATTGGAAGACGTCTACAGTACCATGTTGCCAGCGAGATGTCCCCAGGGCCAGGCTGCCAGCTGGATGACGTCCGTATGTCAACATTGCAACCACAACAGGGACACAGTGCCATCTGAAAGACATGTATATCCACATCGCAAGCTGGATGGTATCTACAGGGGCACAATTTAAGTTGGAAAACATCTGTACGTCCACATTGCAAGCTGGAGGATATCCAACGGGACACAAGACAAGCTGGAAGACATCCATTATGACATAAGGCCAGCTGAATGGCATATATAGGTCTGTAATGTCAGCAGAAAGACATCCACAGGACCACATGGCATCTGATGGACTACTACAGGAATTGGTGGCTGCTGAAAGACATAAATTTATAAACAAAGCCAAATGGAGGACGTTCTTAGACCCACAGGCTGGCTGGATATAGTACATTATATCCCAGGGCTAGTTTATATGCCTGGTTATAAACAAGTCGTTAATTGCCGGGCTTGATAATAAAAAAATAATTGAATATTTTACGAAGTCCTGTTCTTTACTTTTCACCATACATTTTGAAAGTAAATCCAAGTCTGCCCATTGTTGATATAATGTGTAGGGTTAGCAACGAATATCGTTTTTTTTTCTATCCGGATACCCGTAAACACTATCCTGACTATCATTATCTGACAGTTTTTAATTGTGACAATCACGACAGTTTTTGATGTGGCATTGGATTTTTAAGACTTTTTTAGATTATTGCTTGATGATGAACCGTATTTCTGATTAGATCCTATCGGTAAACATTCCGGTCACATGACTCTCCAGTGGCAATCAGCAAATGTGATCACGGTAGACACCGGGCTTTAGTGGGTCGTCTATTAATCTGTCGCGATGGATTTTTAAACCTTACACAAATTATTACCGTAGCAGGAGTGCGTGTTGCGCGCAAGAACCACGTCAGCCCCTTGAAGGTCACGGTCACACTAAAGGGTTAAAGGTAAAATATAAGCCCATTTTAAGATGGTCAGTGCTGTATCCTAAATATAAGTCGATGGATTTTCAAATGACTTTACACAAGAGTTTGACGTGATAAGACAATATGTTGCGCGCAAGAAGCATTTTGATAGTACAAAAATAATTGCCACATTTAGGGGTCAGTGGTTAAATAAGTAATTTTGATCATGTCCAACGTTAAACTTAACTTTGTGTTGGTCAGTAAATGGATTTTAGAATAACTGCACAAGTGTTTTCGGGAAAAGAAAGTGCCGCGCGCTAGAGCAACTTTCTAGCTCCCAAAAGTCCGGGTCTGTAAGTTTCAAAGGTCAACTGTCGCAAATAAGTGCTTCAAAGTTTTCCTTGTCGGTTTGAAATGTTGTTAGTGGGTGTCCAGTTTTACAGTTACCAGAATGTTGTTTATACACGTCCACAAACATACTCGACAAAAGGTTACTAACAGGCTGCCTCGTTTCAGAAAGACCTATTATTTCAAAAAAGACCAGTCCTTTATGAACTAGTACTTTGATTTCTTTTACTTTTCCCGCCACGCCATTAGTATAAGGTAGAGAACGGGGTTATGAGATGGTTAGATTGGCGTATGGTAGAGAACCTTAAGAACAAGTGGCTGGCAGGTTCTTTTTAATGTGTTTTAAAAATTATACTAAAATCGAATTCGTCAATCAAACTTGATGGCAGTTAATATGAAAATCACAGTTTTTGACATCAAGTGTCGGTGTGCCGTGAAAACAACACAAAAACACTAAAAATCTTTAAAAGGAAGGAAGACGAAAAGAACTTTCATGTCAAAACAGATTTTGAAAAAAAAAAAAAACAATGAAAAAAACATAACATTGCTACCACCACGATGTTCAAATAAAATTTTCAAAGTAACAAAGTTAATTTCGACAAGTTTTAAGCGGCGCCTACCAGTTCTTTGAAGCCGGGCCCAATAAAGGATCAATCACTATTGTTTCGGTCGGTCTTCTGTGCCATGTTCTGGTTTTTTATACAGACTTGCACCAGAAGCATAGTGTGTGGTTAAACCGGCGAAACTGTTTTGAAAGACGACCCTTATGTAGAAGGGAACAATAAAATAAACAATTGATCAGATGATATATTTTATTCCCTTATTAATTGTTTTGTTGATGTTTTTTTTGTTGTTGTTTGTATTGTTGTCTGTGTGTGTGTTTGAGGGGGGGGGGGGGGGGGGGGGGGGGGGGTAGCGATATTAAAATACAGTCCAGTTCAACGGTTTCGCTTTGCTGTAAATAGTTGAAGCACTTTCTTTACACAGGATTCTCTTTCCGTTTGTCGTTTAGATGAAATACTATTCTTCCATCATCACGCTAGAAAGCGACTTGCCACCAACTGGATCAGTAAGACGTACACATAAGTACAAGGTGACACCGTTGAATGACTTGACTGATAAAATTCCTGACAGAAAAGAAACAATGAAATTATTTCAACGCAATTAAAAATTAGCAAATCACTGCGTTGGAAATAACACTTATGTTACAACCATGTAAAATATGTGACCATTAATGATGGCCTATGTGATTGTTGCCAGATACTGGCAAATATTGACGCATTTCCCAATTAATCAGCCTGATCTAGTCACGGATTTGGACGCACTACTTTATTAATGTACAATAATTATTATTCATGCACTAAAAAAAATCAAACTTTTGCCAATGCCAAGTTTCAGTAGTTTTTGTGTATCGCCCTGGAAGAGATCGATTGCTTGACATTAAACTTTATTAATATTTTAATTAATCGGATAAAATATTTTATAACTTTAATCTTAAAATAACACACACACACACACATATATATATATATATATATATAGAACTAATAATAGTTTAGTTCTTTATTTATAGGTCTATAAAATACACTTTCTTTAACCACGCCTTATGATGTATAACATGGTAAATGTGGCATCCGACAGTTTGGACCGAATATTTTTCTCAAATTACTAAATAAGTCATTGTTACCTGAAAAGGTCCTGCAAAATGCTGTTCATTGATTCCCTAGATCTGTTTGAACGGTGAAGTATAAATCCCCACTCGTCATTGCAAACAGGTACAAAATGTATTTCCTATCTGAGCCACGCTGCAGAAATACCTATTTTTAAACCAGGAAAACCGCGTGACAACTTACTTTTGAGATCGCGTTATATCTTCATCCGCGTTATATATTCATTCATCCGTGCAGTCCGCTCTGACGTCGGTATCTATTTTTATCAGAGAACTTTATCGTGATTGTTCATAGATTTGGAAAGAATGAATAGTTGGAGTGATTTTATTCACAATGTGCACTGTATTACGATGTAAGTAGCGTTTAAAATCGTTTTTACTTCGACTAAAGTATGGGTTTATGCAGAAATTATGCCCAAATTCTCAGCAACCATAGAAAAATCTTGTTACATGCATATACTATAGGTAAACTGCCTTTAATAGCTTAAAATTACCCCAGACACAAATGTGTCCTAGAAAAATAATAATTTCACGATTGCACCTGTTGAAATGTGTATTCTACAATTCGATTTGATGTTGACTTCACTAAACATTTTCTGATGACGTACTCTTGTACTAATGTCGGGCGCTTATAAACAATATCGGCTCATACATCTAGTAGTCACCACGGCATATTTAAATGTCTTGAATAGGTATAGACAGTCCTCAAAAGGTGTTATCAGGGATCAAGTCTTCAGCATTTAAATCCTGACCTACTAAGCATACATTGACTAGGGTTAGGTAAATACTCTTAGATCGCTGGGATCTGGCTGGTTAGTCTTTGTGCCAGTCTGTCTCTGTCTCTCTCACTCTGTCTCTCTGTTTCTTTCTGTCTGTCTTTATCTATATCTCTGTCCCCATTCTCTCTCCTTCCATTCCTCATTCCCCTCTCTTTCCCTCTATTTCCCTCTCTTCTCTCTCTACCTCCATTCCCCACTCTTTCTCCGTCTCTCTCTCTCTCTCCACATATGTATAGATAAAATACTGGTTGGCTGGTAGCAAATACCATCAGTATTGTTATAAATAATGTTTTTAAATACGGTAAAAGGTCGTATCCTACAGTTTGCCTATGAGAAATAAATGTTACAATATCTTACCACTGCTGATAGAAATTTTGGCATACTTAATGCACAAACTCATGCTTTAGTCTAAGTAAAACGGCTTTAAATACTGCCAATATTGCTAGATAATACAAATCGAGAAAAGAAAACCGCTCTAAAAGTTCATTTTTTTTTCCACACAGATCTAGGGCAACAATGAACAGCATTTTGCAGGACCTTTTTAGATAACAATAACTTACTTGGTTATGTGGTATAAAAATGGTCTAAACTGTCGGGTACCACCTTTAAACCAAGTGTTCAGGATTATGAATGGTCAATGATCGGTGATTGTTTCACGGTGTCAGTAAGCATGAACGGTTGACAAATACTAGTGACAAAAGGTACATGTTTTCTGTTCGATTAAACCGATAAAGGTGGTAACTTAAAGTTTGGACTATTTTACTCAAACAACCAAATAAGTCGTTATTGATACCCGAAAAGGTCCTGTAGCATGTTTTTAACTGATGCACTAGATCAGAACAGTGAAGCAAAAATCCCCACTTGTCATTGAAAAACTGGTATTTCCTATCTGAGCCACGCTGCAGAGATAGTAGTTGTTTTTGGAGTTTTTTCTCAACTAAGAAAACCACGTGATAACTGACTTTCTAGATCACGTTATATAGCCGTGTGGTTAATCTGTTCTGACGCCGATTTCTATTTTTAGCAGCAATCTATATCGTGCTTATTTATAGATTTAGAAAGAACGAACTTTTTGAGTGTTTATTTTCGCGATTTTCACTGTGTAATAATAGATCTAGATTGGTTGTGTTCAAAACCGTCTTTACTTAGAAAAAACAACGAGTTAATGCAAAAATATGTACAAATTCCACAAAAGAGTGGTTAGAAATTGTTACAGGTATTTGATATAACCTTTATCTAATGTGGTATCCGACAGCTTGCCTATATCAAGTGCATATAACAATATCGAACTACTGCTTTGGGGATTTTGGGATGTTTTTTTTTATAAACCCATATATACATTAGTCTTCGTAAATAAGATTTTGAACTCTGAATTGTTAGACAGAACTAATCGCGAAGAAGTCACTCTGAATGTGCATTATTTCCAACTGTATAAAAAAACTCGATATAGTGGTCTCTGCTAAACGAAATCTTGTCATCAGAGGCAATGTTTTCTTTAAATATTCACTTTCAATCAAGTATTTATTTAATTATTGTGAATCTTCAAGTTTTGCTGTTGTGAACAAATAATAATTATGAATGCAAATTTGACCAAGTGGATCCAAATGTACTCCCTAGTCTCGTTTTCGGACTTATTGCATGCATACATTCAAACGTTGTCCAAGTAATATTATTTCTTAGCCGATTATTTCTTAGTTCAATGTCTTGTCCAACTGTTTCTTTGTTGTTGTTTTTGTAGGTTTGTTTGTGTGTGTTGTTGTTGTTTTTTGTTGTTGTTTTTTGTCTTATTAGGTGGCGGTAATTAAAACTTATCAGCTGTCATTTTAACCCAACGAGTCTAGAAGATTAGATGTTAGCCGAAAAGATGGTAATTTTGTGAACACAAAAAAATTACAGACAATTGACTGGGCAAAAAAAGTTTGTTAAAAACCAAACAGTCTTTTCGGCACAAAGAACCCACTCTTGGTTGTTACGCCCCTCTTTTAATATCCAAGAGTGAAAATAACATCTTTATGTGAAGCAGACCGGCACTCTCCAAAGGTCACCCATCCATACTTCAGCAACGGTAACCGATGCTTAACCGCGCATCTTTGGAAGCCGCTTAAACAAGTGTCAACATTGCTAAAGAGTTAACACAGCAGCAAGGCTGGTTGGAAGCGCTTATATGTCTGCCACAGTGATCGTTACATTTACTTAACAAGAAAAGTCGTTGATGCAAAGCATCACAGGCAACGCAGAAAGTTTGAGTTGTAAAAAGATTAAAGCAATATGGGAGCTAGTAATAAAGACATTTTGAAACGTTTGTTCTCGAACGTAGTATGTTTTTTTCAGTATTTTATTGTTTATTTTTAAAGTTATTTTGTAAGTTAGAGACACACAAAAATAAATATAAAAATAAAAACATAAAATAGAACAACGTTTACCGAATTAGGACCCGTATTGATCAGGTTTAGAAAGTCCGTAAAACAAACTTTTCCCCCATGTGCAAATTTCAGTGAGCATTCCATAATATAGGCGTCGCGGACCCGTATTGATCAGGTATAGAAAGTCCGCAAAACAAATTTTCCCACGTGCAAATTTCAGTAAGCATTCCATAATAATTTATCAAACTCCGCACAGGGTTTACGACATCGCTACGCTGGCTTAAAACCACTGCCATTATACAAAATCAGGTGACGATAGTAACCAACAGGCAGATTAGCTATGGCGTCTTTTCCTGCCAACAGAGACTGCAGACACTCGTTCTGTTTGGGTTTCGCTTTTATGGAGGAGTCAAACTCCGTTATTACTTTGTGAATTTCTTCAACAGTATCCATTGATCGTTTACTTTGAACCGGTGTAACACTGAAATTTCGCCCTCGGCGAAAGGACGGAAATGGCCGAGTTGTTACGATTGTAGTGATAAATACATTCTTTTTTTCTTTATCGTTAGAATTTGTTTTTTCATCCATTATTAGTCGTTTTTCTAACATACACATTCATTCCGATTGTCATTTACCTGAACAAAAATTAAAAGTAAAAAAATCAAATCCTTCCAGATCTGGAAGGATTTCTGTGTTGTAGCAGAGATTCTTCCTTACTGAAAGGTGGGGATCACTGCGTTGGAGATTGATAATTTATAGGCGTCACGGACCCGTATTGATAAGGTGTAGAAAGTCCACAAAACAAACTTTTCCCCATGTGCAAATTTCATTGAGCATTCCATAATATAGTCGTCGCACTCCAGCGCGTCGCCAATAATGAAGTATTTGCGAAATAACATTAACGGGACAACTATTACTAACAAAATATATATAGGTACTGAGACTTAAATCAATCTCACCAATGATTTTCCACCCATCGGTACCGTGAGATGATTCGTGAATTATCCGAGGTGTTCCGATTGCCATCGGTAACCACGCCATTAAGCGTGTTTGTCCGAAATGAAATAGACTTCCCTTTGGTCGAATAAGCTTGTAACAAGAGTAGAAATGTATCACTTAACATTATTCAAATATTGTAAATGGTCGAATAAGCTTGTAACAAGAGTAGAAATGTATCACTTAACATTATTCAAATATTGTAAATGGTCGAATAAGCTTGTAACAAGAGTAGAAATGTATCACTTAACATTATTCAAATATTGTAAATAATACGAATTATGTCAGGACAGCCTTATGAATAGAAGTACTTTATGTGCACATGTATCTTTGCGTCACTTTTAATTTCCCCTGAATGCTTACCTCTCACCGCGTTGGTTCGAGACCTGGTTTGGGCGAAGGAAGTGTGAAGGTCTTCCAGCTGACCTTCGGTGAGCCGGTGCTTGTACACATGAACTTGTCTGAGGTCTTCCTACACCAAAATAGCTGGGAGTCGCTATACCGGCCATAATTGTATTGCTGCGGTGTATTTCTAAAAACAGTAAAATCATATTAATTTCCTCATTGTCCGCCCGGCAAGGGTATTGGACGATTCGCCAATATAATGACGATTCGCCTATATAATAGAAGGTAGATGCTTTTTTATATGTGAGAATGTAACTTAATGTTACCTTTACTAAAATGCTAAGATAGTGTAATTCATGGAAAGCCCAATCTGAATTTTCATTATTTTCTAATCGATTATATGATGCGGTTGGGATTTCCGAAAGATATAGATTTCGAAACTGATAGAAAAGTCTATTTGTGACCAAATTTGTGGCCGAATTATTGTTATTCAACATTGTTTACTAATGGATGACCCAATATCGTTACTTGTTTCTGTGTCTCTGGGCTCAGCGAATTCAAAATCCAGGCTGTTGTTGTTTCTATGAAAAAAAAATACTAACTGTGCTGTCAATGAAGAGATGGGATTCACAGAACTGAAATCATGTTTATGGCGTAACCTGGCACACCCACACACATCCAGGAGAGAAACAACTAGGTTTTTATTACAACCTTTCAAGTTAACTCTCATTTGTTAGCAAATTACATGTTGTTTTAGCCTAAAGTGTAGACAACCACAATTAAATCGGGCCTCGTTTTTAATAAGTGTTGAAGCATAAAAGGTGGTATACGACAGTCCGCCTATACCATACATCTTGCCCCTATTTTGGGTTGTTTGTGCTAAAATGTATCCTTAATACGTACATTACTCCAAGGAAATTAAATTTTGAACACTTCCTCAATGAGAGATACCCCTGAATAATCCTTAAATGCAAGAAGGTCCTTTCATTTGTTTTACTCGGTTTTTATGCTTGTGCTCCATAGAGTGACTTTTCTGCCTTTCTTGTGATAATCGGGTTAACCATCATCAACGAACACTTCCGTTTTCTTTTTTAAATAACGTATCGCTGTAAGTTTATTTATGAATTTTAAACTTCAAACAGGCAATAAAATCCAAGAATTCCAACTAAAAGGACTTACCTACTATGTGGAATACCTCGGATATTAACTAAGAAAGGAGACAATTTCCATTTGACCAAAATACCTAATTATTAAACAATACAAATCGTCAAACTTAAACTTACGAATAAGCACCATGGGGAATGAGAGACATTAATGAGTAGTCTCCCCTGAATAATCCCTAAATGCAAGTACATCCTTTCATTTTTTTACTCGGGTTTTGAAGCCCGGCTCTTTGGAGTGTATGTTGACTTTTAAACCTTTTTTGTGATACCTAGATAAACCACCATCAACTAACACTTCTATTTTCTTTTTAAATAATAAAGTTTTTAGATTTTAAGCTTATATTTATACAAGAGTAAGAAATTTCCCTGTATGTTAGCGCAATACCTACAAATAAACAGGCGCAAAAGTCAAGGAATTCCAGCTAAAAGGACCTGCCTACTGTTTAGAATAAATGTTTAAATAACAAGGGAGATAATTTCCATTTCACCAATGTACCCTATTCTGTTGAAAAGACATAAAAGAGGTGTTTACACCAGAGCGGATAACCTGTAATCTTTAAGTGGGTACATTGTTAAAAAATTAGAGAAAAAAAGGAGAATGTGGTCTTATGCTTGTGAATAAAGTTTACTGCAAACTCGGATGAAAATTGAAAAATATCACAAATATTTTTGTAAAAGAGACAAAACGGTAGATGTTGATTTTTTCCTATTTAATCCAGAAATCGTCAAGATTCTAGACTGAAAGTAAGTTTATTACAAAACGGTGGGGGGGGGGGGTGTTGTTGTTTGAGAAAAGAAAAAAAACTGTCCAAACTATTAGATGCCACCTGTGTGTGTGTGTGCGTGCGCGCGCGCGCGTGTGATTTTTGTTGTTGTTGTTTGTTGTGTTGTTTATTGTGTGTGTGTGTGTGTGTGGGTGTTGTTCTTTGAGAAAAGAAAAAAAAACTGTCCAAACTATTAGATGCCACCTTTAAACGTTCCTACATCCGTTATAACTACCATTATGACTACTATTTAACCGCGCAATACCTGTTAACATGTACACCCACCACGAAAGTCTTTAAAAAAAGACTAAGGTCGTGAGCAGCTTATCGAGCGATCTTAAGTGCAAGACAAAACGATCCTAAACGATGACAACTGGATAGGGCGCTAGAAAGAAAAGAACTAACATCTGATACCACCGGTATAACAATGGACCAAATTGGCGCTTTTGCCAAATTTCAACCCCCGCCGCGATCTGTCGGCGACCAAAGAATCGAATAATATTGGTTTGTCAGGGATCTTGCTTGCAGTCGAATTCGGTCCAACCGAACACGTACCATTTTTCGATATTTTCGTAAATAATTTCTTTTCTTTTTCCTTGTACGGATTATTAAGGATTCGAACTTAAGAAGCCAGAGATCCGGGTTAAATGTGCACCATGCCGCCGTTACACCTTGCGGCTGTATTAACGGTGTTGCTGATGTTGTGTTCCTCAACTGAAGGGCAAACTATTGGGACAGGTATGTGAATGGATGGTTCGAAATGGGCTGCCTGTAACAAGTACAATGGAATTTTTTTTTTTTTGCTTTGTTAAAAAAGGTCAGAATTTTGTTAAAATATAATAAAATGGAATGAAATATTACCTTTCATCACTTGATTTAATATGAACATGACACCCTTTAAAATATTGTAGGGTCTTACTGTTGTTAGAATCGATAACGTAGCGACGCTGTTTGTTTAAATAAACACCCTAGTTTTTTCCCCCAACTGCCCATGCAGTGATTAACGTCATACATCAAACTTAAAAGTTTGGACATTTTTGACAAAAAGGTTCTAATAACTCATGACAAGCAACACAAAGCAATGTACTTTTTTTAATAATATCTTTGCAGTTAATATGAAATCAAAGTACCTTAATAATACAATTGATGCAACCAGATTTGAAACTTTGCAGAAAAATGTAATGACCATTTTTTCAGTTATCTGAAAAAGAACCAACAGCACTGACGAAATATGCGTTTAATTAAGCTTTCAACGCTTGATTGAATTGATTAAATTAATCTCAAAGAAATTGATGTAAATTCCGATTTGGTATATACCGGTTAACAATACATAGTGTTTAAAATCGTCTTTAATCAAATTAAGGTATGAGTTAATGCAGAAAATTGTGTCCAAATTCTCCAAAACAGATGTAAAATATTGCTGTATTTTATATAGACAAACTGTTACAAATATAGAGTGTGTTTTATCATAAATCTTAAGATCAATTGAATTTCGGTCTTTCGGTCACTCCTAAGTGCGTTTCAACAAACTGTCGTAAGTGCAATTGGTAGCAAATCGATCAGCAGCACTCTTAAGAGCGATTACGCACTGAGAGCGATTTTCGAAATATTAATGAAACGCTGTAAGAAGGAAAACCATTCTTAAGAGAAAAAAACGATCATAAGGTTTATTATGAAACATACCCATTTAAGTATAGCATGTAGGGTAATAATGGCCCAGATGATAACAATTAACATTGTGTGTACGTCGATATCATTAGGGTTAAAGTTTATATAAAATAACATATTACAGATGTTTTCCGTACCACAGTGATAAAAAGGGTGCGTTTCACCCAAATTTAAGAACGCTTTTAAATCGATCTTAAGATTTATGATGAAACGCACCCTAAATTCTAAATAGAAAAATACAGAGTATTCAATATTGACGAATGGGGAGGGGCGCCAAAAGGATCAGTGGTTTTGAGTTGCTGACTTTTAACTCCTAATCTCCTCACCGCATGGGTTCGAGCCCCATTTGGGGCGAGAACTTTCATGTTGGGAGGTTTTCCAGTTAACATGCGGTGCGCCGGGTTCTTTCTCCACCAATAATTAGCTAGACGTCGCCAATATGACTATAGTTGTGTCGGTGCAATGAAACAAAAAGACAACAAAAACACATGGTGCAAGGTTTCAAGATGACGGTGCAAGGTTCGTATGATATGATCCACACTTTCAATTGTGAAAGGTTCTGTAGACATGATTCACACTTTCTATTGTGCAAAGATCTTTATACATGATCTACATTATAATTAAACTGTGCAAGGGTTCTTTGACATGATCCACACTTTAAACTGTGCAAGGCTTTACTTGATCCACACTTTAAACTATGCAAGGGTTCTTTTTACGTGATCCACTGGTAAGCTGTGCAACGTTCATTTGACATGATCCACACTTTAAACTGTACAACGTTCTTTTGACATGATCCACACTTTAAACTGTACAACGTTCTTTTGACATGATCCACACTTTAAATTGTACAACGTTCTTTTGACATGATCCACACTTTAAACTGTGCAACGTTCTTTTGACATGATCCACACTTTAAATTGTACAACGTTCTTTTGACATGATCCACACTTTAAATTGTACAACGTTCTTTTGACCTGTTTCACACTTTAAATTGTACAACGTTCTTTTGACATGATCCACATTTTAAACTGTACAACGTTCTGTTGGACATGATCCACACTTTAAATTGTACAACGTTCTTCGGACATGATTCACACTTTAAACTGTGCAACGTTCTTTTGACCTGTTTCACACTTTAAACTGTAAAACGTTCTTTTGACATGATCCACAATTTAAACTGTGCAAGGGTTCTTTTGGACAGGATTCACACTTTAATCTGTACAACGTTCTTTTGACATGATCCACACTTTAAACTGTACAACGTTCTTTTGGACATGATCAACACTTTAAATTGTACAACGTTCTTTTGACATGATCCACAATTTCAATTGTACAACGTTCTTTTGACCTGTTTCACACTTTAAACTGTGCAAGGGTTCTTTTGACATGATCCACATTTTAAACTGTGCAAGGGTTCTTTTGACATGATCCACACTTTAAACTGTACAACGTTCTTTTGACATGATCCACACTTTCAATTGTACAACGTTCTTTTGGACATGATACACAATTTCAATTGTACAACGTTCTTTTGACATGTTTCACACTTTAAACTGCAAAACGTTCTTTTGACATGATCCACATTTTAAACTGTGCAAGGGTTCTTTTGACATGATCCACACTTTAAATTGTACAACGTTCTTTTGGACATGATACACAATTTCAATTGTACAACGTTCTTTTGACAGGATCCACACTTTAAACTGTGCAAGGGTTCTTTTGACATGATCCACACTTTAAATTGTATAACGTTCTTTTGGACATAATTCACACTTTAAACTATGCAAGGGTTCTTTTGACATGATTCACACTTTAATCTGTACAACGTTCTTTTGGACATGATACAGACTTTAAACTGTACAACGTTCTTTTGGACATGATCCATATTTTAAATTGTACAACGTTCTTTTGGACATGATTCACACTTTAAACTATGCAAGGGTTCTTTTGACATGATTCACACTTTAATCTGTACAACGTTCTTTTGGACATGATACAGACTTTAAACTGTACAACGTTCTTTTGACCTGTTTCACACTTTAATCTGTACAACGTTCTTTTGGACATGATTCACACTTTAATCTGTACAACGTTCTTTTAAAACATGATCCACACTTTAAACTGTACAACGTTCTTTTGACCTGTTTCACACTTTAATCTGTACAACGTTCTTTTGGACATGATCCACACTTTAAACTGTACAACGTTCTTTTGGATATGATTCACACTTTAAACTGTACAACGTTCTTTTGGACATGATACACACTTTAAATTGTACAACGTTCTTTTGGACATGATTCACACTTTAAACTGTACAACGTTCTTTTGACATGATCCACACTTTAAACTGTACAACGTTCTTTTGGACATGATTCACACTTTAAATTGTACAACGTTCTTTTGGACATGATCCACACTTTAAATTGCACAACGTTCTTTTGGATATGATTCACACTTTAAACTGTGCAACGTTCTTTTGACATGATCCACACTTTAAACTGTACAACGTTCTTTTGGACATGATTCACACTTTAAATTGTACAACGTTCTTTTGGACATGATTCACACTTTAAATTGTACAACGTTCTTTTGGATATGATCCACACTTTAAACTGTACAACGTTCTTTTGGACATGATTCACACTTTAAATTGTACAACGTTCTTTTGGACATGATCCACACTTTAAACTGTACAACGTTCTTTTGGACATGATTCACACTTTAAATTGTACAACGTTCTTTTGGACATGATCCACACTTTAAATTGCACAACGTTCTTTTGGATATGATTCACACTTTAAACTGTGCAAGGGTCCACATTATCCACACTTTAAACTGTGCAAGGGTCCACATTATGCACACTTTAAACTGTGCAAGGGTTCACATTATCCACTTTAAACTGGGCAAGGGTTCTTTTGACGCGATCCACACTTTAAGCTCTGCAATGGCTCTTTTGACATGATTTACACTATAAACTGTGCAAATTTCTTTAGAAATGATCTGCACGTAAAATTGTAACGAGAACTGTAATTTGATGGTATTCAATGCATGCTTCAATAGAAACCTGATGCTTTTCGAGGAAATGTTTATTTTAGAAATAAATTTGATGGTTTCAAGCAAACTGTTTGTTGGAAACAAATTTGATAAGTTTTTTTCATCGACAATAAACTTGATGTCTAAGGAAACGATTAATCACAACTACCGGTAAACTTGAGGATGAATCTTTGTTTTACAGCATGCACCACGGGAGGAGGCCAGTGCGGAACGGACAAACATCTAGAGTGTTTCACGGGACTCAGCATTTGCGTGTGCTCGACTGGGTATGCTAACGATGGAACGAATAATTGCGCCTACGGTAAGAATATATAATAGTGTCCTGTATCACCCATATCGTTCTAAGTGTATCATTAACATTTGGTTACGTTTATCGTTTTATCAGCACACCTGAAAATATTCTCAGGATGATTTATAGTAAGTTATATGAGTAAGTTATCACTTACCATTCGACGTCTGAGGTCTCGAGTTCGCTAATTTTCTTGAACAACATATCCTCTGAAACGGCTGGTCCAAATTAAACTAAACTTCATCAGTATGCAGTTGGACGAAAAGATATCTTAAGACGTTTGATGCATTCAAAAACATAGCCGCCAGGGGTGTTGCCAATTAAGATAAACGGCTATGTAGTAAATCTTGGAAAAGCTTCTTGTCACAAACTACAAGAGCTAGAAAATTTATAAATATATGGTACACATGCGCTTGTGTCGCCGACTACAAGTGTGTTTAATGAATTTGATCCGAAAAAATATGCCCACCAGGGGCGTGAACATTTTCCAAATTAATGTACATGTATGTAGTAAAACTTTGAAAATCTTCTTGTCTGAAATTACAAGAGCTAAAACCATAATAGTAAACAGTTTCTTTGAATGTCCCTAATTCGAGTTAAAAAAAAAGTCCGTAAAAAACAGGACTTCCAGAGGCGTGATCATTTTTTCATACAAGTCTGTACAGTGTCTTCTACGAGAACTGTAGCCATGACAGTAAGTACATATGTTACTAGCTTCAAATAGGTACCCAACCAACGTTGTTAAAAGATTAAGTGTCAAAAACTTTGACCGCCTGGAATATGACCATTTTCCATATATGTCTATACAGTGACCATTTTCCATTTTTGTCTATATAGTGACCATTTTCCATGTCTATATAGTGGTCATTATCCATACATGTCTGTATAGTGACCATTTTCCATATATGTCTATATAGCGGTCATTTTCCATATATGTCTATATAGCGGTCATTTTCCATACATGTCTATATATTGGCCATTTTCCATACATGTCCATAAAGTAGTCATTTTCCATACATGTCCATATAGTGGCCATTTTCCATAAATGTCTATATAGTGGACATTTTCCATATATGTCGATAAAGTGGCCATTTTTCATACAAGTCTATATAGTGGCCATTTTCCATATATGTCTATATAGTGGTCATTTTCCATACATGTCCATATAGTGGCCATTTTCCATATATGTCTATATAGTGGCCATTTTCCATATATGTCTATATAGTGGCTATTTTCCATATATGTCTATATAGTGGCCATTTTCCATACATGTCTATATAGTGGCTATTTGCCATAGATGTCTATATAGCGGTCATTTTCCATATATGTCTATAAAGTGGCCATTTATCATATATGTCTATATGTCTAAATAGCGGCCATTTTCAATATATGTCTTTATAGCGGCCAATTTACATATATGTCTTTATAGTGGCCATTTGCCATATATGTCTTTATAGCGGCCATTTTCCACATATGTCTATATAGTGCCCATTTTCAATATATGTCTTTATAGCGGCCAATTTACATATATGTCTTTATAGTGGCCATTTGCCATATATGTCTTTATAGCGGCCATTTTCCATATATGTCTATATAGTGCCCATTTTCAATATATGTCTTTATAGTGGCCATTTTCGATATATGTCTATATAGTGGCCATTTTCCATATATGTCTATATAGTGGCCATTTTCAGTATATGTCTTTATAGTGGCCATTTGCCATAGATGTCTATATAGTGGCCATTTTCGATACATGTCTATATAGTGGTCATTTTCCATATATGTCTATATAATGGCCATTTTCCATATATGTCTATATAGAGGCCATTTTCCATATATGTCGATATAGTGGCCATTTTCAATATATGTCTTTATAGTGGCCATTTGTCATAGATGTTTATATAGTGGCCATTTTCGATACATGTCTATATAGTGGCCATTTTCCATAGATGTCTATATAGTGGCCATTTTCCATACATGTCTATATAGTGGCCATTTTCCATATATGTCTATATAGTGGCCATTTTCCATATATTTCTTAATAGCGGCCATTTTCCATATATGTCTATATGGGCATTTTCCATATATGTCTTTATAGCGGCCTATTTACATATATGTCTATATAGTGGCCATTTTCCAAATATGTCTTTATAGCGGCCATTTTCCATATATGTCTATATAGCGGTCATTTTCCATATATGTCTATAAAGTGGCCATTTATCATATATGTCTATATGTCTAAATAGCGGCCATTTTCAATATATGTCTTTATAGCGGCCAATTTACATATATGTCTTTATAGTGGCCATTTGCCATATATGTCTTTATAGCGGCCATTTTCCACATATGTCTATATAGTGCCCATTTTCAATATATGTCTTTATAGCGGCCAATTTACATATATGTCTTTATAGTGGCCATTTGCCATATATGTCTTTATAGCGGCCATTTTCCATATATGTCTATATAGTGCCCATTTTCAATATATGTCTTTATAGTGGCCATTTTCGATATATGTCTATATAGTGGCCATTTTCCATATATGTCTATATAGTGGCCATTTTCAGTATATGTCTTTATAGTGGCCATTTGCCATAGATGTCTATATAGTGGCCATTTTCGATACATGTCTATATAGTGGTCATTTTCCATATATGTCTATATAATGGCCATTTTCCATATATGTCTATATAGAGGCCATTTTCCATATATGTCGATATAGTGGCCATTTTCAATATATGTCTTTATAGTGGCCATTTGTCATAGATGTTTATATAGTGGCCATTTTCGATACATGTCTATATAGTGGCCATTTTCCATAGATGTCTATATAGTGGCCATTTTCCATACATGTCTATATAGTGGCCATTTTCCATATATGTCTATATAGTGGCCATTTTCCATATATTTCTTAATAGCGGCCATTTTCCATATATGTCTATATGGGCATTTTCCATATATGTCTTTATAGCGGCCTATTTACATATATGTCTATATAGTGGCCATTTTCCAAATATGTCTTTATAGCGGCCATTTTCCATATATGTCTATATGGCCATTTTCCATATATGTCTTTATAGCGGCCATTTTCCATATATGTCTATATGGCCATTTTCCATATATGTCTATATGTCTATATAGTGACCATTTTCCAAATATGTCTTTATAGCGGCCATTTTTCATATATGTCTATATGGCCATTTTCCAAATATGTCCATAAAGTAGTCATTTTCCATACATGTCCATATAGTGGCCATTTTCCATAAATGTCTATATAGTGGACATTTTCCATATATGTCGATAAAGTGGCCATTTTTCATACAAGTCTATATAGTGGCCATTTTCCATATATGTCTATATAGTGGTCATTTTCCATACATGTCCATATAGTGGCCATTTTCCATATATGTCTATATAGTGGCCATTTTCCATATATGTCTATATAGTGGCTATTTTCCATATATGTCTATATAGTGGCCATTTTCCATACATGTCTATATAGTGGCTATTTGCCATAGATGTCTATATAGCGGTCATTTTCCATATATGTCTATAAAGTGGCCATTTATCATATATGTCTATATGTCTAAATAGCGGCCATTTTCAATATATGTCTTTATAGCGGCCAATTTACATATATGTCTTTATAGTGGCCATTTGCCATATATGTCTTTATAGCGGCCATTTTCCACATATGTCTATATAGTGCCCATTTTCAATATATGTCTTTATAGCGGCCAATTTACATATATGTCTTTATAGTGGCCATTTGCCATATATGTCTTTATAGCGGCCATTTTCCATATATGTCTATATAGTGCCCATTTTCAATATATGTCTTTATAGTGGCCATTTTCGATATATGTCTATATAGTGGCCATTTTCCATATATGTCTATATAGTGGCCATTTTCAGTATATGTCTTTATAGTGGCCATTTGCCATAGATGTCTATATAGTGGCCATTTTCGATACATGTCTATATAGTGGTCATTTTCCATATATGTCTATATAATGGCCATTTTCCATATATGTCTATATAGAGGCCATTTTCCATATATGTCGATATAGTGGCCATTTTCAATATATGTCTTTATAGTGGCCATTTGTCATAGATGTTTATATAGTGGCCATTTTCGATACATGTCTATATAGTGGCCATTTTCCATAGATGTCTATATAGTGGCCATTTTCCATACATGTCTATATAGTGGCCATTTTCCATATATGTCTATATAGTGGCCATTTTCCATATATTTCTTAATAGCGGCCATTTTCCATATATGTCTATATGGGCATTTTCCATATATGTCTTTATAGCGGCCTATTTACATATATGTCTATATAGTGGCCATTTTCCAAATATGTCTTTATAGCGGCCATTTTCCATATATGTCTATATGGCCATTTTCCATATATGTCTTTATAGCGGCCATTTTCCATATATGTCTATATGGCCATTTTCCATATATGTCTATATGTCTATATAGTGACCATTTTCCAAATATGTCTTTATAGCGGCCATTTTTCATATATGTCTATATGGCCATTTTCCAAATATGTCCATAAAGTAGTCATTTTCCATACATGTCCATATAGTGGCCATTTTCCATAAATGTCTATATAGTGGACATTTTCCATATATGTCGATAAAGTGGCCATTTTTCATACATGTCTATATGTCTAAATAGCGGCCATTTTCAATATATGTCTTTATAGCGGCCAATTTACATATATGTCTTTATAGTGGCCATTTGCCATATATGTCTTTATAGCGGCCATTTTCCACATATGTCTATATAGTGCCCATTTTCAATATATGTCTTTATAGCGGCCAATTTACATATATGTCTTTATAGTGGCCATTTGCCATATATGTCTTTATAGCGGCCATTTTCCATATATGTCTATATAGTGCCCATTTTCAATATATGTCTTTATAGTGGCCATTTTCGATATATGTCTATATAGTGGCCATTTTCCATATATGTCTATATAGTGGCCATTTTCAGTATATGTCTTTATAGTGGCCATTTGCCATAGATGTCTATATAGTGGCCATTTTCGATACATGTCTATATAGTGGTCATTTTCCATATATGTCTATATAATGGCCATTTTCCATATATGTCTATATAGAGGCCATTTTCCATATATGTCGATATAGTGGCCATTTTCAATATATGTCTTTATAGTGGCCATTTGTCATAGATGTTTATATAGTGGCCATTTTCGATACATGTCTATATAGTGGCCATTTTCCATAGATGTCTATATAGTGGCCATTTTCCATACATGTCTATATAGTGGCCATTTTCCATATATGTCTATATAGTGGCCATTTTCCATATATTTCTTAATAGCGGCCATTTTCCATATATGTCTATATGGGCATTTTCCAAATATGTCTTTATAGCGGCCATTTTCCATATATGTCTATATAGTGGCCATTTTCCATACATGTCTATATAGTGGCTATTTGCCATTGATGTCTATATAGCGGTCATTTTCCATATATGTCTATAAAGTGGCCATTTATCATATATGTCTATATGTCTAAATAGCGGCCATTTTCAATATATGTCTTTATAGTGGCCATTTGTCATAGATGTTTATATAGTGGCCATTTTCGATACATGTCTATATAGTGGCCATTTTCCATAGATGTCTATATAGTGGCCATTTTCCATACATGTCTATATAGTGGCCATTTTCCATATATGTCTATATAGTGGCCATTTTCCATATATTTCTTAATAGCGGCCATTTTCCATATATGTCTATATGGGCATTTTCCATATATGTCTTTATAGCGGCCTATTTACATATATGTCTATATAGTGGCCATTTTCCAAATATGTCTTTATAGCGGCCATTTTCCATATATGTCTATATGGCCATTTTCCATATATGTCTTTATAGCGGCCATTTTCCATATATGTCTATATGGCCATTTTCCATATATGTCTATATGTCTATATAGTGACCATTTTCCAAATATGTCTTTATAGCGGCCATTTTTCATATATGTCTATATGGCCATTTTCCAAATATGTCTTTATAGCGGTCATTTTCCATATATGTCTATATGGCCATTTTCCATATATGTCTTTTTAGCGGCCATTTTCCATATATGTCTGTATAGTGGCCATTTTCCAAATATGTCTTTTTAGCGGCCATTTTCCATATATGTCTATATGGCCATTTTCCATATATGTCTTTATAGCGGCCACTTTACATATATGTCTATATAGTGGCCATTTTCCAAATATGTCTTTATAGCGGCCATTTTCCATATATGTCTATATAGTGGCCATTTTCCATACATGTCTATATAGTGGCCATTTTCCATATATGTCTATATAGTGGCCATTTTCCATATATGTCTTAATAGCGGCCATTTTCCATATATGTCTATATGGGCATTTTCCATATATGTCTTTATAGCGGTCACTTTACATATATGTCTATATAGTGGCCATTTTCCAAATATGTCTTTATAGCGGCCATTTTCCATATATGTCTATATGGCCATTTTCCATATATGTCTTTATAGCGGCCACTTTACATATATGTCTTTATAGCGGCCATTTTCCATATATGTCTGTATGGCCATTTTCCATATATGTCTATATGTCTATATAGTGGCCATTTTCCAAATATGTCTTTATAGCGGCCATTTTTCATATATGTCTATATGGCCATTTTCCAAATATGTCTTTATAGCGGTCATTTTCCATATATGTCTATATGGCCATTTTCCATATATGTCTTTTTAGCGGCCATTTTCCATATATGTCTGTATAGTGGCCATTTTCCAAATATGTCTTTTTAGCGGCCATTTTCCATATATGTCTATATGGCCATTTTCCATATATGTCTTTTTAGCGGCCATTTTCCATATATGTCTTTATAGCGGCCATTTTCCATATGTCTTTTTAGCGGCCATTTTCCATATATGTCTGTATAGTGGCCATTTTCCATATATGTCTGTATAGTGGCCATTTTCCTTATATGTCTATATAGTGAAACTTTACAATCCTTTTCAGAAACTGCGAGAGCTATTGCCTTGTACACATACTCATTGTGTAGTTCTGTCAAGTTTCTTAAAAGAAAATTTATTGATCAAAACATATAGCGGCTAGGTGCATGGCAATTTTGCACTTATATACTTTCCAAAACTAACGAAATCAAAGTGAAACTGGATTTCAATGATTCTTATGAATTTCTCTATCAACAATGCTACAATGATTTTTGTCTGTTAAAAATATAATTTTGTCTACGACACCCAGGTAAGCGATATCGGGTCCTCGTTACATTTCTGATCAGCATTTTTCAGGAAGTGTTACACGCACTTTTTCTGACATTAGATGCCATGTGGATTCTAAAGACGTCGTTATTACCATGATCATTTCTCTGGATTTTACATAACTGTATACTCTCAGATCAGCCCGGCTATTTTTAGCAAATTTAAACATAGAATGAGGTGCTCTGACTAACGTCAAGCAATCATGGCATTTAAAGAAGAATGCAATCATTTTTATATTCATATTTTATACTTATTGATTGACTTCATATTTGCTTTTATTGTACAATTGGTTTGCAGGGCTAAAAGAAGTATATTTGAATTGATCTACTTTTTGTAGAATTAATGACCGATGATATATTTAAGGTCACAATTTGTTCAACGGTTGAACATGAAAGTTACAATCACTTTCGCCTTCTTTACCACCAGATTGTGGTGCATTGGCAAGTCCAACTAATGGCGCCGTCAGTACAGTGCTGGGAACCACTGCGGGAGACACAGCCGTATACAGCTGTTCAGCCGGATACCAATTGACCGGATCCACTACGCGCACATGTGTCGACGGAACAGGATGGAGCGATTCAGCGCCCACCTGTGTTAGGGGTAAGGTATTTTTAAGGCGTATACTAGCCTCACTTTAGTGGGACTTTAAAAGAGCACGTTACATTAGTTATTGTTTATGTTAATGTGTCAAGTGAAAGACGAGCACGTTACATTAGTGATTTTGTATGTTAATATGGCAAATGGGAGACGAGCACGTTACATTGTTGGTTGTTTCTGTTAATTTGTAAAGTGGAAGACGAGCTCGTTACATTGGTGGTTGTTTATGTTAATATGACAAATGAAGACGAGCACGTTACATTAGTAATTGTTTATGATAATATGCCAAGTGCAAGACGATCACTTTACATTGGTGGTTTCGAGAGATGTGAAACGAGTGGGACTTTAAAAGAGCACGTTACATTGGTGATTATTTTTGTTGATAGGTCAGGTGGAAGACGAACATATTACATTACTGATTTGTTTATGTTAATATGTCATGTGAAAGACGAGCACGTTACATTACAGATTGTTTCTGTTAATCTGTAAAGTGGAAGACGACCACATTACATTCGCGGTGGTTTATGTTAATATGCCAAGTGGAAGACGACCACGTTACATTCGCGGTTGTTTATGTTAATATGCCAAGTGGAAGACGAGCACGTTACATTGGTGGTTATTTCTGTTAATATTTCAAGTGGAAGACGAGCACGTTACATTGGCGGTTTTTCCTGTTAATATGTCAAGTGGAAGACGAGCACGTTACATGGGTGGTTGTTTCTGTTGATTAATTAAGTGGGAATCTAGTACTGTTTCTGTTGATAAATCAAATGAAAGACGAGCACGTTACATTGGTGATTGTTTCTGTTTAATAGTTAAGTGAGATTCGAATACTGTTTCGGTTAATTAATGAAGCAGAAGACGAACACATTTCATATATCATTATTTCTGTTGATACACTGAGTGAGATTCGAGTACTGTTTCTGTTGATAATTCAAGTGGAGACGAGTACGTTAAAATGATAAGTTGTTTCTGTTGATAGGTTGGATTATGGGATTCGATTACTGTAGTTACGTCAAGTAGGAAACAAACAAGCAATAAACATCCTTTCAGTATACCATCTTGATTTTATAGTCAGGTTTTTTAATATCCATTGACAGGTAAAGTTGGAGACGCCTGTGACGTTGATGCCAATCTGTGTAACTTGATCGCCTTTGGATTCTGTAATGGCGTCACCTGTACCTGTAATGCGGGATACTCGGCGGCCACCGGCGCAACGTCTTGTACAGGTAGGCTGCGTGTTTGACGTGTTTCGAGTTATCTCGGATATGTTCGTTTACACCGCCGCACGTATAGTCTTACAGTACAAAACCTTTATAATTATGTTATTTTTGTAACAGAGCCAAAAATACGAATCGGTAATTCTTGGGCATTGACCGTATGTGAATATCCAGTAATTATATCTTCTGTTTAGAAACTGAGCGCGGGAGAGAATTAGCTTTTGACCATTACTAATTTGGGCCTACCCGTCAAAATAATGCGTTTATTCTGCAAGAGAACATATTCTGTTGAAAAACCGTTGATTACTATGCACATTTTATATTGTGTATTGCATTTGCGGAACAAATTTAAATATCATACTAATGACACCTGATTCCACTATTTTATTGAACTTTATTGCTCTCCGGGACAACAATTAACAAAGTATCTATCAGTTGCACCATGAGAAGGTTTTACTCAGTCCTTGTGTTATGTATCATTTGGATGACCTGACCACCAACAACACCACTTTGAAATATAGGGTATGTTTGACAGTGGATTTCTACGTAACGACAATACTTATTCGTTTTTTTCAAATTGAAACTTTTTATTACTGCAGATATTTGCTCATGCACGATATATTGGGCATCAACAGCTTTGTTGAGTGGTCATAGTATTATTAAGAAATGTAACAAGGTCGTATGAGCATTGCAACACATATCAAACTTGAAAAGGCACGCCCGTGCGTATTAATTGCAAGGATATAGAAAAAATAAATCTCATGCTGAAAAATGCAATAAAAATTAATATTTACCCGGGCGAGGCCTTGTATTTTCATTGTTACCGCATCATTGATTTAAAGCAGTTTTATGTTTTAAAAATGCACCAGAATCTCATTAATATTAACAGGTTTCTTTGTCGAGAAAAGAACAATAAAAGCATCGAAGACTAGGTTACCTTTAGAGTCTGATTTTGACTAAAAATTAACCCGTCTCGCGAGTGTTTTTCCTACTCGAATTATCATACAATTGCTCTCCTTGCATCTATCAATTAAATTTTTCAATGGAGGAGATTAGTCTCCAGGGCGTCCCTGATCTATTCATCATTAACCACGCTTCCGCTGTTATCCTCCTACATATATCATTGCGCCAGAAACATCTGAGGGATGCCCGTACAGAAGGGTTCCGGTATAGCTAGTAATACTTTCTCATGGGCCAACCAGTGACATCACTATACTAGCTGATTTTAGAGGAAAGTAATTAATATCTTTAGGCTTTTACACATATTAGTCGTTCAGCCTGGTGAATTTACAATGGTTATATAGAAATTTTAAGCCAAACTTTTAAACCAACTTACCATCCAACCAAGTAAACACCATTTCAAAGTGTGCCGCTTTCTATGCATAGATGGTTGCGTCACTCGATTTAGGTCACCTATGAGGCTTCGCAACCAGCCTATTTTGAGAATTTGTGCTTCCGCATTGGAAAATAGTTCCGTGTATAAATAAAAATAAATAAAAATTAAATTATATTTTATTTTAATAAATAAACTGTTATTATTTGAATTAAGTTGTCTAATGTTCCCACAGGTATCACTTTGTGTATGTAACGTTTTTATCATTAGCTACGTTTAAAAGTATTCTGTATCCATAATCCTCTACCGACTTGTACACAGACTGATCGTTCAGTCTGGTGATGATCTGCACTGAACTGTACCGTCCAATGATCTGACAAGACATTTCGCCAGTTTTAAAATGTGAACACGCTTACCTTATCTTACTATAAGAGGAAGATAATTAGTCGGCACATTTGAAAATCGATTGCCAACAAAGCTGTATGTACATGTGGTGAGTAAAATGCTGGAATTGCTTTTGTTAAAGATAACAGCTTACGAACAAACGAATCTTTTAAAACTTTTTTTATCGAAATATTCACGATAACCATGCCAGAATATTAACTAACAGTCTCTCCTAATAAATTTTCACAGATTTCTAACAAGATCTCAGCAGATTTCCCTCTACCGACTGAGCTACTAACAAAGTCTAAAAAGATTTCAAAATCTCCACAAATTTCTAACAAAGTCCCTACACATTTCTAACAGAGCTCCCCTCAGATTTTCTACACAATTCCCACACATTTTCTAACAAATTTAAGCTGATTTCTAACAAACTTTTTATTGATTTCTGAAAGCGTCCTTTTATTTTGAATAGAGGTCAACGAGTGTTTGTCGAACCCTTGTCAAAATGGCGCCACCTGTACCAACAACATCAATAGCTTTACGTGCACATGCGCAGACGGTTACACTGGCACCACGTGCGCCACCAGTAAGTCTATTTTTGTTTCGTTGTATAATTTAAGAATTACTTAAAAAGCTTATTATGATTCTAACAGTAAACAGGCTTTTGAAACAACCTATTTGCTTATTTTATAGTAATGCATCATAAAACAAAAAGAAACGAGACTAGAGATCATATCATATCATATTGTTTAATTTAATGATTGAGAACAATATAAGATTAGTGTTTATATTCATTTTATTTCAGATTAACTTCTCTTTATATCTGTGTTGATCCAGACCTGCCCTCATCCCCCGCAAAAAAAACAGCAACACACAAACAAACAACAACAAACAAACAAAACAAAAACAACAAAAACAACAAAACATAAACGCCTGACGTAACACTTTAAAAGTTTATCCTTGTTGGTTCTCATATCTCTCCAAAGGATATATTTACAGTTTTACTTGATTTTAATCTAAAGACAGTATTCTATACAATATAACAATATATACACTTTTTATTTAAATTTTATTTTTAGGTGTATCCAGCAAAACAGTGGTCATCATGCACCATTTGTGTGTGTGGGGGGGGGGGGGGGGGGGGGGGGGGGGGGGGGTAGGGATGTGAAAATGTTCTTTGGTACTTTAAAATCTCTTGTCTCACCTATGTTACTATTATTCTACCTGTTTTCAGATATAAACGAGTGTTCCTCAAACCCATGTACAAATGGAGGCACGTGCGTCGATGGGGTCAACTCGTTCACTTGCACGTGTGTGGCAGGATACACTGGTACCCTTTGTGCAACAAGTAAGTTATAACCAGTATTTGACCACTTCTCCAAAGAGGTTTCTAAACTGTCAATCAATTCTACTATCATAAACAAGGTTATCCAATTAATGGAACTGTTAAGCACATAGTGAACGCATACCTACTAGATACACAAAAGAGCATGTGCTTTTATTGTTTGTGATACCGACCTTAAGTGTGCATGTGCTTACTATGATAAGATTTTTTTAAACGAGCTTTATACGTGCATATCAGACCGTATTCTATATATTTATCATAAATGCAACTGAGGGTTCCTCAAGGGTTGGGCAAGTCTGTTAACACATGGTGTAACGTTAGTATTCGACTGTTTGCCTATATTAAAGAGACGTACCAATTTCTAACCACTGATTTGGGGAATTCGGTCATACTTGCATAAATCTATATTTTAGTCTTTATAAGGACGATTTTGAACACTAACATTATTATTAGACTGTACTAATGGTGAAAAAACTTTAAATGTGGAGTCTTTCCAACGCTAAAAAAGTGCCATAGTTGTCTCTGCTAATAATAGATTTTGACGTCAGACTGGATTACCAGCATGACTATATAAAAGTTAGTGGTCACATGTTTTTTATAAGTTTAAAAATAGCTATCTCTGCAGCCTGGCTTGGATAGGAAACACCTGTTTGCAGTAACGAGTGGGGGTTTATCATTGACTGTTCACAAAGTTCATTGGCATCAATGAACAGCATTTGGCAAGACCTTTTCAGGTACCAATGACATATTTGGTTATTTGAGAAATTTTCTTTGAACCAAACTGTCGGATACAGCCTTTAAGTTGAATATAAGTCTACATGCTGAATGGTTGTGGGGTACTTTTTACACAAAAGAAGATGTGCATTTTTGTTCGTGATTCTGATTTAAGGTTCTTGGTGTAGGCATGAATAGAAACCCAAAGTAACAATACCAGGAGAAGTTTTCTGTGAATTGTGGAGCCTTACATTTTAAAGGATACATGCCCATTTTTGTATGCCACTCAAATCATACTGTCATGCAATTATTTTTTTATTTATATGTTTGCAATATGAACACCAGTTTTTAACCAGTGTTCTGTTAGACTCGTTTTCTGGTCATCAGATTGGTCAGATAATAAACATCAAGGGCATCCATGGTTACAAAAGCATAAGCTTGTTTCTGCTCTTTAGCTCTCAGTGTTTCCTATACACATGCTGGGGCAGATCCAGAAAATTTTAGAGGGGGGGGGCGGGGTGTGTGTGTGTGTGTTCGGTATGAATCAAGATCTATACAGCTGATGCTGTAGAAGGAAAAATGTCTACAGTACTCTTATGTCACTTTAACTCACTTTCATATTCTGTTATGATAAAATTGTATGATAATAATCCACACTTTTATTACGAGATAGGAAGGCTTACAAGTTAAAGTTACTTACATACAATAAGTTACATATGAAGATGTAACAATTTTACAAGGTGACGTTACCTACAAAGACTGCATGGCTTCCAAGTTGGAATAACCTGCATACAATCTGAAAAAAGTATTAAGAAAAAATATGAAATAATGATGAAACCTTTATTTATTGGTATTTACAAAGTACCTTGGGGTTTCATTCTGTGATTTGATTAGTGTAAAGACCCTACTTCATAACTAATTATCTTAGTTAATTGGTATGTACAAAGTACCTTGAGGTTTCCTTTTATGTGATTTGAGTAGTCTAAAGACCCTACTTCATAACTGATTATCTTAGTTAATTGGTATTTACAAAGTACCTTGGGGTTTCATGCTGTGTAATTTGATTAGTGTAAAGACCCTACTTGATTACTAATTACCTCTTTATTGGTATTTACAAAGTACCTTGAGGTTTCATTCTGTGTAATTTGAGAGGGGGTAATTGCCTTCGCTTGATAATTATTTAATTAATTACCTTTGTTCACAGGTATTCGCTAAGCACCTTGAGGCTTCATTCTATAAGCTTTGAGTGGTTCAAATGCCCTGCTTGATGACTATGTTCCACTGTCCATTGAGTCTTTATTGAGTAAATTTGAGTGGTGTAATGCATGGGCGGATCCAGAAAATGTTTGTGGGGGTGGGGTAAGGAGAATGACTCAAGATCCATTCAATTTTATCACAATAAATACTAGATATATATACTGTAAGGGACCCTTACATCCACCAAGCTGTCAAAAGGCAAAATTTACTTTATAAGCTTAGTATTTTTTAAGCTTACATGTATGTGTTTTCACAACTCTACTCTTTTACCCAGTTGGTGGAGGTGGGATGCATTCTCCATTCCCCAACCCTCCCCCTGTATTGCTCAACTTGATAACTTAGTACCACTAAGATATTCTAAAATAGGTTATAATCGATTTGTGTATCCTTCAATTCTTTTTCAATACACGTTGTTTCAGACATCAACGAATGTGCTTCTAGTCCATGTCAGAACTTCGGGACATGCACGGATAACATCAATAGCTTCACGTGTGCATGCGTAAATGGCTTTACTGGCGCCACCTGTGGTACAAGTGAGTTTGTTTACTGTATTTTCTAACCCAATAATGGGGTCCTACCGATATCCACAGTTATCTCCCTTGCGAAGTCAGTTTAGAGTGATTTCCCTTTGGTATTGGGTAGTTCCGGTTTGTTGAGAAAAACGACGATCAGATAAAATATCGAGATTTATCCCTGTGTTCTTAAAGGAATTTCAATGTTCGCTCTATATTCAACGTAGGAAACTGATGCAGAACAGCAGTACAGCCAAAGCTAAGAAGGAAATTATGTATGATAGAATAAAGCTGTTAAAGTCGGAACAGTTTCTCAAGAAACTGTATAGGTGGGGTAAAATAAGTTGGTTCTTAATCTCGACAGATCGTCCCGTAATACTGGCGTGTTGCGATTAATTTCGCTATTTTTGTTGTCTTTTTTCGTCAATGATGAGCTGCAGATAATTTGTGTAAGCTTTTAATGTAAATGTGCTGGAAGTGAAGTGGTAATTGGAGCAAATCGATTATATTAATGCATTTTTATACTAGTCATGATTGAAATTAAATGTGTGGCATGTAGGGAGTTGGCAACAGATGCAACCTATTTTGGTGTGTGTATTTTCTGCTCTTTTATCCTATTTTCATTAACTCGTTGAGCCCTACAGCCAATTAACCAGTCATCCCCTAGAGGCATTTCTCCAGTCACCCCCTACACCTGGTGGGGGTCTTCTCTGCCCCTCGTGCCTTGTGACACATCTGGTGTGGATTACCGGTCAGTGTAAGATATTGGGGGTGGATGTATACACAACACAATAAACATGTCATTTTGGATATACTCTAAAAGTTTTCACATACTTGCAGCACAGAAAGTGCTTTACACAACCGTGTAATTTTTTACACTGTAAAAAAAGAAATACTTCAGAAAAGAAAGAAAATGACTGAAATCTGAAGAACAAGTAAGATTAATAATATCAAAATTAACACATTTCAAATGATTAAACTAAGATATAATTGACCTCATCAAGTTTTCTTATGTTTATAACGTAAATAACACTGCTTTATTTAAAAAATATATAATGAGTAACTTTAAAACAGTCGGTCGTCTTTGATTGAAAGTTGCGATTTACCTGTAGTTAAAAAAAATAACGCTCTTAAACTTCATATTTGATTGAAAACTTCCGCTATTTCCAAGCGTTAGCTTTTGTCTTTTGATCTGTTGATATTTGCAATTATATTATAATTGGATCTGACACAGGTAATTCCACATATCCGCCGATACATGTGCGCATAAATAGAAATTTTAAAGGTAACAGTAAGGCACATCGCCGTTTTTCTTTGTCTCGACATAATTAATTTATTGTGTTTACATCCGGGTTACATGAAATTCCAATACATGTACATATATTTCAGGCCATAAAAACCTTACATGTGACCACACTTTTTCCTAATCCACAGCTATTTTCAACATAAAATCGGCGTACTCTCAATATAGTTTTGTGTATATAACCGAAACCGGAACTACCCAAAGAAGCGCCACCTCGATCAAGGGAGGTAAATACGTAGCGAAATCAGGGATAACTCCGTATATCGGTAGGACCCCATTGTGTTGTGCTTGGATATTATTATTCAGATTAAAAAAAACAACATTCAATTAAAAAAAATTATATTTTGTTTTCACTTTTCTTAAAGTAAATTGACATTTACTGGTTATTAGTTGCATGTATGTAATCTTCAAAATGTACCACTGTGACACTCATGAATAGCATGTTGAATATTAAGCGTAGAAATATATTCTATGTAATTGCAAAAAGGAAGCCTTTTTAAATTGCAATCATTGCACAAACTGTAATTGTTTTAATTTAAAAAATAAAAATGTCATCTGATCAAATATAGCAATACCGCATGTGTTATAGTTGAAATGATATGAAATTAGTGAACAATTACATGAAGTTCTCACATGTAATGAAATATAACAAAGCATGTGCTGGATTTCTCAAGAAATAACATACAACAAGTTTTCAAGTGATGAGCCTTTAAATGTATTTGTACATGTTTTTCTTAAGTGATACATGGTTACTGGCAGTTCTCAAGTGACAATATAAATGTGTGTTTCTTAAGTGATAACACATAAATTGTAGTTCTCAAGCGTATACCAATTATGTGTATTTTCTGAGACATGATGATGTATTGCATGTAGTTTTTAAGTGATGACCTTTAAAGGTGGTATCCAACAGTTTGGACCATAAATATGTTCATTAAACATCTTTATAAAATATTGTTACCTGAACATATCTCTCAAAATGCTGTTTATTGTTGTATTACACCTGTATGAAAAGCGAACCATAATGCCACAATCGTCATTACAAACATGTTTTCCCCTTTCTGAGCCACGCTGCACCGTTTGCTATTTTTAAACTAAGAAAACCGCATGACCACTTTGTTTTAGCTTATCCACGTCATCCGAAATGACGTCATTTTCTATTTTTAGCAGAAATCCTGATCATTCTTATTTATAAGTAGATATAAAAAGAATGAACATTTTAAGTGATGATTAATGAGTTTACTGCCCCAAAATTGAGATACTGTTGAAAATCGTCAAAACTTATACTAAAGTATGATGTTTTTCTACAGAAATTATGCACAAATACACCAAACAGAGGTCAGATATTGTTAGATATATTAGATATAGGCAAAGTGTCTGATACAACCATGATGTGTAGTTCCTAAATGAGGACCTATAATGTGTTTTCTTAAGTGACAACCTTTACTAATAGTCGCAAATAACAAACACCAAACTCACAAATAGTGAATTGTTACTTTTTGTTTTTAAGTGAAACTCTTTAACATGAAGTTAAGAAGTAGTTTCATTTTAATTTGCACATGACAACCTTTCACAAATGAAGGCCTAAAAACATGTAGTTAACAAGTCTCAAATTGTTCCGTTCAGTTTTTAGACGATAACTTTTTACATAAACTTTACGAGTGACAACCTGTTACACATAGTTCACAATTGTAGTTTCTAATACACATAGTTCTCAAGGGACAGCCAGTTAGGGACATCCATATTATGACATAAACATGATTTGTTTCAAACTTTCAGACATAAACGATTGTAGCCCAACGCCATGCCAGAATGGTGGAACGTGCACTGATGGCGTTGCTTCGTATACATGCGCATGTGTGGCTGGATACACAGACACTGACTGTTCTACAAGTAAGAAAAATTGTTCTCCCATTTACTGTCTTATTAGAGTTTCAAGCATATGTAGTATTTTTTGTTATTTACGGTGGTTGGAGAGAGCTGAAGTGCTTGTGACTTATTCAAGCAAATAAACATTAATAATACTTTATAGGCTTTCGCTTACTTATAAAAGACACCAGATTATCTCATTTTTCAACAACTTTATCCAAGCTGCAGTATGAGTATGGGGGGAAGATAGATTTAAAGGTGGCTCAAAAATTTCCTGCAACCAAGCTACTAGATTAATAGTTCACTTTTATCATTCAAATTTATTTAACTGAAGTTGTTTTTTTTGCAAGCTGATTGGGTGAAATGCAGGTTATGTTTTAAACTTTGTTTATCTTATTGTAGCTAGGTATTCTGCGTTACTTAATGTTGCTTCGACTCACATTTAAACAAGTTGAGGTATTCTGATTGCTTCAAAACCTAATCTTAACATCAGGCAGTTCAAGTCGAGGTCATGCATGTTTTTTTGGTCATGCATATAGCAGTGGCACTATCTGTCCATCCTTTTGTCTGTCAATCCACCATGATAGGCCTGCATTGTGGGTAATGGGGTTTAGGGTTAAGATTTTGTTCTATAGTTTTGTTCATTTGGTTAATGTGGGTTATGTTTGAGCATGTGGGGTTAAAAAACTTGCATATACTGTTAACAGTATGAAGAACATGTGACACAGTTGCACTTCAACTTCTTACAGACTTACACTTAGAGTGTTTCACTCATAACATTTTCAAGTGCAGCCAGTCCGGGCCATATTAAAGGTTTTACTTAATGTAATTCCTTATACATGTAACTGCTATTCATGCTACACATTAGTGTCTTGGAAATGACTTGGTCATATTTTGCATGTCATCATCTAACTGAGGCACATTGGAAGACGTGTCCTACATATCATTTGCATATGCAGCATTCAAGGTCATTTCATCTTCGAGCAGTGGGTCACCAAACTAAGTAACAAGCACTGTAATAAGTAACTGATCAAAATGATCGAAGCAGTGTGTGTTCCTTCAACTACCAATCTGATGACCTGTTTCATCGACTTGTTTCTCCACAAGTTGATCAGTTTCATTTCTTGAACTATGTTTCTGATTATCTTAAACATTTTAGTTTCTTCAAATTTGTGTCTGCTTAACTGCATTAATTATACTTCAAGAAGTTGTGTTCTCCTAATTTTATCATTTTATTTTTTTGGGTTTTATTGATAGAATTTCTGCAACTTTAAGTCTTCTTTTTTTATTTAAGTAAACAAATGTATTTCTGTAACTTTGTTTGTTTCTTTTCTCAATGGACTTTGCTCCATATACATCTCTTACTTTGTTTCTCCTTTTTGTTACTCATTTTTTTCTGCATTTTTCTACAGATATAAACGAATGCTCCTCGACTCCTTGTCAGAATGGTGGAACATGTACAGACAATGTGAACAGTTATACGTGCGGCTGTGTGGCAGGCTTTACTGGAGACAACTGTCAGACAAGTAGGTGGCAAGGGTCACGTAGACGACAAGTTAACGCAGACATGAAATAGAAAGAATACTTGAAAAAACAATATTCATGAAATTATTACCTTGCAGTGATAGCTAGAATGATGTGTTAAGTGATTTCAATTTTAAGGTCACATGGAACGAGACAAATAAACATGGCGTCACAAAATAAAGCAAACATCTAGTCTTATAAATAAGGAGTTCTTGCATGATTTTTCCTGCACATTCAGTAGAAGAGCACAATAAAAAACAATTCCTTATCTGTTTATATACACTCAAGAACAAAAAAAAATCAACCCACACACATATTTGATTTCATTCACACTGTTAATTTAGCTACACAATTAGCATTGCATTGTTCAATGTTAAGTAATTGTGATTCTGTTTGCTGTCTGATAGGAGTTAACATATAGAAGATGTTTGTTGATTTTTTATTTTATTTTACTCATGGTCATAGAAAAATATTTTTTCACGAGTGGCGCGTCCACAAGTGAAAATATTATCTACCACCAAAGAGCAAAATAAATTGTAATCAGACACCAAAAATTGACAAATTTCCTTTTTTATTTCATGCTTATTTCGTTCGTCCTGAAACTTTATTTTAATTCTATTTTATTTACTACCTCTCTTTGGACCCAGAGTGAAAATGATAACCCTGTCATTTGACTGTGGGCCAGAGTGAAATGAAAGGTTTCCTTTTACTGGTATTTCTCACTCTTTCACCCCAAAAAGCATGAAATAAACTGTTACTTTTGGAATGTGATATTAACACATTTATAAACATATTGGTGACATCCATCTTTTAGAAGATCTCTGGGGGGTGCCTGTGTTGTAGTGGTAGAGTCATGGAAAGTCTTCCAGCTGACTTGCGCTGTGCCAGTGGTTCTGCTGAGACATTTGTGTGGAGTCTTCCTCCACCAAAAAAAAGCTGGACTATAATAATTGTAACTGGTCACTGCATTGCACTTCAAAAACAAAACAAAACAAGACCTCTAACAAATTTATGGAAAGGAACCACTGGTGCACTGCAGGTTAGATGAAAGCCTTAGCCTCATGAATGTTTTTGTCCTGACTGGGTCTGAAACCCATGCATTGAGGGGTTGAGGACTTACTAGTAAGAGATTCTAATCGGCCCCAACATGGATGGATATGGCGCACCCCAAATGTCAAAGAATAGTCAACGACTTACAGGTCAGCTGTTGAAGTTTTTATCACCAATGTTCCAAATGCTTGTATTTCTTAAACTTGTTTTAACCATTTGAAAACTTGTTTTAGGTCTTCTTGACCTAGTGACTGTAAACATACATTCTGTGTTAACTGCGATGATGTTTTATGTACAGTTTAAGTAGAAATAAATAATTTTACTGTTCTGCTTTGTTCTTATCTATTTAGTCATAAAAGGTCAGAAGATTTTAATGAATGTTATCTGATCATCTGTTTACGTCACAAATGGTCAAGAAGATTTTTAACAAATTTTATATGTTCTTATGACAAATGATCAAGACACTTAAAACTAATATCTGTTTTCTTTTAGAAATAATTACAAATGTTTTGCCAATTTGATCGTCATAAATGGTAAAATAAATTTAGTCAGAAGTCTGTTATCTGTTACCAATTGTCAAGAAGATTTAAACAAGTATTTATTTTTTTAGGTAAAAAATTGTTAGAAAAATTAAAATGTGTGTCATATATTTTCACCTCAAATAGCCAAGAAATATTCTCATCTTTTTTGATATTTTAAACTACTTACTGAAGATTTACTGAAACTCCCATTTCTGTTCAGTGATCAGAAATGGCTTGGATTTTTTTTTTTTGGTAAGATTAAAAAAAAACACTCTCTTTTGTCTTTTATGTTTTCAGACATCAACGAGTGTTCGTCCAACCCATGTCTCAACGGAGGAACATGCACTGATGGTGTAAACAGCTACACATGCTCCTGTGTGGCAGGCTACACAGGCACCACATGCAGCACGAGTATGTCATCAAAATCTACATTATATCTTGATGTTTTAATAAATGAAAACCAATTAAGAATGATTTATCTTTTATTTTGAATTTTAATTATAATATGCAACCACTCTTTCCACTTTGCAAATATAACACTTAAGCATCCCTTTTTGAAATTCAAATCTAGCTTTGAAAAAATACTAAATAAAGTAACTGATTATTCACAACCACTTCCATACATGTCAACTCTCCACTTTTGGAGGGAGACTCCCACATTACTTGAAAATGAGGGCTGTTTTGCACATTTTCAGAAATCTCCCTATTTGGAAACAGATATCTTCCTTTTTTGTTTATAAATAACAAATCTCCCACTTTAGCCTCAGAAAAAGTTCCCCTTTATGCACTTCTATTTTTAAGACTACCAAATTTCATAATGATTGGGTCTCAGTACCTTGGAAACCAGAAATCTAGGGCATATGGCTCTTTGATTTTCTCTTAGTTACAGACAGTTGTTTTTAACTTGTCAGGCTTTTTCAGAAAGGTTTTATTGTTAACTAGAAAAGAATTCACTGTGCAACAACTGTGTGATCTATCAGCCTCTTTCAAGAATTTCCTGAGGCGCCCGTAGCATAGTGGTAGAGTCACCAATTTGTAACTCCTGACTGCTTGGCCTCTAACCGCATGGGTTCGAGTCCCATTTTTGGCGAAGGACTTCTTGAGGGATGGTCTTCCAGCTGACTTGTGGTGCCCCAGTGGTTCTACATGGACATGTGTTTGGGGTCTTCCTCCACCGAAAAGCTAGACGTTGCTATAATGATCGCTGCAATGTATTTAAAAAACAAAACAAGAATTTTTTATCATCATCATTTTTTCAACCATTAAATTATATGGATTGTTGGCATTACAGAGTTATATTATCAATAAATGCAAGAGCAAGGAAATCATATTTAAAAAGTTAGGTGACAAAATTTAGATTATAAGGCCAAAAATATTAGTATAGGGACGTTCTTATTTACTATGTACAATTTTTATCAGTTAAAATGTTTACTTGCAATAACAATCAGAATGTGTAAATTCAAAAATCAGTTTTACAGGCTTACATGGATAGTGGTATAAAAATTAAGTTTTTACACTTGGTACACTTGTACATATACATTTGTTTGTATACAATCACCAGTTGACATATTCAAATTACATGCTTCAACATTAACTATGTATCATGAGTTTTTACATGTAATTTTTGAATGCTATATTGTTTATTATGGGGAAATAATTGTATGCTAGTCAAGAGACAATTGTATGTTTCGACATTGACTTTATATTCAATCATTCCAAGTGACTGACCACTAGTCCCTGATAAAAAAACCTATACTTTGTTGGAACCAGTCAGAGAACTTTTAATTTGCCTTGCTTAGATCACCTGTTACATATAACTTAAGTTATTTTTGTGTAGGAAACTTCAATTATGAACCCTTTAACCAAAAGAACAGTGTATAGATGCTGAATTCGGTTGTTCGGCAGATCACATGAGTTGTTCAATGGAAAGTCCACAAAAGTGAAAAAACAAGCATTTTCGCATTCATTTCATGATTTCTAAGTCATGTTTGATGGTACCTTTCTAGTGCTTTACATTAAGAAGCTAACAGTTCACTGCATCAATGTCAAAACTGCACAAAGTTATGTTAATGTTAATATTTTTATGCATTTTAGAGTTTCAATGTTTGTCAGACCCAAACTGGCTCTTTCAGTCCGTCCCTTTTATATTGCAATTTCTACTTACAGACATAGACGAGTGTGCATCTAGCCCTTGCCAGAATTCTGGCACATGTTTTGACAACATCAATTATTTCACATGCGGCTGTGTTGCTGGTTATACCGGGGCTACGTGCCAGACAAGTAAGTAATGGCAAGAAAACACACACATTTTTTCTTTATAACAAAGACAACTTGACATATATAAAGATTACTCTGAAAATTGTTCTCTGTTAGTTTTAAACATTAAAATGTTCATATATTAAGATTACGCTTCAGTTTTGATAAAAGGTGAAAAAGAGTGGATTTGGCATTCTAATTGCCTGCCTATTACTTTTCAGCAATAATAAGAATTCAGATGTTAAGAAATTGTACTTTTTTACTGATAAAGGGTGCATTGTTACATGTCTTCAGATATTAATTGCCCATTTATATAGCTTTCCTACACTGAAATATTACATTTTATAAAGATTTTTATTGTTTGACTATTGTGATACAGGTTGAATTGTAAAATTGTAAAACTTGTTTTGCAAATAAATACATGTAGAAATTATTAGAGGTTTCATTGAGTGTTCATTAGATACTGAAAATATTAAAATGAGATGGATGAAGAGATATGAAACGAGGCTCTGCCGAGTTTCGTATCATTTTTAGACAATTTTAATATTTTCAGTATCTAATTAACACAAATATTAGATTCTATTTATCACATAACCAAAACATGAGCTGTTTATTGTTTACAATGCATCATCTTTTTATAGTATGAACAGTCAGCCTTGACATGTGTAATTCGGTTTGGGAACCAAAAATCATTCCACCGTTTACTTGACCATTTTCCATAAAAATGAAACAGATTCATTCATAACATGACTACATTGTTATTTTTAATTAAAATGGAATTGTCCAACAAAATACATAAAGCAGAGACAACATTGTGATCAGGAAGTGGTATATATCTTCACATACTTAATGATGTCACACTATGATAACAAACTAGTGTGTTACCAAAAATAACACGTGAGTGTTACCTCATGCTCGCGCGGTATGTTATGTGATATATAGGTTTAATCACATGTCTGCAGATGACACATTGCCATTGTATGCTGTTAGTTACAGTCATCTGTATACATGAACTCCTGCAATGCACCATTTCAGATATCAATGAATGTGCCTCCTCGCCCTGTCAGTCCGGAGGGACTTGCCTGGACGCAGTCAACTCCTACACGTGTTCATGTGTGGCTGGCTACACAGGAACTAACTGCCAGACAGGTAAAATAGGCTTAAAACTCATTCGTATTGTAATGATTTAATAATTAAATTAAAATTTACATATTACCTTACGATGTGTATGTAAATGTTATCATACTTCCTCTGTTCAGTTGTAAGAGGACAGTGTTATATTTATACATTGTGTTTTTTTCTCCTGTGGATTGATATTTCTCTTACAGGATACGTTTTTTCTTTCACTTTTTAGCTTATTAAGTCAAGATTAGCAAATTTTAAGACTGTTGTTTGTTCATGGCAAGACTTGTTTGTTTATGGCAAGACTGTTGTTTTTTATGGCAAGACTTGTTTGTTTAAGGCAAGACTTGTTTGTTTATGGCAAGACTGTTGTTTATGGCAAGATTGTTGTTTTTGGCAAGACTGTTGTTTGTTTATGACAAGACTGTTGTTTGTTTATGGCTAGACTGTTGTTTATGGCAAGACTTGTTTGTTTATGGCAGGACTGTTGTTTGTTTATGGCAAGACTGTTGTTTGTTTATGGCAAGACTGTTGTTTATATCAAGACTTGTTTGTTTATGGCTAGACTGTTGTTTATATCAAGACTTGTTTGTTTATGGCTAGACTGTTGTTTGTTTATGACAAGACTGTTGTTTGTTTATGGCAAGACTGTTGTTTATGGCAAGACTGTTGTTTATGACAAGACTGTTGTTTATGGCAAGACTGTTGTTTATATCAAGACTTGTTTGTTTATGGCAAGACTGTTGTTTATATCAAGACTTGTTTGTTTATGGCTAGACTGTTGTTTGTTTATGGCAAGACTGTTGTTTATGGCAAGATTGTTGTTTATGACAAGACTGTTGTTTATGGCAAAACTGCTGTTTGTTATGGCAAGACTGTTGTTAATGACAAGACTGTTGTTTATGTTGTAAATAATCTTCATTAGACTTTTGCCTGTAAAGGAGTACTTTTGTGCAAAATCTGTTCAATATTCTTGGTTAACTATGCCTCAAATCTCAACATTGATGTCTATACAGACAGAGGGAATCAATCAAAGTCATTTATTATAACTTTTGACTTCAGCACAATCTATTTATTATTATTATTTTATATAGCCTATCTAAGTATAATTATACTTTTCATCCTCTGTGGGACATGAATAAGTGTCCCTCTAACTCCTGACCCAGCAATGGCATCTGTACCAATGGCATGAGCCTCTTTACACCTGTCTATGAATATTATTGTATTACACATATTTTTAGCTCATTTGGGCACAATGTGCTCAAGGGGAGCTTTTGTGATTCCACTTCCTCCGTCGTCCGTCGTCAACATTTTTGCTTGTGAACACACTGCAGGCCACAGTTTTTATCTAATCTTCATGAAACTTGGTCAGAATGTTTGTCTGCATGAAATCTTGGATGAGTTCATTATTGGGTCACCTGGGGTCAAAAAGTAGGTCACTAGGTCAAATCTTAGAAAAAGCTTGTGAACACACTAGAGGCCACATTTATAGGCCAATCTTCATCAACCTTGGTCAGAATGTTTGTCTGCATGAAATCTTGGATGAGTTTATTATTGGGTAATGTACGGTTAAAAAGTAAGTCACTAGGTCAAATCTTAGAAAAAGCTTCTGAATACACTACACTAGAGCCTCCAGTTATGGCCCAATCTCCATCAAACTTGATCAGAATGTTTGCCTGCATGATATCTTTGATGAATTCATAACTGGGTTATGTGGGATCAATAACTAGGTCAGTAAGTCACATTTTAGAAAAACCTTCAGAAAACACTTAGAGGCCACATTGATGGCACAATCTTCACCAAACTTGGCCAGAATGTTTGCCAGTTTGAAATCTTACATATGTTTTGAAGTGGATCATGAGGATTCAGTAGGTTACTTGGTAAAATTTTGAAAATGATATCAACCCAGTAGCCACATTAATGGTCCAATCTTCACCAAAGATTTCTAAAGTAAATAACTGTTAATTACTTGATGCCAGATTTGAGCCTACTAGAAGTCTGTGTCATCAGGTGAGCGATTAAGGGCCACCATGGCCCTCTTGTTAATATATTAAATCTTTTTCAACCCACAGGTTAACATATGTGACTCACATGCTTGTCTCAACATTGGTGTCTAAGCATACTATGTGAATATGCTTACACCTGTAAATACCTGTGAATACACCTGTATATATTGGTGTATATCAATTTTAGTTACCTCACACCTATACATAATTATAGCATATAGCTTATTTTAATGTATTGAATACATGATAATTAATTTGACTCTTGTCCTTTTTCAACAATGGCATTTATAACGTTTGAATCTGTTTGCACTTGTATAAATAATATTGAGTATAAATTTTTACTGACTCCTACAGATCGATAATCAATATGATTATATGTAACATATTTTATTATTGCATATTCTCCACCTCCTTGCCAGATGTGTGATTGATAATCGATATGATTATATGTAACATATAGCATTGCATATTCTCTCCTTCCCTGCCAGATGTGTGATTGATAATCGATAAGTGAATATGTAACATATTATATTATACATATTCTCCCCCTTCCTGCCAGATGTGTGATTGATAATCGATAAGATTATATGTAACATATTAAAGTATTGCATATTTTCCCCTCCCTGCTAGATGTGTAATTGATAATCGATAAAATTATATGTAACATATAGCATTGCATATTCTCTCCTTCCTGCTAGATGTGTGATTGATATTCGATAAGATTATATGCAACATATTATATTATACATATTCTCCCCCTCCCTGCCAGATGTGCGATTGATAATTGATAAGATTACCGGAGTATATGTAACATATAGCATTATATATTCTCCTTCTCATTGCCAGATGTGAATGAGTGTGCTTCCAACCCATGCCTTAATAGTGGCGTCTGCACAAACGATGTGAACCTGTTTACCTGCACATGTGGTCCTGGTTACACGGACACAACTTGTCGACCAAGTATGTATTCTAAAGTTTAAACTACCTATCTGAAATCTTTTACAGTATTCTGCTAGTTTGAAGGTATTGTTGTCATGCCAAAAAAGAAGATCCCTTATCTTGGGAGCCATCATTGATGGCAACTTCACGGGATTTTCTGATGAATTGTATAGAAGCGTACATTTTTTTCCTTGTTATTTCTACATTTGTGGTCCAAAAATTAAAAGCTATACACCATTGGAAAGCTCTTAAAATTCATATTTTTAGAATGCAATATTTTTAAAATTTATAAATGCACAAAGAATTAATACACAGAAATAAATAAAATTATTGGCTCATCCTTAAACAACATAAACAGTGTAACTTTTTTGGTTATATTTTTTTTTACCTTTTAAACTATCAACATACAGTTGTGATAATTAAAATACTTTATAAAAGCTGTTAAATTTGATATTAAATTCAGTAAAATAGACTGAAAAATAAAAACACTGTGGTGAGTTTAATACAGCACATATTTCCCAATTTCGGCCTGCATTAGCCTCTGCCTTCAAAGATGGCTGCCTTAAACTGTCATCAATGCCTGTGACATCACATTGAAACTATCTATTGAAGCATGCCATAGTGTTTTGTTTTAATTTTATCCAAAGATAAAACTTGTGGTCGTGGGTTCAAACCCCGGCCGGGTCAAACCAAAGACTTTAAAGTTGGTAGTAGTGGCTTCCCTCCTAACGCTCAGGGCTAAGGGGACAGCATTGGGCCTGACTCGTCGGTATCAGTATAATGGACCGGCCAGGTTCAGTCCCTGGGCACCTTATACATGTATAATGATAGAAATGTCGCTGCACAGTATTGGCAAATAATGCCGGCTAATCCCATTTTTACAGTTAACTGACATGATTGTTCTTTGTTAAATTTTTATTTAAACTAAACATGAAACCATAAGAACATCTAGAAAGCAATTTTTGAACTTGGGATCTCAAGTATATGAGCCTAGCACACTCCTCATTTCAGCCTATAATGTATCAATCACCTTTGCTTTGGCCAGTGCTGTATGTTATAAGATCCATATTTTTATACTTTGTTTTGATAACATTGTTACATGAAAGAAAGTAGGCTTTTGAAACATCAATTTAAGACAGCTTTTATAGAAGATAGAATGCCCTTGTGTGAAATATTTTAAGCATGAATAGTAGTTTTGTATTGGATAAAAATATATAGAGGGTGAGCTATGCTACCTCACTCTCTTAAACTATAACCAACCTTTCCTTTTTTCAATAATCCTGATCTAATTCTTAATGTTGTTTGTCAAATGATATTAGGAGGCAGGACTGAACTTTCTTTATTCAATGACATGTTTTAATAAACAGGGTTCCCATGCTACAGAGAAAATGGTGAAAACTTGGGAATTTTTAAAATTCCATTCCTGGTCGTGCAAATGCCGTAATTTTTTATTATAATGTAACGTAATGTTTTGCAGGCGATTATTTGTTCATGTTTCACAATGTCTGCTGCATTTTTGCGAAGCCTTTTTAGTCATGAAATTGGTGTTAGTTGACTGAGATTTAATGTAAATATGCTGTCAATACCAGTTGTGAACATTAACTACCGCGATCTAGCCAGTCTTCAGTACGCAACTCATTTGCAAAGCCTGACTTTGAAGTCAATATACTTGGTTTTAAAGTGCAATTCCGATTACAGCACACTGAATAAATCGATCGTGAACACCCTTTGTACATAAACGTTATATCGTTTGAATATCCTTGGCTGGAAAAACCTGGAATTTGACCAAAAAAAACCTTTAAAAGTCTGGAAAAAGTCTGGAATTTTACCAGCAAAAATTTGTGGGCATCCTGAATAAGACACAACCCATAGCATTCTCTTACTCAATGTAATAAGTTTTCACTTAGGAGAGATAATCTGCAATCTGGCTGTAAATGCAGGTTATGTTTTCATATAATTAGAATGCCACACTAGTTATCTTGTAATGTATTTGAAACTCCATCACTGTTTTCCTCCTATTTGTAGGTGCGCTGGGGGACAACTGTGCCTCGCGGAGCAATGTGTGTTTCGGGCTTTCCAATGCGGCATGTTCAGGTGGAGTGTGTAGTTGTAACAGCGGTTATGAGAACCTGGGGTCAGGCACCTGTACTCCCATTGGTCAGTAATCTTTCATGTTTATTTTGCTGAACGTGATATCTAACATCAAATGTATGTAACAATATCTTACCCGGGTTTGGGAGCGTCTGAAACATGGCTCGGATAGGGAATACATTTTTATAATAACAAGTGTTGAGTTATGCTTTACTTTTCACATGAATGTAGGGCAGCAATAGACAGCAATTTGGTGGATCTTTTCAGGGAACATTAATTTATTTGTCAGCATGAGAGAAATAAAATGTCCATACTGTCGGATACAGCCTTTAATAACTCATACAAAATTGTTAATTAATTGCCAAATACATTGTGGGAAAGTTTAAGAACATATTAACTCAGAGCAGAAAGACAGCAGGTATGTTCAATTGATCATTGAATGTAAGTTTGTATTCATCATTGACTCGCTCTACCAGACAGTGGCTGTGATGATCACTTACTGATTCTGATGATTAGTGGCTGTGATGATCACTTACTGATTCTGATGATCAATGGCTGTGATGATCACTTACTGATTCTGATAATCATTGGCTGGGATGATCACTTACTGATTCTGGTGGTCAGTGGCTGTGATGATCACTTACTGATTCTGATGATCAGTGACTGTTTTGATCACTTACTGATTCTGATGATCAGTGGCTGTGATGATCACTTACTGATTCTAATGATAATTGGCTGTGATGATCACTTACTGATTATGATGATCAATGGCTGTGATGATCACTTACTGATTCTGATAATCATTGGCTGTGATGATCACTTACTGATTCTGATGATCAATGGCTGTGATGATCACTTACTGATTCTGATAATCATTGGCTGTGATGATCACTTACTGATTCTGGTGGTCAGTGGCTGTGATGATTACTTACTGATTTTGATGATCAGTGACTGTTATGATCACTTACTGATTCTAATGATCAGTGGCTTTGATGATCACTTACTGATTCTAATGATCAGTGGCTTTGATGATCACTTACTGATTCTGATGATCAGTGGCTGTGATGATCCCTTACTGATTCTTGTGATCAATAGCTGTGATGCTCATTTACCGATTCTGATGATCAATGACTGATGATCACTTACTGATTCTGATGATCAGTGATGATGAGTGGCTGTGATGCTCACTTACTGACTTTGTTGATCAGTGGCTGTGATGATTAAAATGTGATGATATAATTGAAAAAATGTTGGTGGATCGATAAACCCAATAAACAAACTAATTTGTTATGATTACATTGTCTGTACTGACTGTACTGATCACTGGCTGTTCTTGCTGCTCACTGACTGTGATGGCCTTGCACAGTTATAGATAGTCACTGTGTCATGATATTTACTGACTACTTTTATGTCAGTCATTTGCTATCATTGACTATGTCATGTGCTATGCCTATGTTTGTGATGATTATTTGCTATGTTTGTTTTTTATTATTAATGTTTGTGATTATTGCTAGTTTTGTATTTTTGCTAACAAATTTGCTCTCTTTCAAAGACTGTGGGGCAGTCCAGGGACCTACCTCTGGCAGTGTAGATCTCTCAGGAGGCACCATCTACAACTCCATTGCCATGTTCGCTTGTAACTCTGGTTACACACTTTCTGGAGCCACGAGCCGTACGTGCCAGGCTGACAAGACTTGGAGCGGAACCACGCCCACTTGTGTTATTAATAGTAAGCAGTTAACAAGTATAGGGAATGTTGTTAATAATGAAACTGGGTATGCCTTAAAGCCCCAAAAACAATATGTATGAAAAATTATAAATAGACTTTTTTTTAACTTTCATGCTTATTTTTTTAATTACAATCAATATAATGCAAACTATGTCAGTTTTGTTAGAAATAAACTAGACTTTGTGATAAATCATCTGCTAACCTCCATCAATGTTTGATTTGTGCAGTTTTATCATCTGTTTGCCCAATTGCTAATGAATGGTTCATAAACTTTTGGGTTCAAGTCAGTTTACAAAGGTTATTAGTCAATGCAAGAGAAAAGCACATGGTTGAATTTTACCCCCTTTCCCCCTTAAAAACTTGCTTTTTTGTATGAGATACTGTTTGCAAGTACTGGACCTAGGTATCAAAAGAAACTTTTAAAATATTACTTTGGGAGAAGGAGTTTAATTTGAGCTTCATCTCTTAATATTATTTTTCCCAATGCAGATCTCATCCTTTAATCGTTTCTTTGATCTGTAGGCTGTAGCAATCTGACAGCCCCATCAAATGGTGCTGTTTCTACACCGGGAGGTAAGACGTATCTGAGTCAGGCAACATACTCGTGCAACACGGGTTACACGATCTCTGGAGACTTGGTCCGAACCTGCCAGGCAGATTCACTATGGAGTGGCACTGCACCCACCTGCATCATCAATGGTAACTATGTTTTGTTTTGTTTTTTTGGAAGCACAATCAGTATAGTATTGGCTTCAGGTACAAAAGGCTTCGAACCAGTGCCATGACATACTATAAGTTGTTAAAAATGCTAGTAGTATGGCTCCCTTGCTAACTCTTAAACAAATATAAGGGCAGTTCCATGACTGGTTGGCTGAGTGTCAGGATAATGTGACTGGGTGTGATATCATGCCAGGTGTTTATGGCATGCTATACAAATTGAAGGCATCACTATATCTGCTTCAAGTGGACACTGTCTTAAGATAACTGAAATACTGTTGGTGGGACGACAAACCCAATAAACATAAACTTTGGTGACACTACTGTTATTTTGTGTGTGCTCAGAAAACTATATGGATCTCCATAAACCACCATTTACAGCCTTTGTAGAGATGTTAATTGCAAAACAAAATATTATAAAAGAATAAACTGAAATGATTTTAAGAGACAATACAAAGATGCAACTGAAGGTATGACAATGCTTGTTTGAACTGAACACAACCTAATTTTCTTTCAGACTGTGGCCCTCTCACAGCACCAACTAATGGAGCAGTAACATACTCGGCTAACACAAATTATCTCAGTGTGGCGACGTTCACATGCAATCCAGGCTACACCCTGACCGGGAACACCACGAGGATCTGCCAGGCCATTGGTCTGTGGGATAGTGCCTCACCTACATGTGTGATCAAAGGTTTGTATCTTGTCATCAATACAACACTTTGTAAAAAATATTTTTTTAATGTTGACAGTAGTGTTATTGGACTACCATTCTTTCTCACTTATAAAACTATTCGCTTATAAGATGGGCCCCCTACTTCACCTGTGAAATTGCCCGATTCTGCTTCGACCCTCTTATAAGACGAGGTGAAAAAAATGAACAGAAGCATTGACTAGTCATGCTGTCTTAACAAAAGGGTTAATTGGTAAACAGAATTCTAATTTTCACATGTTGCGGGATGTTTCTAGTCTAAGCTGCATGAACATCTTGTAGCGCGTGGCGGCATGACATTAATTTTTTTTGATCTATGTCACCAAGTCTGGCATAACAGTACACGATATATCAAGGAACAGTGCACTCTCCTTGTGTACATGCCACCAATCACTAATTTCATGAAGAAATGTAATTGGCAGGCACTTATAAAAACACATTGTTCACACCCTCACTATTAAACAACTCCGATTGATATCAGCTTGACAAAAGCTTGAGTCAGTCAACATGGCCTGTGTAATGAGGCAAGTCAACACAGAATCACCAAGTAAATTGCAGCTTGGTGTATCTGGCAGACAGTTCAAAGTTTGTTTCAGTGTTTACTTATGGATGATAAGCCGTGTTTCATGCAGAACATAGGGAAATGTATGTGAGACAGCTATCTGTTGACCAACAGACTTCAAAGGCCAATTAAGGTATATTATCGGCGGTCGATAATGATGGCACAACGGGTCATTGCATAACCGCTTAAAAGTTTATGCGGTATGTTTTTGCTCCGAAACAATGTGAAAACTTTTTGCCAAGTCACTAGACTCTGCCTATAAGACGAGCCCCACACTTTGAACATGAAATGTTGAGGAGAAATCCCCATCTTATAATTGAGAAAATACGGTACCTGCATAAATTTGATATTCACAGGCGAAACATTGTTGGTTGGAATCTATATATAATCTATGAAATGTCATTATTATTGGTTAGACAGATTTTTGCTCATTTTATTTATGTATGCAAGATTTTGTTTATACTTGTTACTTTGGTATCTTATATACAATCTTTCATACAATACCTCATGCATATGAGGTTGTACATACAAGGTTATTTTTATATCAGTCAGAAGAAGTCAGAACGTAGGCTTCACTACGTCGTCGGACTCCCACGACCGATCCATTCTGTTACTCTCCCTTCATTGCTAGTGGGATATTTAGTTAACTTTTCACAGTTACTGGTTTTATTTCATTGGACGCTTCATAATCCGATGCAGATTTAAGTCCAGTGGTAAAGCTTGTTCTATTATTGTATCGACTGACTTGTCAAAATTTCGACATCATTGTTATACTTCTAGTCTCCACGCTGAAGAGTATGGATTTTGTAAGCAGTAAAATGATTGGCCAATTCTTGTTTTATTAAGTTCTTTAAGACGACTGAAAATTTACGAATAAACACTCAGTCGATGAATGTAGTAAAATGGAATAGTTGAGCGTGGGTATTCGATGATGGCTTCACACCTGTGCTTGCCTTGTTGATACATGTATGTGCACTTCACAGTGATGTAGATTGTTCCCACCAATGTTCTTATACACAGCTTTACTGCATTTTTTTATGTGTTTCACATCATTTGTTGTCCAGCGCCCTCAAATCTTCTTATAAGCAGAAATGATCAGGTTTTGGCAAAATGTACCTAAGCAGGATCTTCACAAATTGCTAATGTGTCTTTAGCAATATGTCTTGTACCTTTTAAATAGAGATATTTTCAATGAGATTAAATTGTATATTGCTTAAAATAAATAGAAATAAATGTAACAAAATGATTAAGGGTTGAAGCAGTCATACTAGTTATAAATGCACTTTTAAAACTTTGAAACTGCATACAGAATGCCCGGCTCTGACCGCCCCAACCGATGGTGCATTCACACTGTCTAACCAGCGGAAGTACCTGAGTGTGGCCACATTCACCTGTAACACTGGATACACTCGCAGTGGGATATCTACCACCACATGCCAGGCTGATGCCACATGGGATGCAGTTGTACCTACTTGTGTAATCAATGGTCAGTAGTTCAGTTTTTATCTTATTGTATATAACACAGCTTGACAATCATTCATTTTACAGTACTGTATGTGACAAAACTTTGTGTTAACCTTATAACTACTTTCATTGTGAAAAGCATTTCCGTGAACATCTGATATTAAAGTATACCCAGTCATTTTATCCTGGATTGTGCACACCGTGGATCATCAAAAATATGCAAAGGAGCTATAGAACAATGTCAAACAAATATTGGTTTGTTACGACCCAGGTTTTTTTTACTCGGGCCATTCATGTCAGGAGCATTTCGGGTGTACCATTTGCACAACATGGACCAGGGAAAGAAAGGTTAGGGTAGTTAATTTGCCTGATTTCTAAGAAAATGCGCTTAAATTTGGTTATCGAACCTGGTAGCACAATTGAAAGAGCGTTGGCTTCAGGTACTGGAGGCCCTGGGTTCGATCCTGACATACCAAAGTTGTTAAAAAATGGTTGTGGTTTTAGCCCCCTTGGTAGCACTAAAAGAATATATAAGGGCTGTTCCATGAATGGTTGGCCCAGTGTCAGAATAATGTGACTGGGTGTGGTATCATGCCAGGTGTTCACGGCATGCTATGCACAGTGATACTGTTGGTAGGATGGTAAACCCAATAAACAAACATAAATTTAGTTCTGGAGAAGTGTCTACAGGTGCTGAATGCCCTGGGTTAAATCCCTTGCCAATATCAAGTCTTAAAATTGTACCTTTACGGATTATATCTGCTCAGCCAACAGAGGTTGTTCAGCAACTGGTTGGCCTGAAATCAGGAAATTTAAATATGTGTGATATACAGGAGGCTTTCATGACATGTTGTCACAGAGAAGGCAGAACTATAATACAGTATTATATTTTTTATGTGAAAACAGTCTCTGGATGATGAATATTGTATTGGTTTTGCTGTAAAACCTGACATACTAACAAAAACCCCCACTAAACTTGCAGTGTTGGATTTAGAACAGTACATTTAAATGTTTATTATTATTATAATTATTATTACTATTGTTATTAAATAAAGCTTTTTGTTGCCTCTGTTGTGGTTTGGTTAAGACTTTTGATTGGATGGCCAAGGATTCAAACTACAGACTACACACAAAATGTCAATCCTTGCTCAAGACCTTCTACGACATATTATTCAAGGTAGATACTACCATAATACTAGTTCTACCCAGTAAGTGGACAGTCCAGAAAAAACAAAGTTGTTATAGTTTCCTAATCAAAAGTTTCTTTATATTTACACTATCCTACAGGGTGCTATTGCTAAGTATAGTTTAGGGTATAAATACCATCAATTAAATTGTTCAGATATATCGCCGTATTATTCATGTAAAGCTTCCACCTCTCTATTGTAGACTGCGGCACCTTGACTGGCCCTGCCAATGGTGCCATTGACCTGAGTGGAGGTACAACATACCTTAGTGTGGTTAGCTTTAGCTGTAATAATGGATACACTCTTGTTGGGTCTCTCACCAGAACCTGCCAGGCTTCATTTATCTGGAACAACGACAGTCCAGTCTGTGTTATCAAAGGTAAACAAAATGCTGCATCACAGGTAAACCAGCTATATTCATTAAAGGCTTCATTTGTCTGGAACAATTGCAGTTTAGCTTGTTAACCAAAGGTAAACAAAATGCCCCATCAAAGATAAACCAGCTAGATTCACCAGCCGCAATAGCTCAGGTGGTAGAGCGTCAGCTTGCGGATCGGTCCAGCCGGGTCAAACCAAGGACTTTAAAGTTGGTAGTAGTGGCTTCCCTCCTAACTCTCGGGGCTAAGGGGACAGCATTACACCTGACTTGTCGGTGTCAGTATAATGGACCGGCTGGGTTCAGTCACTGGGCATCTCATAAGTTCCCCTTTGCTATAATGATATCGGCTGCGCAGTATCGGCAAAAATGACGGCTAATCCCATCCCATCCCGGCTAGTTTCATTACAAGCTTCATTTATTTGGAACAATGACAGTTCAGTCTGTGTCCTCGAAGGTAAACAAAATGCCCCATCAAGGATAAACCATATATTTTCATTACATGTTAACATGCATAACATGGAAACACAGTCCTTAAAAATACGATAAATATTTGGTACAGATAAACAATATATTACTAAATCTGATGCAGTTTATTCCCAGTTTATCAGTTGTTTTTTTCTGTGATATTTGAGTAATAAATATATATTGACAGATATGTGCCTAGGGTTGTAGCATTTATTTGAGCTGTGTATTACGGTTTGGTTGAACATCTCTCTCTTCGGCAGACTGTGGAACGGTGACTGCTCCACTGCAAGGAGCGGTAAACCTGACTGGAGGCACGACCTATCAGAGTGTTATCTCCTATTCCTGTAATGCTGGCTATACCCTGAGTGGAGCTGCAACCCGCACCTGTCAACAGACAGGCGTCTGGGGTGGAACTGCTCCCACTTGCGAGATTAACAGTAAGGGCCATTTTCATCTTCAGTATTGTCATTTTCATCATCATAAGCAGTGACTTGTCATTGCAGTTATTATTATTATCATCACCATGTCCATCATCATCATTATAATTATCAACACCATCACTGACATCATTAGCATCAGCATTAATTACTAAAAGAACTAGTAATATATTATCATTCATGCAACAGTTATCTTTCTCAGTCAAAAAATCTCAAGAAATATTGGTCAAACCAGTAATTTGTAATTTTCTATGTGTCGAGTGGTTTGTAATGTGTCAAACCAGCAATGTGTGATTTTCAATGTCAATCCAACAATTTGTGACTTGATATGTGTCTAACTAGCCATTTGTTTTATGCAATGTGTTATAATTTTGATTTGTTATGTATGTAAAAAGTGTAAATAAAAGTAAGGTTCCCAAACTGTGTATCAGTTGTGCTCACACAAACTGGTTTGTCCAATCAATGCAAATATAAAGCACATAATAAACATAGTGGCCTACTTTACACACAAGAAACATGTGCTTTTGTTTTCAGTACTGCTTTAAGTACTTTATTAAGGTATTTATAAAAATTAACACCAAAGTGGATGAATGAATTCCAAATTGCGGACATGTCCATTGAAAAAAGTACCAATTTCTCAAGGCAAAAAACTTCCAGCCACCTCTATTCAGTTTTCTGTTTTTGTATAAACATCTTTTTAAGAATTTTCTGGTTTTCTCCCCCAGATTGCGGGACGTTACTTGCGCCGACAGATGGTACGGTTAATCTATCAGGTGGCACCGCATTCCAGAGCACAGCTATTTTTGCTTGCAACACAGGCTACACACTGACTGGTGTCAGCTCTCGGACCTGCCTGGCCAACAGTACCTGGTCAGATATGTCACCCACCTGTGTTATTAAAGGTACACTTGAACTAATGAAATCAGTTCCAATACTTTGCTCTACACTGCAAGTAGTTTGTTTTTGATACTTGTGTCTATGAGAAGCAGAAGCAGGAGACAGAGCTGGGGGTCCCAACCTACTCAGTGGTGAGGTGTGGTTATGAGGATTAAATTTGTCCATTAACACCTCCTTACAAATGTGCATCATCATCATGTTTGTTGTTTTGTGATCTTCCCCCCATTGACATCCTAGTGTACAGAACCAGGGCTGGAAAATTTTTCTTTTTCATGACTAATCCCGGACTAGTAACCAGGACAAAGATGACTTGTCCGAAAATGTGCATCATTTTCAATAAATGGACACTAATTTGTCATATATATAACTAACAAACAAGGTATAAACAAGTTTTTGTTTTATTTTTGTCTGTACAACAGCATATAATCTAACACAAAAGTAAAGAATAAATAAGTTACAACTGATTAAATAGCTCTTGCAATGTCCTGATTTTATAAAGAAAATACATTACGTGTACATTGTTTTTGTAACAATGTCAAATTTTAATCATCCTGACCCTGACACGTAAATGTTGGGCCAATACACTTGTACACTTTATGTTACTCACTTATACAACTACTTTGTCTCTATAACATATTTACAGTATTCTGACATTACACCATGGTAAGGCATGAAAGTTTTGCTTTTTTAACAACTGAATCTGTTAATTGCAATTGGAAAAATATCAAAGGCACATATGGTATTTTCTTAAGAACGGTAAATGTAAATAACATTTTTTTTTAAAGATATACCTTATACCCACCTTAATTGGCATCTAGTATTGTTTAATTGGGCTATTGTATTTAGATATGACAATGAAAGTAAAGATCATCAAACTGAGACTTACCTGGCTCTAATCCCTTTACTCTTCACGTGCCGAATTTAAACGTTTGCGAATCAATTATCACTTATCACATGTACTTCAATATGCAGTATTAATGCCGTTATTTGTCACCTACACATTGATTGGCCGATCATGTTAAGCGTTGATGTATCGCGAGTCGTGATTGGCTGTTTTGGGATGCATTTGAATTGTCTATGCGAAGCCTTCACGTGGTGTTGATAAAACGCCACAGGCGATAGCTTGATTGGTTGCATCGCTAATTAGGTACCGCTCTGTATTGTCACTTGTCCGGCCGTCTATTTAATGACTAGCCCGGGACAAATTTAATGACCAATGGTCAGTAGCCCGAAACTAGATGTTGACTAGTCCGGGACGTCGGGCTAGCGTATTTTTCCAGCCCTGAGAACACACAAATTGGGATATGACCCATCTCACTAGGATCTACCAGCAGGGTCCTACTCTGTGTGTGTGTGTTTGTGTGGAGAAGGGGAGAGAACTCATCAAGCCACCATTTTAATGCCGTTTTAAATGGCATGAAGTGCGCACTAACTCTTCAGCCTCACTCCCCATTATTTTTAGTGTCAGTTTGGATGAAAAGTTTCATGTGAATATGTCTTTTAGATATACTGTGGTTTGTCCATGGATTTAGCTATAAATAATTGCTTTAATAACATTTTTCTTTTTTAGACTTGGTTTATTTAAGGGTCAGAACATGCATCTGGATTTTATCATGATCACGTCTTAAAAGGAGTTTAGGCCCAAGTTTCTAAAGTGGGCTTTTCTTTCTGGTACCAAATTTCAGGTACCTTTTTAATATGAGATTGAAGAAAGGTTTCAATTTAATGTTTTTTTTGACCCTATAAGATGTCTTATATTGCATGTAACTGCACATCATCTTTAACCATGCCTTCGGGGCCTGACAGCCAATTAAACCATTCCTCCTATTATATAAATTTTGCATATGTTGAGGAAATTCCCCAGCTGGTAGAGTAATTATTCATATTATTATTAGGATTATTTGTGATAAAGGGAAAGTTTGGGTGATCATTGACTACTACTTATGTGCATAAATTTTCTGTTTCTACTTTCAATGAATATATCAGAATATAAATGTATCATTCTAAAGCATACAAAACAACAAAAAATTATCAAGATGAATAAATGGTCAATGTCTGTCTAGCCTTCCTTTGTCATCAAATTAGTGTTACAAAGGACTTAGTCAGAGAATAAGTTACAAATATATATTGCCATTATTAAAACATATTATTCTACCACCATTAACTGCCCCAGATCCAGTAATCTTGCCTCTGTTTCTTCAGATTGTGGACCCCCTTCACCACCCTCTGACGGCACAGTGGCCACAGATGATGGCACAACCTACACCAAAACTGCCTTGTACTCTTGCAACACAGGATACACTCTCATAGGCTCTGCTACCAGGACTTGTGGAGGAACTGGGACATGGGATGGAACAAAACCAACATGTCAGATCAAAGGTAACATGTCAATGAAAAGAATGAACGTCTACATTAAGTCATTTTGTATTCTAATAATGCACTTGCACTTTATTGAAAAGCAATAACCTAGATTCAGCATGTGAAAATAATAACCATTTTTGCTTTTACTTGACAGCCAATCTCACTAAGGTCAGATCTTACAAAATGTGAGATCTGATGATGGTCGACAAATACCATCTATAAACAAGAATGGTTTTCCCAGATTACTATTTTTATACCAACCAATCTGAGAGCATAATGCATGATGCTTTTGGTAAGAGTCGCAAAATGACGGCTATTGATAACGCAGTAGGTTTCGTCACTCAGTTTAAGTTTGTTCTGCAACTGCTTGTTAGTTCACTTTAGACCTGAAGATGCTAATGATGTTGAAACAAATGGTATACTGCATACAAAGCACCTTTCTTTAGTGACATAAGTCTTGTGTCGAGTGTCCATGTTAACATTTCTTTGTAAATGGGCACAGCCATTAAAATGATACTATCGGAATGCTTCTGATCATCATTTACTTTTGCGATTTTTTGTAGGCGAAAATCTGATAAGTTAAGAAGGTTTTATTGACTCCTCATCAGATCCTGATTGCAGAGTAGTTTTCAGGATATTATTTTAAACAGATTGCTTAACAACAGACAATTATATGCTATAAACGTAACAAGGTTAAAGGGAATCTGTTACTTAGGCTGAAATTTTTCAAGTTTATCAGTAATCTAAATGTAATTATTTTATGTTTGGTAAATCACTGCAGTATAAAGACACCGTGCTATTTAAAACATGTATTCATCCATTGCAGACTGTGGTGTCTTGGCTAACCCTACATCTGGCAGCGTGTCCACGACGGCTGGTACCACCTACGGGGCTACAGCTAACTATGCCTGTAACACAGGGTACCAGTTGGCTGGGGTCTCCACCCGGGTCTGCCAGCCCACTGGCGTATGGAGCGACACTGCACCAACCTGTAACATTAAAAGTGAGATTTTTTTTATCTTAAATCATCACAGCTACATAACTACAATCATTATTACGATGTACAACTTTTATTAGCATTGGGCTTCCCCCACCCCCCACCCAAAAAATAGTTTAGGATGAATCATCTGAATATATCTCCTTACTTGAAAATTTGTGCACCAACTAGGGAGCAAAGTCTATTCTGTAACAGGCTTAGTTGCTTTAAGTTGGCGACAGTTATGGTTCAGCCACACACCCCTCAAGTGGCTTATCTATGTTCATGCTCAATAGGGTACATTAATGAAATGGAAATTGTCTCCCTTGTTAGATAATATCCGAGGTAGTCCAAATAGTAGGAAAGCCCTTTTAGTTGGAATTCTTGGATTTAATTGTCTTATTTGTTGCAGATGGTGCAATAACAAACAGTCAAATTTCTTTATTTTTTTGTAAATGTTAATTTAAAATCCGTTTAAATACTTAGAGAAATTTGTTATTTAAAAAAGAAATTGAAGTGTTTGCTGCTGATGGTTAACCAGGGTAGCACGAGATAGGCAGAAAAGTCAACATACATGCCAAAGAGCACAAGCATAAAAACCGAGTAAAACAAATGAAAGAAGACCTACTTGCATTTAGGGATTAATCAGGGGAGACGATTCAATAATGTCATTGTTATGAAACTTGATTGTATGTATTGTTATGCATTTGTTTACTCGTGAGCATTATGTATTTGAAATTATGTTTACATATTATATTACCACAAATGTTAAGATGTGGATTTTTTAATTTCTCAAATACAAATATGTCATATCTATGTGAAATTAATATATGAACACTGCTATTAAATTTTTTATAATATAATTGCCAAACTAAACATAAGAAATTTTAAGATATATTTCAATTAATTTATTTTTTTTATTTTTTAATTTATAATGTTGACCGCATGTTATTAAAAAAAAAATGGTGATCATAGAATGCATGAGCTAAGTCACCTAACTAAGTAAAGGGAATAAAATTTTGCTTTATTTTTTAACCATAAAATGGGTGCATATCAATTCATGCAGCAACATGTGTGTTCCCTACAATATTACTGATACAGGGAAGGTTCACTTTCTATTGACCAAGTGCAACTATCTTGTTCAAATTCTTTTTTATGAGCTGTCTCTATCCAAATAGGCAGGTGCTGTTTATACAATCGAGCATATTTGTTATGATATAAATGGAGGTAGTTACAGCAGTATCTTGTTGCTACAACATACTCAAGATTAGTGTTGGAATATACACTCAAGTTGGTTCTCTTTAATTAGGTTGTCCAGCTTTGACTGAACCCACAAACGGCGGATTCTCCCTTTCCAATGGGAATTACTACCAGAGTGTGGCCACATTTACCTGCAACTTAGGCTACACACGCTCCGGGACGCTAACAAGGACGTGCACTGCTGAAGAAACCTGGAATAGCACCAATCCTCAGTGCAACATAAACAGTGATACATTACTTCATTGTTCTCTCTATCTTTTATTAATAAAAAGGTTATATTTGAAATAAAAGTGCTGAAAGGGGTTTGAAGAACCAGTTTTCAGACTTAATTTGCTATTTGTTTAAAGCTACCGGCTGCAATTGCTCAAGTGATAGAGTTTTGGCTTGCGGATCATGATGTCACAGGTTCAAACCCCGGCTGAGTCAGACCAAAGACCTGAAAGTTGGTAGTAGTGGTTTCACTCCTAACGCTCGAGGCAAAGAGGATAGCATTACGTCTGACTCCTCGGTGTCAGTATTATGCATCTCATAAGTGCCCCTGTGCTATAGTGATAGAAATGTCGCTGCACAGTATCATAAAAAAATTGGCAAATCCCATCCCTCAGTTAAAGCTAATGTGTATCTGGTTTAATAAGAATGTATATAACAAGTGTGTTCCAGTATTAATTAGGACATATTGTTTGATACTGTCTCTGCTTAAGTGGGTATAGGTTGCTGGCCTATAGCAACAAAATGCATATGATGTTTTGGTATAAAACAATTTTTTTCTCTATGAAGTAATATTGAGCAATAGTTTCTGAAGTTTAAATTAATGTAATAAGCAATCAACAAAATATACAGTTTGGTTATTTCTAGTTCGCTACTTGTATGTTTATATCCACTAGTTTATACATTGGTTACATAAACATTATTTCTTATGAAAATAGCTTTTATTTGACACTTTGCTTGATTGGGCTTACTGATTTTCTTATTGAAACGTTTGTATAGTTTAATATTGACATTCCCAACCTTGGCCTTTATTAAATGAAAACATAATCAAAAATATTTTTATACATTTAAACAACATCTTTGTGCTACTACCAGTTGGATAATATACACTGATAATGATAATATATGTATACTCTTTGTTTTTAGATTGTGGTACAGTGCCTGCACCAACTAATGGCAATGTAGATCTGACAGGCGGAACAACATACCAGAGCTCGATAACATTTTCCTGTAATACGGGCTACACACTGTCACATTCCCTGTCTCTCACATGTCAGGCAAACTCTACTTGGGACAAGGCCAGCCCAACATGTGTCATTAATGGTAGGTCATGGTGATCAATATACAAGAGACATCAGTATTTAAATCGGATGATGTTTATAAAGGTAGGTTAAGGTGGAAAACATGTTTAATGGTCATACATTGTTTGATGAAAATCATGTAGTTGTGTGAATGGCATGCAGACATGACAGTCATATGGCTGTAAAAATCACACAGCTGTGAAGATATAGAGGATTAGGTAAGAGTTGTTATTTAATACAAGCATTTATTAAACGAAAAGTGATAGCAAGCGAGCATATGGTGAGCTTAATATCATTTTTCCTGAATGAGTTTTATTAAATGACTATGAGTGTCAAATTCTTTGTATCACAAGATTTTAATCAGCAATATGCAATTTAACAAAATTTTAACAACCGTACTTAGTGAAATGGTAGTACGAGACGATCTGCAATATGATGATATCGATGACCTAGTCAGTCAAAAAGCTGTATTACACTAGTGTAACAAAACAAAAATATGTTATGTGTGTATTGAATGGAAAACAGGGGGAATCATGTGATAAAATACACTTAAGTTAAGGACAATAATTTGTGATGGTGTGCAGGTCATACTGATAAAAAAACAAACGAATTGCTTTTATTTACCCTCATGCTTTTTGACAAGCTACAAATCTTAAATAAATTCCTTCCAATATTTGCCAGAGATAGGCATGTAGGGCTACCACATTCACAGTAAGTTTGGTAAAATTTATTTGGCATGTCTAATTTTGATTTTCATACAACAGCAATACCTGGAAGTTGCTTAATTAACCCTTTCATTCAAAGTTTCATCTTTAATTTTGAAAATTCACTTGACTTTGTTGTTTTTCTTTAAAAGAGATAAATGGATTATAATAGATTTAAGGCTGAACCAGTCTACACATAAATCCTTAGTCATGCAGATTCTGCTTATGATTATGAGTAGTTTGTAAAGGTATAAAATGGCATATATCGTACATGCAGAAAAGGGTTAATACTGAGTTATGATTCTATACTTACAACCTATTTTTCCAGACTGTGGGACTGCCATACCTGTGACAAATGGTGCAGTGAGCACGACCCAGGGTACAAAATATCTGAACGCTGCCGTCTACACATGCAACACAGGCTATACTCTCGTTGGCACAGATGTTCGATACTGCACTGCAGCAGGAACATGGGAAACTCCAACACCAACCTGTCAAATAAAAGGTACCCTGAAATCTTGATTGTATCTATATTATACCTTCTAAATTTTTTAAAATGCATTTTAACAACAATCCTCCCAAAAGTTGAGGGGGTTTCATGTTTACTTCAAAAAACATAACAAAAATACAATTTAAGTGTATGGTTAAGTCAAATTGCGTTTGTTTGTTGGGTAGTCCCTGAAAAATCATTTTCGTTAAAATATTTCCAATAAGCAATACCTAGTGTGACTGATTGACAAGTTCTCTTGTTAGGTCATGTCAATTTGCCAATCATTAATTTCCTCTCCAGACTGTGGTGTGCTCAGCGCCCCCAGCGATGGCACAGTGTCTATGGCAGGCACCACGTATCAGGAGGTCGCCACCTACTCATGTGACTCGGGCTTTAATCTCAGTGGCTTCACGACTCGAACATGTACAGGAGCAGGTACCTGGTCCAACTCACCACCAGTATGTGTACGGAAAGGTATGGATAAATGTGCTTGTCTGATCTTATATAATCGTGTAATGTTCGCACTTGTGTAATGGCCGCACTCCAAAAATGACCGCAAAATTTGAAGAAAAAATATAAAGGCCACACAGTTCATACAGCGGACGTCCACTATATTGTCAATTCCATGTATATCGATAAAGACAACGACTGTCGTTCAGTAACAAACGTTGAAAAAAAAAATTGATTAGCGTATTATAAATACTATTTATTTAGTAAACGCATGGATTGATTGGGACAGTTTTAAGACAATTTGAAAGGTTAATTCCTTCTGTTTGGTAGGAAGGTTTTTAAAGGCAGATTGAGCTACTCATGTCAAGTGTCAATAAGATATTTCCCACCTTCTCAACTTGTCACCATCTTCTCTGGGGTCCAGCGGACAGGTGAGAATAACTTGTCAATTAGTGGCTCTGAGAGATGAGAATAACGTGTCAATTAGTGACAATTAGCAGTAACAGGTGATGTACAAACTTGTACCAATGATTGTGATTCTTAGTTACGTATAAATGGACCTTGAACTTTAAATCATTTTATTTTCATAGAAATAAAATAAAAACATAATTCTGTAGGAATTTAAAATATTTCCATATACATGTAATTTCACAAACTTGTTTTAAAAAGCCCTTAGTTTATACATTTACATTTTTCTTTGATCAATCGTCCTGTTAATTTCATATGGAGGTTTCGTTTTATTGACAGGCTGTATGGAGTTTAACATCGATATTACCTGTCTATGAAATGCAACTTCAAAGAGATTGTCGGCTCGTATCAAAGCTGTGTTGTTTTATCGGCTCTGCTATGAAATCTTTTGATTTGCATGGTAGTGTGCACTTGACAGCTGGGTGAAATTGTTTGATGATGCAAACATTAAGAACTATGATACAAGAAATAAACAAAGAAGTATCTGGTAATTTATAAATTATGGAATATTGACTATGTTCACGTTGGTTAGTGTTTTAATATTATAATGCATTTTTAAACAAAATGTTTGAACTAAATAAGATCGCTACCGGAAAAGCATAGAACAGCGCTATCTCGTTCATATCGTCCGTCAACCTCCTATTTAGAGAGCTCATCTAGTTATATCATGAAGTAAACGCATGGCATCCCAAAATCGGCAGAATCTTTCTAGAAAAAATGCCCCAAGGCCTTACACCTATAGAATGGCCGCACCCCCAACTCCTTAACGATAAAATCGGGTAAAAAAGTGTGGCTATTACACGAGTGAATATGGTAATATATCAAACTCACATGTCATAGCAGCTCATACATTAACTTCTAGGGGCCCCAGTGGCTGAGCAGTTAGAGTTGCTGACTTGAAACTCCTCAGCCCCTTAACGTGTGGGTTCGAGTCCCAATGGGAGGTGAGAACTTTCATGAGGGGAGGTTTTCCAGCTTACCTGAGGTGTGTCGTTGGTTCTACACAGATGTAAGTCTGGGATCTTCCTTCAGCAATAATTAACTGGACATGCCAATATGACCATAATTGTGTCAATGCGATGTCACCAAAAAAAGCAACAGAAAAAAACAAAAAGAAAAAAAAAGCATTACCTTTTATTTTATATTCAGATTGTGGCAGTCTGTCCAGTCCCAGCAATGGGGGAGTTACCTTCAGCAACGGTACAGTGTTCCAGTCTTTGGCCACCTTCACGTGCAACACAGGCTACACACTGAGTGGTGCCAACACAAGGACATGTCTCAATACAGGCCTTTGGGAGGGCACATCACCAATCTGTGTCATCAAAAGTAAGTAACAGGGTTAAAAGTGAGTAACGGGGTCAAAGGGTAAGAATCGGGTCAAATGGTAGCAACCAGTTCAAAGGATAGCAATAAGATGTAACAGAGCATTCATTCCAAGACCAACCCTGAAGCTGTGAACTATAGACTTATAAGTAATGATTCCCATGAACAGGACAAAATACAGTTACTTTGCTGTAGTTGGTACTGAGAGATACTCTGTTCAGAAAGAGGCTATTACAGCATTGACTACAATCCATTCATAGGTAATTACCTGCTATTAATCTACAATACTTTTTGTTGTTGTTTTTTTCCTTATTTTACCATATATAAAATGTAGACACAGATGGCTATTTGTATTACATATTTACTTATTTTTATTGATTTAAGGATGATTTTGTCCATGAATGTGGTCGCCAGGTTAACATACCCCCATGCTGGTAAGAAGAATCAAGCTGAAGCCAAATCCTTGCTGTCGACACTGTTCTCCTGAAACTTGACCATGACCATTTAAGAGTCAGTTTGCCTTGCTCCATTGGGTTGCATATTTGTCAGTATGGAATTGCTTCTCCTTAGAAATTGCTGTTGTTTTATATCATTAACAGTTTATCGAAACTAAATTAAATTTTGTCATGAATGTTGTCTGATATCACTGATCCCTGTCATGCCTTTGTTGTCAGATTGTGGCACCCCATCAGCGCCCACGTATGGCAGCATCTTGATCCCAACGAACACCACCTATGGAGACGTTATTTTGTACAGCTGTAATACTGGATACCAGTTGAATGGCAATGGTTCCCGGACCTGCACAAGTTCCGGAACCTGGTCTGGCATTGCACCCACCTGCTCCATACAAGGTAGCATTTAAATGAATCAAAATGTCATATAGACAAATAAATGTTAAACAACTTACATAGAAAGTGAGGGTCATACAGTTGCCTAAAGCCAAATAGATGTAAAGATTATACAGCTAAGTGAGGGCCATACAGTCGTGTGTAGACCAAACAATGGTGGAATCTTACAGCTGGGTAAAAGTCACACAGCTGTGAAGGTGATACAGGTGTGTGAAGGTCAAACATACAGATCTGTGAAGATACAGCAACTGTGGAGGTCATACAACTGTAAGGGTCATACAGCTGTTGGGGTTATACAGCACCTGAGTAGGTCATACAGAGCTGTGGAGATCATACAGCTGTGAAGGTCATACAGCAACAATGATGGTCAAACAACTTTAAGGGTTATACAGCAACTGTGGAGGTCATACATCAACTGTGAAGTTCATACAACTGTAAGGGTCATACAGCTGTACAGTCATACAGCAGCTGTAAGGTCACACAACTTTAAGGATCCTACAGCTGTGGGGGTCATAGAGCAACTAAGTAGGTCATACATCAGCTGTGGAGGTCAAACAGCAATAGGGAAGTCATACAGCAACAATGAAAGTCATACAGTAGCTGTGAAGGTCAAACATACAGATTTGTGCATATAAAGCAGCTGTGCAGGTCATTCAGTAGCTGTGAAGGTCACACAGTAGCTGTGGAAGTCACACAACATTAAGGGTCATACAGCTGTGAAGGTCATACAGCAGCTGTAAAGGTCACACAGTACTTGTGGAGATCATACAAATTTAAGGGTCATACTGTTGTGAAAAGGCAAAAAGTCTAGATTGGTCTGGATTAGGCAAAATGCATAGATTGTCAGGTTTAGGCAAAAAGTGTAGATCTAGATCAGCCAGCTTTACATGGAAGCTGTTAGATCTGAACTTTACCTTTTGCTCATACATCTCTGAGTATGTTGCCTTTGCATGATGCTGTAGGCAAAAACTATTACTTTTAATATTAGTAAGTAACAAATTAAGCATGATATAACTAATATTTTATGGAGCATAACTGTATACTGTTCTGTGTCAGATTGTGGTCCGCTTGCTGCCCCTGTCAATGGAAATGTCACATATAAGGATGGTACAACAACCTATGGGTCAACTGTGATATATGCATGCGGCACAGGGTATCAGGTGAATGGGGCTCAAACTAGGATCTGCCAGCCAAGTGGCTCCTGGAGCGATAGTCCGCCCACATGTATACTAAGAGGTGAGTCTCTTGCAGCAGATATCCTGGTGATCTTTTTTTTTCTAAACATTCCACCGACAAAATTAATGGTTCTTATAGTAATATCCAGCTATTGGTGGATAGAAGACCCCGGACAAATGTTTGGGTAGAACTACTGATGCATGGCAGGTTTGCTGGAAGACCTCCTCATATGAAAGCTTTCACCTGATAGGGACTCGAGCCCATGCTATGAGAGTTAGAGGAATTACATGTTGAGGACTCGACCTCTTGGCCAAGAGCCATGAGTGCCTATGCGATCTATAGCTCACATATAAAAATGGTCATTTGAATCACTCATAAATCTATTATTTATATTATTGTTATTATTATTAATATTATTGTTATTATTTGTTGGGCACCCATGGCATAGTGGTAGAGTCTTCAATTTGTAACTATTTTTGACTGCTTAGCCTCCTCTCGCATTGGTTCGAGTCCAATTTGGGGCAAAGGATTTAATGTTGTAAGATCTTCCAGCTGACCTGCAGTGTGCTGGTGATTGTACCCAGACATGTCTGGGGTCTTTCTCCACCAAAACAGCTGGACGTCACTATCAAGGTCTTAATATGTCACTGTGATGTATCTCAAAAACAAACACATATTATTATTATTATTTATTTATTATTATTATTGTTTATATCATTGTCATCTTTATTATTATTTATTATATTCATTTGCATATATTCATATTCATATATAGGTTCATATGCATTTCTATCAAGAAGTCACTTCTGTACTTGCCATATCTCTGTGAATTTATATTCTGTATACTTAACTATTCCAGATTGCAGCAACCCTTTTACTGTGGCAAATGGTATCTACATCAGTCTACAGGGTACAGCGTTTGGTGCCGTGGTCACCTACCAGTGTAATGTGGGTTTCGGCATGGTTGGTGAAGCCACCGTCAGTTGTGAGTCAGACGGGACCTGGAGTGGACTGCCCACCTGTATTCGAGGTAAAGTAGTCAGGGTCCAATTCAATCATTGTTGTGTGTTGTTGGATTTTAAAGCAACCAGGCCACCACAGGCAGAAACATATCATTGTTGAAATCAATTTGTTGTATAATAAAGTCTATCATACGACATAAACATGCCACTAATTTGTGTATGAGTAATACTTTCTCTTTTGCAAGCTTGTTGCTGATTGGCTACAATAAATACTGAATGCAAGAGTATTTATACTATCTATCTTCCTATAATGTCAATGCCCTGTTGGGGACCTAGACATTATTTTTTCTTTCTCGTTTTACTTTTAAATGGCTGTTTTGAAAAACAAACATGTTCTCATAATTAAAAAGTGATCAGAGATAAAATATGTCTTCATATCTGTTATTTCATTATATATATTGAATTTAGCTTCAAGCAACAGCAATAAGGAGCTGATAAAACATGTTAAGAATGCATGTGATATATACCCTGTCTCCACATTATTTTTTTTACTTTTATCTAGTCCTTACAGAAAAATTAAACTACATAACACTCAGGGCTAAGGGGACAGCATTATGCCTGACTCGTCGGTGTCGGTATAATGGACCAGCCAGGTTCAGTACCTGGGCACCTCGTAAGTGCCCCTGTGCTATAATGTTAAAAATGTCGCTGCACAGTATCGGCAAAAATACCTGCAAGTTCCATCCCATCCCATATCTTCTTTATTTTCTCTCAGACTGCGGCAGCCCAGTGACTATAGCCAATGGAGCAGTCACCATACCCTCAGGCTCACTTGTGGGAACCAAGGCCTACTACACGTGCTCCGGGGGTTACTCGATGAGCGGTAACCCTAACATCACCTGTGGAACAGACGGAAATTGGCCAACAGAGCCTTTCTGTTCACTCAGTAAGCTTGTCCATTGGTAAAAGAATGTCAAAGATCCATTTTTTTATGTTCAGTTAAATTAGAAAGTAATAAAAGTTAATGGTATTTATTTTTTTGTCAATTATTTTCAACAGTTAATGATCTGTTTAGGTGGTAGGTGTTCAATTCATTTTCAGTAATTAAGATTAAATTTTAATTTTTTTGTTTTTTTGCTACCTATGCCATTATTTGAGTATTTTTAGCTCACTTTAAAAAAAAAAAAATGAAAACTCATTATGCACATTGCATTTACACTTTTTTTTTATCCATCTGTCTTTTATATGTATGTTTAAAAATGTTCCCACCAAACTTGGTATAGGTTTCCTAATGATATTCTTGTGGGAATATATAAAATCCTAGGTTTTTAAATTTCATCAAATATCATAATAGTTAAAATATTTTGTCACATAACCTACCGCGTTAGCGAGAGGTAACACTCATGCGTTATTTGTTGGTAACATGCTAGCTGGTTATCATATTGTAACATCATTAAGCATGTGTAGTGTATATGCCATTTCCTAATCACTTTGTTGTTGCTTTTTTATGCATTTTTTTGGACAATTTCATTTTAATTAATAAAAAATAACATTTTAGTCATGTTATAAATGAATCTGTGGAACTATTTTTTGTGTGGATTCTCCCAAACCAAATTACACATGTCAAACCCGACTGTTCATACTATAAAAATATGATGCATTGTAAACAAAAAACAGCTGATGTGGTTATGTGATCAAAAGAATCTAATATTCGTGTTCATTAGATACTGAAAATATTAAAACAGAGGGAAGTATTAGGCTGAGCTACGTTTCCTTTTATTTCATCCAACTCGTTTAATATTTTTAATATCTCATGAACACTCATGTCAGATCCTCTATATGGTATATCTGATTAGTGTTTATATAACCACTGAAACTTGTCACAGTCTCTGAAATTTTTCAAAAATAAAATAAAATAGATTTAAGATCATCAGGAACAATAATCAAATATCTCCATTTTATTTTTCCATATTCCATGCATATTTTGAAAAATGCTCTTTATTCTTCAAAATTTTATTTAAAAAAAAGAACCAAAATGATTTTTTAAACTAACATCTTGTTTTCTCTCCCTGTCACTTGCCAGTCACCACCGATTTTAATAACACATGCTCCACGAACCTTCAATGTGGGACTGTATCTGCTGTGTGCCGTAACGATGGTAACGGGGCCAACAGATGTCTCTGTGAACTGACCGGGTACTTCTATGACATGGTCATTGATGAGTGCCTTAAAGGTAGGTTAAGGCAGTCTTTCTCAGCAGATCTGAAATGTTAACCTAATGCCTTGGGTGTGGGGGTACAATTTTTTTAAATGTTAGGTTATCAGAAAGAGCATTATTATAACCTCAGTATATGATTCATCGTTATAAATTCATTTTCCACACTTACCTGCCATTTATCCTATATAACAGACATAAAATACTTTTAAAAAGCGGAAATGATGATTTTTTCCAATGCTGTTTTTTGCACACCTATACACAATTTTTAACATGTGGCTACTGAGGAACATGCCTACTTGATCAGTAGAGCTTCAGGTACAGGATGCTCCGTGTATAGATCCCGGGCCACGACATACCAAAGTTGTTAAAATGGTAGTGGTATAGCTCCCTTTCTAAGGCTCAAGCAAAAACAAGGGTGGTTCCATGACTGGTGTCGATATACTTTGACTGAGTGTGGTATCATGCCAGGTGTTCACGGCATGCCATACTCAGTGAAGGCAGCACTATATCTGCTTCAAGTGGACACCATCTCCAGATAACTGAAATACTGTTGGTGGGGCGATAAATGCAATAAACATACAAACAAACAAACAAAACATGCCTCCTTGTAAAAAATCTGATCTCTGTAATCCTGGAAAAGTGTTCTGATGTGAATCTAGACCAAAACCAATACAATAGAGGCATGTGCAGGCTGCAAATAATAAAAGTTCTTTAATCTTAAGTATGATTATCTGTGACACATTCCTCATAGTACTTGCATTTCTTATCAAATTACTGTTCTTTCATTACTTAATCAATATGCTTAGAACTTAGAACAAAAAATTCTCATCTGTATTTTAATCCATAGACTGTGATTACAATGTTTGGTGATGATGGTGCAATGTGGTATGTTTCCTTACAAACTGTTTAGTTATGAATGTTTCTAAAATCAATAAAACCTGAAATTCACAGAATGCTGCTTGTTTATTATTATGTGTATGGTAAATTATGTTAATGTCTGTAAAGAATCTGATGTTGGCATTATATGTGAAATATACTAAATGCCAAACAATTCTAACTATAAAGACACTCTCCATAAACTAAATCCATTGAATCCACAGTCAGTAAAATGTGTTTATGATTAAAAAAAATGTTTATTATGTGTAAGAATACTTAAGTATATATGAGATCGTGAGTTGAAGTCAAGAAGTGTGTGTCTCATGATAAAAGTTTGAGATTCGACTGGTATGTTGTTACTTAATGTGTAATGTTTACCAGACTGCGGAGGTCTGCCTGCCCCAACTCATGGAGATATTTTGCTTCCCCTGACAACATCTGAGGGTCAGATCGTGACGTATACATGCAACACGGGATATGCTATCTCAGGGACGGCCATCCGGACATGTCTGTCTACCGGGCAGTGGAGTGGTACAGCACCAGTCTGTGTCACAGGTGAGTTTGATTAAATGCTGACATACTTAAAATGTAATCAAAGCATTAATAATTTTGATGCTTTCAATGCCCACATAGGATCAACTGTGGTCCTTTTTTAAAGTGTACCACTTAACAAGGAAGTCCACTTAGTGAGTTCATACATGTTACTCATTAATTTTGTTAATTATATATTTTTTAATATTTAATAGCTGCTTAGAATTGTGTAACCCACTAAAGAATACATTTCTTGCAACAAGAGATGCGGTTCAGAAATAAAGAGATGTTAATGGAACTTTAATCGGTGCAATTTTATGATTTTGTACCCACTGTATCTAATGATACTATCACCTTCATACCTCAAACACAAAAGATGTAAATATGGACAGTTAACTCTTAACTTACCAATCTGGAATGTTGCATTTTACATTCTGTAGGATGTCCTGACCCTATACCACCAACCAATGGCTATGTGAATGCAACAAAGTTTACTGCAGGAAGTATAGCAACATACTCATGCATGGATGGTTTCTCGCTTGTTGGAAGCCGAGAGAGAATCTGCCTTGTCGACTCACAGTGGAATGGGAACCAGCCATACTGTTACATAGGTAACATAATCTTTGAAAATGTTCATTTTTTTTCTTTAGTACATGGCAGCAACTCAGTTATGGTCATTATATTAATGTCTAGCTATTTTGTTGTAGGAAGTTCCCAGACATATGTCTTGGTAGAATCACCGATGCACAGCAGGTCAGCTAGGATGCCTTCTCACATTTAGTCCTTAACCTCTGTCTGGACCCATGTAAATGTTAACTACACATACCTTTAATATCACCTGGTACTTTTGTAACAGTAGCGAGCACTGTGTAAAAATATATATTGTAAATTTATGGTAATATTATATAAAGATTTTAAAAGATATATATTAAAGATAGATTATAAATTTTATATAAATAAAAATACTTAGAACTCATTACAGCCAAAAATATAAATGATCAGTGATCATTTTACCTTTTTTCTTGAGAGTCCACAGGATTTTCTGAAATAATGGGTCCTCACCTAAACTAATGGGTCCCTATATATAAGGTATACTGTTTATTATTGTAATATTACCTCATCTACAAAATCCCATATTGACATTTGCAGCAATGCAATCACAAATAATTTTTTAGCCCTTATTGTTAAAACAAGTGATTTCTTTGTATGCTTCTGTGAATCATCAGTATCATTATTGTTTACATTGGGGTTCCTTGTCACTAACTTTGCCAGAAAGTGCTTTCAGTGTTTGCTGTCTGTCATTGAACTGTCGACAGTATTTCTTTTTGGAGGCTTTGTGAAAATATCTTACTGACAATTTGTTTATAAACAGAAGAAAACATGTGTTTAAAAGGCCTGTTTCCACTGGGTAAGAAGTCGAAATAGAACCAATTGGTGGATAAATGTGTCCTGTGCACTTACAGATTTTACCTTGTGCATACGCTATTTCTACCAGAAAGTATTTATGGTGTTATCGTATGCAATTTAATAATGCAGATTTCAGATTGACTTATGGGACGAGCCTAAATTACATGTGACCTTGAGGATGCACATATTAATTTTTCTTGCAAAGGTAAAATGATCACTGTAAATTTGAATGTTTGAAAATTCACTTACATAATTGCAAAAGTGAAACAAATCCCTTCATCTAATTCCCATTTATGAACCATTACAATTTTTAATTACTTCCTTAAAAAATCCCTATTATTTATAAAATAACCTCTTACCACTTTTTCTCTAGAATGCCCTACCCTTCCTGATGTGAAGAACGGTCACGTGGATCTGTCGTCTGGTGACTGGCAAGAGTCTGTGGCCACATACATCTGCAACAATGACTATGCTCTCGTTGGTACCCCGACACGCACATGCCAGGCATCTGGAATCTGGAGTGGAACCGCTCCAGAGTGTATCTTTGGTAGGGCTGATTTCCAAATGGGTTGTGTATTGTTGATATATTTGATGGTTAATATTATAAATTAAATGTAGAATAAATGCACTTAAAATTTATGAGAAAGAAAGCTGAAAAGCAAGAAGAAAAAAAACAAACACAAAAAATCACTAAAAATGTAACAATGTGTTGAACAATTATCAACTGGAAACATTGATGTTATTGAATAAACATCTTGAGACTTGTATTTTTTAAAAGCATTGCTTTCAACTACAGACTGATGTTTTTTCCAGCTGTGTTCCCGGACATTCTACTGGCGTTTGGCTCCCTGTTTGTTTTTCTCGTTCTGGTTGACATTGTCATCATTGCTGTGGTGGTCTACTTCAAGTATTGCAAGAAGAAGCCTGAGGTAGCCTGATTATATGTTTTTTTTTATAGTGTGTAAAGTAGGGATAGCACAGGTTACAAATAAGTGACCAGATAACCTTTTAATGTAATAAGTAACTGGCTAATGTTTGACTGGTTAACCTGAACAGTATTGTCTTTTTATAATACAGTATGTTCATTTTACTGATGTAGTCATGATTTGCACTTCCCATTGACTTCTGAAACTCTTGTTCTTGTGTCACAAAGCTCTGTGCAATATGATGTAGAAATAAAACATAACAGGGATAGCTACTTACAATTAGTCGCTAATAATTATTTTTTAACAATCTTTAACATTATTTTGAGTGTAGCTGAGTTTGTAAAAATTAATATTTCTTTATCTTTCGCAAACAATGAAGATATATAAGTATTCATCATCATCATCATCATTGTTATCATCATTTTGAGGTTGCTATGGTATCTAATTGCCAGATGGTCGACTGTGCACAAGGTGCTGATAGGACCTGTAGTCCATTAGATCTGCTTCTGCAATACTGAGACTTTTCAGTGTAGTGGTCATAGAGTTTATCCATGTGGTTGATAAGCAACCTGGCATATATATTTTACATGCATGTGAATTCCTTCGTTTTTGGTGTGAGACTTCCTCTTTTAAGGTTAAAAAATTATTTGAAAATGAGGGATGTTTTACACATTTTCAGAAATCTCCCTAATTGGAAACAGATAACTTCCTTCTTTGTTTATTTGAAAATAACAAATCTCTCACTTTGCAAGTGAAAATCTCATACTTTGGCCTCAGAAAAAGTTCACATGTATCTTTTTAAGTATCTGAATGCTACTCTATGCCTGTACACTCCAGTTAACTGTTTTTGTACATAAAAAATCAAAACAGGAGTGGAGAAGAATGGGTAAAGGAAGTAGGTTAAGGACTATGACACATTTTTTGTGAGGTTAGGTGGTTTTCACTGCTTGTTATACCTTGAGACCATACCCTTACATGCCATTCTTTCAATCTTCCATCACACCAGACCTGGTAGCGCAATCGGCACCCTGGGCTGCGAGATACCAAAGTCGTTACAAACGGTAGTGATGTAGCTCCCTTGCTAATGCTCAAAGCAAACATAAGGGTAGTTCCATGACTGGCTGGCCCAGTGTCAGGATAAAGTGACTGGGTGTGATATCATCACAGCATGCTATATACAGTGTAGGCAGCACTATATCTCCTTCAAGTGAACACTGCCTCTAGATAACTGAACTACTGTTGATGGGACGATAAAACCAATAAACATTAACATCTGATATAATATCAGTTATTTAGGTTATCTGGACAATGGGCTGACCAGTCATTAAACTATCCTAATCAAGGAACTTATACCATTACCAGTTTGACAGCTATAGTTTCCATATCAGTGAAGATCCCTTATCTTGGCAGCCATGTTTGATGGCAACTTCATGGGACTTTCAGATGAATTGTATAGAATCATAAATTTTATTTTCTTGTAGTTTCTTCACTTGTGGTCCAAAAATTAAAAGCTTTACACCATTGGAAAGCTCTTCAAATTCATATTTTTAAATACGATATTTTTAAAATTAATAAATGCACAAAGAATTAATAACAGACATAAATAAAATTATTGGCTCATCCTTAATCAAAATAAACAGTGTACCTTTTTTGGTTATATTTTTTTTATCTTTTCAACTATTCAAATATAGTTTTGATATTTAAAATACTTCATTAAAACTGTTAAATTTGATATAAAATTCATTAAAAATAGACTGAAAAATAAAAACGCGGTGGTGAGTTAAATACAGCACATATTTCCAGATTTTGGCCTGCATTAGCTTCTCCCTTCAAAGATGGCTGCCTTAAACTGTCTTATCAGTGCCTATGACATCACATGTACATCACTACCTGGGATTGAATCTATTGCTTCTCATACTAGTAGTTAGTGGTCTGTCTTCACCTTGTTCTTCTGATTGATATTTTCTTACTCAATAGTCACAGTGTGATCAGTTCTAATTATTACCCAAAATATACAAATCCATACCTCTCACACATCTGAAAATACTTGTTAGTAACATAGACACAGCATGACGTTGTTTCTTCACCAGTTTTGTCATTCATAATTCCAGGCTGACAAGGACTTCAATAAAATCGATGATATGGAAGACCAAGAACTTAACAACACTCTTAACCCTGTGTTTGTCACCAGCAATCATGATATGATGAGAAACTCCATTAGAAAGTCTCGCCATGCCAAGATAACACCTGAGGACATCCAACACTCACGGAACATTCGTCATCCTCCACCAAAGAAAATTCCAAGTGAACGGAAACCAGAAAAGGCTTCATACTTCTTCCGTGACAACAAGCATGCCTCCCTGCCTTCGAAACCACTGGGTACTATTCTGCGGGCAAATGGGCCAGAACACCCACGGTTCAAGGCTGCCACGGCTTTAACACAGGCATCTACTCAGAACCAAGCCAATCTACGGAAGGAGACGAAAGAAGTGGCAACCCATGAATACAAGGTATAGTGTAGTGGTGTATTATATAGTTTTTTATTTAATTTTGTTAAAAAACTTCTGTTCATAAAATTGTGGTGTCTGCATTTAATGCCATGGCTTAGCTTTCAGTCAGTGCTGTTGTTACATATTTAGCTTTCAGCCAGTGCTGTTGTCACTTATTAAGCTTTCAGCTAGCTGTTGTCACTTATTAGCTTTCAGCTAGCTGTTGTCACTTATGAGCTTTCAGTCAGTGCTGTTGCCACTTATAAGCTTTCAGTCAGTGCTCTTGTCACTTATTAGCTTTCAGCTAGCTGTTGTCACTTATTAAGCTTTCAGCTAGCTCTTGTCACTTATTAGCATTTTAGCTAGCTCTTGTCACTTATTAAGCTTTCAGTCAGTGCTCTTGTCACTTATTAGCTTTCAGCTAGCTGTTGTCACTTATTAAGCTTTCAGCTAGTGCTCTTGTCACTTATTAGCTTTCAGCTAGTGTTATCACTTATTAAGCTTTCAGTCAGTGCTCCTGTCACTTATTAGCTTTCAGCCAGTGCTGTTGTCACTTATTAGCTTTCAGCTAGCTGTTGTCACTTATAAGCTTTCAGCCAGTGCTGTTGTCACTTATTAGCTTTCAGCTAGCTGTTGTCACTTATTAAGTTTTCAGTCGGTGCTCTTGTCACTTATTAGCTTTCAGCTAGCTTTTGTCACTTATTAAGCTTTCAGCTAGTGCTGTTGTCACTTATTAGCTTTCAGTCAGAGCTGTTGTCACTTATTAGCTTTCAGCTAGCTGTTGTCACTTATTAAGCTTTCAGTCAGTGCTCTTGTCACTTATTAGCTTTCAGCTAGCTGTTGTCACTTATTAAGCTTTCAGCTAGTGCTGTTGTCACTTATTAGCTTTCAGTCAGTGCTCTTGTCACTTATTAGCTTTCAGCTAGCTGTTGTCACTTATTAAGCTTTCAGCCAGTGCTCTTGTCACTTATTTAGCTTTCAAAGGCAGCTTATTAAAATAAACATGGTTGTTGTTTGAGATACATTTTGTGAACACATGACCTAGGCATGAATGGAAATTATCAAACAATCAGCACCGGCCGCAATAGCTCAGTTGATAGAGCTTTGGCTTGTGGATCGGGAGGCCGCAGGTTCAAACCCTGGCTGGGTCAAACCAAAGACTTCAAAAGTTGGTGGTGGTGGCTTCCCTCCTTAGGCTAGGGGCTAAGGGGACAGCATTACGCCCAACTTGTCGGTGTTTGTATAAAGGACCAGCCGAATTCAGTCCCTGGGCACCTCATAAGTGCCTCTATGCTATAATGATAGAAATGTCGCTGCACAGTATCTGCAAAAATGCCAGCTAATCCCATCCCAAACAATCAGCAGCGGGAGAAGTTATATACAATAAGTATTTGTATATAAAAATCAGGGAACCTTCTATTATAAACAATATTTTTATCTATATGTGTAAATCGAGGAACTCTCTGTAATAGAAAATATATATGTTTACCTTATGTGAAAGTCAAGGAACCTTCCATGATATAAAATAGGTATGTTTAGCCTATGTGAAAATCAAGGAACCTTCCATGTTATGTATGTTAACCTTTATGTGTAATTCAAGGAACCTTGCATGATATAAAAAAGGTATGTTTACCTTATGTATAAATCAAGGCACCTTCCATTATATCAGATTATTACGTATATGTATATGTGTACTTACAGAGTGATAAGACTGTGCAAGACAACTATCAGAACAGTGAGAGCTCCTCCCACCAGGGGGCAGCGTCCCAGCCCGAGGATGACCAGTTCTCAATCGAGTTGGATCAAAACTTTGGCAAGGACACTGAGCGCGGTGACATCTCTAACCCTGAGCAAGGATTCCGCTTCAAGAAAGCAGATGATCCAGTCCACATATTGAAGGGCCGTCTCCATCCCCCAGTGGTGTCTGAGACGATATCCCCAGCCCAAGATGGTGAGAAGCCATTTTCGGAGGAACGCCGGAAGCTGATGAAGAAGACTGTGTCGACATATTCCCCACAGTACTGATAAATAAGACTGACAACATATTCCCCACAGTAATGATAAATAAGACTATAACACCATACTCTCCACAATTATGATAGAGGAGAAATTGAGAACAAGGAGTTAAAACTGTGATCATTTGGTGATTTGAAAAAAGCAACAACAGGACATAGATAAGCTGAATATTTTGATAAAAACACTGATTTAGAAGATGTGAAGACTACTGATAAACAACTTGATTTGATGTTTTAAAAATGGTATTCTCTTGAAAAACAAGTGATTCCTCAAAAGGTATTATGCTGAATATTGTTTGTAACATGCTTTGTGTGTATTCTATTGACTGTATGTATTGATACTCTGAATTCATATGACATGTGTATGAGAGAGTGTGTACATGCTTTATTTCAGCGGTATGCACTATGACGAACAAGATATAAGTTCTGATAAATAATTTAATATTTGACTGAATCTGAAATCTATTGTTTTATTAATTTATCCAATTTTCTGTGTGTTGAATAACTTCAGATGATCTATGTTCCTCTTATTGCATCTCACATAATCATGTTAATTGAATGTTAATTAATTTGTTTATTCTTTGACTTTCTTACATAAAAAAAGTGTGGATTTCTGTGTTTGGGAAATATATTTAACAATAAAACATGTAAGGAAATGGCTATCTGTGTCTATTTTTCAAGAAAAGGTGTGTAGACTGCTTTGTATGAAATGTTTAACATTTTTTGTATAAATTGTTTTACATTGTTCTTTGTCATACAGTTTATATTAGATAACTTGACATTAGCAAGAGATAAGGTTTTAAAAAAAGAACACAATGACATGGTTTAATCAACAAATTAACTCTCATAAATGTATAAGTTATCTACATGTCAGTAGGTATTTCTTATACACAATTTTTATAAGAAATATCACTTATTTTAGTTTCAATTTTTTAATCATTGATTATCAAATGCTGAAGTACTTTATTCATTTTTATCTTCTTTAACATAATACATTAGTATGCTTACAGTACAGGCACTTTATCAATAGTTAAAGATAAAAAAGAAACATATTTTCCTTCCAGATATTTCATTTCAAGGGAGATAACACTATCTAATTTGAAAGTAAACGTAATGCCCCTTTATTTAAAGCAAAAAATGGGAATTGGTACAGTTTATCATATTTAAATATGAAGCTTATTATATTTTAGAATGTGTCTAATTACAAATCAATGCTGAAAACACATCAAATCTCTTAATATGTTAGAGGCTAATGTTATAAATTAATATGTTTGTGTACTTGCATAATTATATTACTTTGTTGACTTCTGTTCACTGGAATCTGTACTTTGATGCAGTTTTGTTGTGGACCTGTTATCATTTTTATTGCTAGTTGTGATTTGAATTTATCACTGTTATTCCACTGTGACTATCAAATTGTTTTATAGTATGTATTGGTTGTGTAATGGTGTCTGTTATATTCTTTTTTATTCATAAAAGAGACTTTAATCTCATGTGTAACCTCCCTTGTATTGGTAATTAATTGGTAGGTATATGATTTTTTTTAGAAAAATCATGATTTTCCCACTTTTTTTTACATGAGAATGCCACAGACTATAACATGTATAAACAACTGTTACCCAATTAAAAATAAACTATGAATAGTTCTTATATTAGGTGTATGAAAATATATGTACCTACTGACAAGGGAGTTAACTTCTGCTTTTCTTTTATTTCAAAAAATGAGATGGCAGCACAGTGATCTGGCTTTAAAAAAGCACAACACAGATCTTCTGTTGGACAATTGACTGTGATGACTTAATGGACCTACTTGACCAGGATATTGTAAAAAAATGTTTAAAGATAGAGACAGTGTAAGATGTCATAGTTTTGCACCTAGTTTGTTCCTTGGTAAGTCAAGTAGGTTCAATCGTTCATTTATATTTTTCAGTTTTGCTAAAAACATTTTTAATCATTGACATTAAAGCATGTTTTGTTTTTGGAAGTCATAGTGTTGTTTCCTTTTGTACCCACTGGTATTTCTTATGCAGTTTGACCAGGAAATGGGCAAAATCAAGTCGGTCATTGTCTTGTTTATGAATATAGATATGGTGGTATGGCAGATGTTAAATGTGTTTCAATTTACTTCGTGAAAACAGAGACGTATAACAACAATGTTATCTACGTCTCTGGTGAAAAATACGTAAATTCATTTCTTTTGAATTTTCCATTTTATTTCTCTTCGTATTTTTGTATTTAAATAATGACCCAGTTATTCCATACCGATGTTACAAAACTATTATGGGAGGCACTTCGTCAAAGTCTTAAAGGGTCTTAAAGTATATTCACTGTGAAGTATGATTTTTATACAAAAAACATACCGGACCTGGTAGTGAAAACGATAGAGCGTCGGCTCCTGGTACTGAAGGCCCCAGGTTCGATCCAAGGCCGCCACATACTAAAATCGTTAACAATGATAGTAGTATAGCTCCCTTGGTAACGCTATAACCAATATAAGGGGTGTGTCACGATTGGTTGGCCCGGTGTCTGCAAAATGTGAATGGGTTGAATGGGTGTGGCGTCAACATATAACTGAAATACTGTTGGTGGGACTATAAAACCAGTTAACAAACACAAACATAATTACTATCTTCCATTGACTTTTTCGGTTTTAATTTTGATTATTAAACTTGCTGCTTTACAATGTTGTGTACATGGTTCAGAAAGGTTCGGCATTATCCTTCAACCGGCCTTAATGACGTCATTGTAGCCAAAGAAAAGATATTCACGATCCGCAACACAAGAATAGTCAATAGATATTTTTCATCTAAACTTTTCTGATCGTGCTTTTCAGAAGTTAATTTTCTTAAGATAACTAGCTTATGAATGATGTCATAATGTCAGTTTTTACACCTTGTGCATCGGCAATTTCTGTAGAAGTTTCCAATAGGTATTACCGCATGCCAAGTAGTTGCTGTGTCATGTGAAAATAACACTGTTCACAGGAAATGCCGGTAAATTGATTTGAACAAACAGTTCTTCTAAAAAAATATGGCTGCGGTATATAGACCCTTTAAAGCCAAAAATGTAAAATAAGTCTTAGGATAGGCAGACAATTCGTCAAACTTAAGTTTCTTAATATGATTTGATCCTTCTTTGCACCTATTTCTTTTTCTACTTTGCCACCTTTCCATTTCATGATTTGGGCTGTTTGTGGGGCGCTCTGGCGTAGTGGTAGAGTCGCCGATTTGTAACTCCCCTGACTGCTTAGCCTCTGACCGCTTGGGTTCGAGTCCCGTTCGGGTCTGAGGTCTTAATGTGAGAAGGTCTTCCAGCTGACTTGCGATGCGCCGGTGGTTCTACCCAGACATGTGCCTGGGGTCTTCCTCCACCAAAAAGTTGCTATAATCATCATAAATGGTCGCTGCAATAGATGTCCCAAAAACAAAACAACATTTGGGCTAAGCTGTACTCAACCCAGCGCTACGATGATAATATAAATATTATATCTGTCATAACGTCACCTATCATTAGAAAGTTTCCGCTATGCCTTAAAGTATTTATTACAGTTGGGTTTATTCACAATCAGCAGCAGTAGCAGAAACGGTAGCATGAAAATCATTCATGCCTTGTAAACATCACAAAAAGTCTTAGCTTGCCATCTCTCTTTTTTGAACCACAAATATAGAACGTTGGAAAATTTCGAACACACCCTCAATTCATGCAGTTAACTTTATATCTTTGACTTACCAGATATATACATAATATATGGGCTTAACCTATGTTAAGTAGTACTGAGTTACTAACATAATATATGCGTCATAGTGAAAATAAATGCCTAGCTCAATGTATGCACCTAACCTAAGTAACATTTTACTTAATATAGGACCAACTTACTTTTAAAGCGCTGAATTAAAAACAACAACAACAACAATAGCACGTGTTTTACTAAATGTATCGGTCTTAAAATATTGTACGTGTTACGCTTTCATATTTTTTTACCACACAGTTCTGAAAGCGCATTGCTTACTGAAAAACAACAGCAACAACAACACTATTGATAACAGGCACGATGGAAGGTGTCGGACTTTTTAAATAAAAAGCAAGCACTTTATGCACAGAAAAAGGCAACAAAGCACAAGCTTCAGAGAGCAATATCAACAACACACACAAAACAAAAACAACCCTACCGCGTTTAATTAAGAAATAGCGCTCTCTATAACCAATCTAAATATAGAAAGCTATCACATGACACTAACGACAGACAGTATCGCTACCCTTATTCAAAGAAAGGGACGTCATAATTATTATTAAAACAGTAGTTCCAGTCAACGACGCCATTGACGTCACGTTATAACGTCGCTTCTGTGACGTCACTTACCAACGCCATCTTTGCGGGATTTTATGCTGTGGTTAGATTTCTCATGGAATAAAAGCCGCGATTGCAAAGATGGTGTATCTAGATAATGGGTAACTGTTGTACCAAAAGCGCAACGGTTAGTCCCGAACGTGACAGCCACGAGAGACCCCCACGGTCCAGACGTCGGGGGCGAGCTTCTCGTTCATTCTCATTCTGGCGTCGTTCTCGCAACAATAGCGCGGAGGTTCAAACCACATCTTACACTTGCAGTACCATCACTGAACGACCACAGCGCTTTGCAAGATGGGATCGAAATTTCCTCCCGTCCTTCCCAAAAAGCAGCAAAGTGGTACCGATCGCGCAGGTTCAAGACAAGTTTACAGAGATCGTTGGCCATTCCAGCCCAGAGAGGGATGTGGATGTACCTGGACTCGAGCTGAGTAAATTGTTAAAAGATTCTCTCAAAGATCTGTCAGTGGATGTGTCCAAATCAATCTCTGAGCTGACGGAGAATGTGGACAGATCTGTCTCCGAATTGGATGATAGTGTCGAAAGATCTCTGTCAGAGATTTTTCTGGTCGTTGAAAGTTACGACAAGTCACTTGCAGAGCGATCCCAAAATCTGTTCAGACCGAAGGAAGCCGCTGACATCAGGGCGGGGTGTTCCACAGTCAGAGGTTGGTAAATTTGTACACAGTAGAAGTATATTTTTTGTGCTCATATTCCTAAGCAGCTTGTTGTAGTAACCCTGATTTTGTGTTCTAAATTCAAAAACCAGTCCCAACTTCGGTACTTTTTGTTGAACATTAATCAGTTATGAGAAAATGAATTGCGTTATTATCAGAAAAAATAATATGACATATATAGTATTTTATTGTAGTATATCATGTTACACATTTTTAACCTATTTTGTAGAATATAATACTATTATATTATTCTGTGTTATATTATTTTAAATTATTTTATATTACATTAATAAAATTGAATTTTATATTAAAAATCTATTTTATTATTTTATAATATAGTCTCAGTAGTTTTAGATAATATCAGATTAAACAGTGATGTTACATTAGTTATCCTCTATATAGTTTCAAATTGTTATATATTTTATATAGTGCGAAAATAGATTATATCATGTTATTTACATGTATGTTCTTATATAATAGTTTATGTTATTTTAAGGAACCGGTATGTTTTTAAATTGTTATTTCATAATTTTTAATGTGTGTGCGATTCATTCAGCAACAAAACAAATAAATTTAAAAAAAATAAAAATTAAAAAGAAATAATAAAAAAAGACAACAAACAAACAAACAAACAGAAAAAACAAACCAAACCAAACATAAATCGTATTTATTCGGGGAAACAGTAACATAATCGCATGCTTCATATATAATAAAAAGGTTGAACTGACGGATGCGACTGCCAACTCTGTTCAAATTCGGCAAGATGAATCCTATCTTTGTGTACGTTTTGTGTACTTTGTGTAGTTAGCTATTTAGCAGGCGCTCTGTATCAATATCTAACTGGTAATTTTTGAATAGGATAGTTCTAACCTAAATCTGAGAATAGAAAATTCCTATCCCTTACTGAGACCGAACCAGGGACCTTCAGTTCTGTAGTTCGGTTAACCCAATAACAAGCCTGTTGGAAGTGTATCTATGCACTCCTCTATAGTTCTTTAAGCAAATTGAGTGTGGTCAAATGTAATAACCTTATTTTACATATCCTGTTGTTATTACATATCCTGTTGTTATTACATATCATGTTGTTATAGTGTACTCTTAAGCGCGTATCCCATTTCCTTTGTGGTACTTGGGTAACTTTCTGCAAGTTTTTTTTTTTTTGCTTCAGAAAAATAATATATAGCGGTAAGCTCAACAAGCGAACGTGAAACCTGTAAAATATCGCTCTTACCATTTACAACTACGCTTTATTTACCCTTTATGTCTGTTACTCGATGATTCTCTTTAGATGTCTCGTATGTAGATCGATTGATTCTGGAGCATCTTCGGTTTCTTTTTCACACTGTCCGCCATCTTCAAATCCGTTGCAATGATCCTCACATTTAGCTTAAGGTAACAACGCACAGAGAGTATTGATATCTCTTACCGGGCCATTGTTTCGTTCTGTTTTAGATTCTTAATAGGTAAATTAGAAAAGGTCCTATCAAAATTTCCACAGATATTTAAATTTTATCTACCAGTAGATAAAGGCAAACAAGGTAAATATAAATGTGACAAAGACGCAGAGACGAAGCATAACACATAAAAAAAAAAAAACATCAGTTACCGCCTTGGAACGGTCTGTCGGCAAAAGGGCCGACTGGGGTTCTTAAACCTGGTTTGTGGAGCGCTCCAACCTCGCATTTCCTGAAACACATCTAAATGTAATCTATCGAGAACGAAATGATGCGGATCATCCTTGTGTTTGTTATGTGTGCTTTTATATTGGTCATGGTACTATATGTCTTCATGTTTGATTTTCTTACCTGAATAAATATTTTTACAAATATTATTACTTTTAATTATATTATTATTATTATTAATATTTCATTTTCCCCCATATAGATCAAAGTCAGATTGCCACAGATGTTGTTGCATCGACTCAACTGATGACAAGGTCGGCAAGTGATTCGTTTACCAAAACCAAAGGGTTAGATGTTGCACTGAGATCAGCTTTAAGTTTGCCATGTGTATCAGATGCTGGAGTTCAAATTTCCAAGGAAATGGCCAAGATCATTGACTTGTCGCGCTCTGAGTCGCTCACCAAACTGTCGTTATTTAACGTGCGGTCCAAAGAGGATTGCTTTTTGACAACGTTCGTTCGGCCTCCCAGAGGGGACATGTCACCAAAGGAAATCACCGTTCGAGTGACTGCAAAGCAAGTCAAAGATGGGAAAGTAAAGATTCGACTCCTCTCTGCGAAGACTTTGGCGAAACCTGCAGGAAAACACATGGGGCTTGATGTTGAAACAGCAAAACGCAAACGGAAAGTGCATGGTGTCTCACCACTTGTCATTGAAGATATAGCGAAGGCAGGCGTAAAATGGCTGCAGAAACCTGGTAAGATATTAACATTTTTATTCACAACATTAAAGTTAACTTTAGTTACCTATGTACAAATATATTGAAGTTTACTGACTTTCACTAGCTAAAACAAATCAAACACAGCTCATTATTTAATTTTCGAAGTTACCCTTTTTAAAGAGATACAATTATGGAAAGATCCATAAATAATTTTCATCCACAGAAAAGTACTTTTTATAAGTTAAGATCTGGAAACTTTGGTTAATATTTTATTAGAAAATGTATGTATGTTTTCTTTAAATATATTATAAATGTTCACTTTTCCTTCAAAACATCTTATGAAACATTTTTATTTAAGTCATAGGTTAAACCTGATGTTTTTATTCCATTGGTTATTGCAGGGCCACGACAAGATGACGTCATCGTCTGGAGGCGACCCCTGGATGAAACGGCATGTAAGAAGCGGCATAACGCCCGCAAGGCGATGGGCTACGACAGACTGCAGCGTTATGAGGTCATTATGCAGTGTCGTCAGATGGAAATCGTCAAGATGGACGAAGACAGTACGTCACACGTTCTGCTTTTGTACCCTGTAGTTTGCTGAAAAACACATTCCACCAGTCCATTAACATATAACATACCCCACCCTGATGGTGTTTCCAAAAATTCAAGGGTAATCAAAACTTTTTTTTTGGTCTTACTGTTTTTTTCTTCCCGCTTATGGAGATGATGGTGTTCAATTTGACCAGTATGATATATGTATTTAAACAGCAGCACTAAATGGTCGTACAGGTAAATACGCAAGACGCAAGATTGGTCTATGATGCTGGAGGTATTCCGAAGCTTTTTACTATTGCTCATGGTACTTGTTTGCAAGGAGAAAACACACTTTGCCTGTCTGTCCTATTATTTTCTGCATCTGTCAATTATGTATATATTTCCGGTCACGTGATCAGTGTTCCCTGGGATCATGCCACCAGACGTGAATGAGCGCTTCAAGGCACTGATGGCAGCCCAGAGCCGCACCGTCAATTAACAGAGTAAAGTTACCTCCCCTCTTCGGCACTAATTGGGTATGAGGTGATTTATTACTAGAAGTAGTCAATAAATGCGTGCTTTTACCTTCGCATTTAACCTATGTGATATTTTAATAAAAGTTGTAGTATTAGTAGTAGAAGAAGTAAAAAGAGTAGAAGTAGTATTAGCAATAATATTAGCAGTTGTAGTAGTAGAAGTAATAGTAGGAGTAGTTAAAAGTTAGTTGTAGTGGTAGTAGTAGTTGTTGTAGTAGTTGTAGAAGTAATAGCTGCAGTAGTAATTACAATAGTAGCAGTAGTTATAGAAGTAGTAGTAGAAGTAGTAGAAGTAGTAGCAAGAGCAGTAGTAGAAATAGCAATAATAGAAACAGTAACAGCAGTAATAACAGAAGTAGTAGTAGTAGCAGTAGTTGTAATAGTAGCAGAAACTTTAGTGGTATTGATTGTAGTAGTGGTAGTAGCAGCAGCAGAAGCAGCAGAAGTAGTAGTAGTAGTAGTAGAAGTCGCAGTAGCAGCATTTTTCAATATGTCTGAACAGAGCTACCGGCGCACCGCAGGTCAGCTGAAATATCCTATAACAGGAAATGTTTTAGCTCTGACCGTGATTGGATAACTGCAACATCGTATGGGTAGAACGAAATCGGGTACCGTTAACATTGTCAACCACATGTGACACCACGCAATCAAGAACTTTACACGTTACTTGTTATGATTTTACAGTATAGAAATATTCAAGTTTGATTATGTGCGTTTTAACTTAAATGAAGTATTTTAAAGCGACTTGGACATCTTTAGCGTTTTTTCATGACGCATTGATTCACGTGATTCGCGCTTCAGATTTTTTAATTATAGCGTCTTTATCGAGCTATCTGTGTAATGTTTATGCCTGGCAAATTCTCAAGACATATATTCCAAAATGATTAATTAGGATTTGTGTATGATTTTAAAAGCATCGCGACGTTTTTGTTTCAATATTTAACTTTAGAAGGACAACATACGTAATATTCAATCCTCTGTTCATTGTGATTAAAAAAAGTTTTGCTTATTCGACAAACAATTTAAAATTGACCAACTAGGATCAAGTCGCTTTAAGAAACTCAAATAAGTTTACAAATGTCTTAATGATATTGTGTTTTACACTCATGTTCGTTTTTTTTCCTCTATTTTCAGGGAATTTGAAATGACTGACCCTTTGTATATCCGAACAACCTCCTATACATTTTTGGCAATGTTTTTGTATTATTTAATTGCTGTTTTATATGGAGCAACGCATTCTTAACTTTTACGAGTAAGCAACGCACCCTTTGCAAAGCACTTACAAATTAACACTTACCTGCTGCTGTATTTTTCAGATTTACAATACACCATCGGCATTTGCGATTTACCTGTTACACGAGCAATTTACCTGTTACATAAGTAATCAATTTACCTGTTTAAATTCGCATGCTTTGTAGTTTTGCAATTGCCTCACTATGTTACCTGCCATCGTTATAAATCTCCCTTAAAAGTGGCTATTTACCCATAGATTACAGTATTTACCTGTCTTTATTTTTGTACATACATCTAACGATTGTTTATAAATGTGACAGATGCATTTTACCTGCTCAGTGTGCATGTTGTATAATGCATTGCATTCTAACAATGGACTCTTCTTGCAGACTGTTGGCTTTCAGCTTTAATAAACCAGCATGCGGACCCCCTCGCCGAACGTGTATGGCAGTTAGTACCGACAAAATATGTTGTATGTCTTTATCCGACGACGTTTGAATTTATTTGCGTTTTCCGAGCAACATAAACGAGATTCGTTTGATAATCATTCAGTTAAAGGTTTTAATTTAAAACAAACAAAACCTTTTATGCTTATTTGGGTAAAGTATTATTGTAATCTTAAAAATAGAAAGTTGTTACATTCTGTTGTGTGATCTAACTTGTTAAACCCTACTGTCGTATGAACCAAACATCACAATAATCAATTATAAGTAAAAAAAATGCAAAAAGAATAGGGTGCATTGAATGATTGGACAATGTATCATCATCATCCATCATCATCCTCATCACATACTGAGAGGTAACAGTTTATGAGGCATTTTTATTAATTTCTCCGCAGTTATTATTCTGGCTCGATTTAATAAGAGATTAATAAATTTAAATGTATATTAATAAATATTGAACTAACTTTATAAAAATCATAAGTTAACATCACCTTACGCGTCTAATTACTCATCTGTTTGCTCATTACACACTAGCTTATTTATTTCATTGAATTGTTTGTTTCAGCTTTCGAATTTCTTTATTTTTTCTTTCTTCATTATTTGAAAGGTAAACTTCTGTGAGACTTTTTATAACAAAAACTGTTTCCTCTCAGTATATAATCATACGACTTCAGAAAGACCGGACAGATTTTCAAACCAAATCTTGACTTTGTTGACAACACCTATCGCAGCATCAGTTCTATCACTGTTGTCGAAGGCAGGAATTTAAGCATGCGTTATCACCCAACTTGCTTGCATGATGCGTGGAACTAAAAGTTTTTTCCATTGTAAGTATAAATCTGACCTATACACTCGTCCATGTGTTTTGAGCATTCTTCATACAAAAGTTTGCTTGAAGGCAGTTGGGTGGTTGCCATCAATCTTTGTTTTTGACCACACTTCAGGCAATTTCTGTTTTTAAGATCACGTGAGATTGTTTTAGCCGTTTTACGCCGAAAGCATTGTTACAAGTATGCACATTCTATGCACGTGTCGACTAAAACCTGTTGAAACAATATAAAATTACTTCCATAGTAAAAACGGCCATGTACTATAGATTTTTTCGAAAGTATTTGTACATCTTCAGATCTTGGTCGTTGTCGTTTTTAACTCATAGTTTTCTTACAGCTAAGGTTTGTTGTTTTTTTTGTAACAGAGTTTTATAATTATCTGTTGAGTTCATTCGCAGTTTCTTGTAACGAAATTTCATCATATCAAGGAAACAAAAGTGTTACAAGTGTTGGTTTCGTCTCATCATAGTAACCGCCTGGTTACCTCACTTCCGGTTAGGTGCTTGTGACGTCACTGCCAGATGCGTGCGCAGGGAAAGGGAGGCGGGGCCTGACAATCGGGACTTTAACATGCTGGTTTAGTGTTGTTCCGCCATACAGTCACTCAAGCTTGAGTTATTTGTTGATTTAGGCAAATAAAACATGCACGTCGAGTAATATCCGCAGGTTTCTATGTATTTGTGACATGTAAATGCACTCTATAACTATCTTCAGCTTTGTTAAATCAAGGCATTTAACTTATGCATGGCAAATATCATTGTTTAAGCTAGCATACTAGCATCTGTGCTGCCATCATGGATTAGCTGTGACTGTTAAATTGCTCTCTGTACCAAAGGTCAACTCGTGCGTCTATGCTAAATATATAAGAAGTTAAATCCTTTCTTTACTGCTTGTTAAATCAACTGTTGCTAGAAGCTGCTCTTCATATCTTCTTTGTTAATACACCGCTCAACACAAGTTACTAAACAATATGTTTTGTTTGTTTAAAACACCTTTGTTAAAAACTGTTACCAGAAGTTGCATATCATCTACTGTTTGTTAATTCAGCTGTTGTCAGAAGTAACTTTGTCCCGTGTTTGTTAATACAAATGTTTTTTGAAGTTGCACCCTATTCATTGTTTGTCAATACACCATTTGTCAGATGTTGCACTATATTTATTGTTTGTTATTAAAACTATTACAAGAAGTTGCAATATATTTAATGTTTGTTATTACAACTGTTACAAGAAGTTGCACTATATTCACTGTTTGTTATTACAATCATAACAAGAATGTACATTTGTAGTTTGTTAAACAGTTTATGATTGGTTAATCCTTATGATCCTTAATTGTGGATCGGTAGTATATACTGAAGGAAAAAAGTTTAGCAAGTTTTTTACGACTTTGGTTTTCATCTATAAATCAATGTGACGAAAACGTTTCCGCATTGACCAATTGTGCCCATCAATTGACAACATGATTTCCCCCCTTTTTTCAACTACACCATTATTACGTACGCCACCATCCGGCTGGTTGGGTGGAACTGTGACTTCGTCAGCGCCGGCCGGGTAAAACCAGTACTACAGGACACATACATTTCCATATCTATTTTTAGAGACGAAAGACACATTTACACTGTATTATAATCGTTTATCTGCAAGAAGCCTGTCATTAAATTTATGAAGGCAAATATATTCTTGAACAGGCATTTTGCAAGTAATGATCTTAGCATATGGAGTTGGCTTACCAATTGACTTTTTTGTACAATGTTGCAGATGTAATAAATGGGGTAGCTGGAGAGCAGACACATCTTTGCATTCCTTGTCACTTTGTCCCACAGAAAGAATACGAAAATAAGACCTTGTCGTAAAAGTATTGCAACATATATTAGATTTTAAAAAAGCACACATGACAGTTAAATGAAAAGGTTACAACAAAACTGTGACGAGAAATTATTTAAAAATAGAGAAACCCAACAGTTACCGTCTATAGGAACTGTCAGTCGGCAAAAGGGCCGACTGGGGTACTTAACGTTGGTTTTACGGAGCTCTAACCTAGCACTTTCTGAGGAGTATCTCAAATGCCAGCAATAAAGTGTAAACCAATTTATTGAAACAAAACAGTCCAAGGAATGAAGTATTCTCAGATCTATCGTGGAAACATTTGACTTGAAAAGAATAGTTGACTTTTTTACGAAGCAGTCCAAACAAAAGATGCCCTAAATAGAAGAAAGAATACAGAAGATAGTATCACAAATTAGAAGTGTTTTAAGCCACATCATCGGAAAATGAAAACACGTTATTAATAATTTAAAACAATAAGTATACAGCAAAGACGACTTGCAAACAATTAAGCAAGTGGCCACTCATTGGACCCAACAGTATTACAAATGAAATGATAAACTCGGGCTGAAACCGTTCAAAATCATACAGCAAAAAGTAATGTTGAAATGTGAATGGAAGCAATGTGCCGGTCGTTATGTATAATAAACTGCACACAACATCATGACTCAGTGGCTCAGTCAGGAGAGCATTGACCTGCCATACAAGCGGCCCCCGGTTCGAATCCTACAAAATGCAAATATTTTTTCGTTGGTTTTATGAGATGTTTGTCCTTTTGTCTTTTTTCATATTTACATTTCCTCAAATGTATCGACGAATTAAGTTTTAGTACTTATTTTAGGCAACAGACCATTTAAAACTGCTAGTGCTGAAGTAATACAACGTGGCTGCCAACATTATTATGTATTTAAAATTTGGGCATATAACATTTTGAACTATAAGATTTCGTGAAATTCATGACTATAGAGACAATCAAAAAGAAATGACCCCAACCGCGACCGTCAGATCATTGGTACGAGACGTCGTCCATTACACATCTCATAAAACAGACAAGTAAAAATGATTTGGATATCGATTTAATATACTGATCATAGGCGTTACCAATTTTAGAATACACGTACATTACTTGTTGATGGTCCTGCCCGACAGATGTATAGGAAAATGGTCAATAAAATTCAAATTCAGTAGCTTTTAAAAGGACCAAAAAGAACAGGCCAAAAAATGGAAAGAAGGCAAAATGGTTGGTTCTCGTGTGATTCGAACTAGGTACCTCTTGAGTAACATTTGAGCGATATACGCCAATGTCATTTGTTCTTTCATTAATCCGAAAGAATTGACAACCGTCGTAGCAAAAGAAACAG